>JANAVB010041818.1:2217456-2575610 GCA_029216955.1 Iris pallida
ACCGTTTTGCCCTGTGTCCAGAATTGGACTTAAGGACAGGCAATCAGCTAATTGACTATTCTGAGAACGTTGGTATGTTTATTTCAGCATCGGATAATTCTGCATGTGTTGACTGATTGTGGCTCGTGAGTGGTATAGTATATGGTTTCTCCAGCTAAGGACCTCAGGCAAGTGCACTTTCTGATTGCTTTCGATTCATAGTAGTTTTCATATTTCATTTATACATATATCTGCTGCTTGTTGACACGCTCGTCACACGGAGTAGTCGGGAGGGGAAATATTAAGTAGGACATGTGAACTACCCAGAACTATCCCATGAGTCTATTCTTGAATAATAGCCGCTGCGCACGACACGTGCAGTGTGCCGGATTACCCCCTAGCGTTCACATGTCGAAACAGATATTTCACACCACCTAGATAGATGTCTTTTATTAGCTTTTCCTTGTTTATTTCTCTATCGTGCTATGTCATCAGTTTTCTTACATCTTTCATATCTCATATGTTATTTTCATGTCTTGTTAATTCTATTGTGTTTTCGCATTGTCGTCTGTTTGTGTACTTGTTCCAATCCTGACTGGATAACCAATATTTTTCAGGTAGCCGCGATCATTCTTAGCACTCGGAGAACTTGGGTATGCTGAGGCCGACCTAGAAATAGAAAAGTTGTATCATTCCATTAATTGTAAAACGTTGTATTTTCCTTTAATTAAAAATGTTGTAACTGCTGTAATAAATTTAGAAATGTGAATGAGCAGCAGATGTGATTCCTTGAGCATTTATTTTCTTGCGAGCTTGACAGCGTTCTACCGCCGACTCTGCTGTGTAGGCTGGCTTGGACACGTCTCGTATCCGAAAAGCGGGTGCGGGTCGTGACAGGGATAACATCTCAGGAAATGATCCATATAGTACTAATCTGTGAAGATACGTGTCAGCATCAAGTAGAGTAACCTAGAGCAAGAATATAATCCGGACAGGTATGAAAGATCAGAGAATGTACTCGCCTAATATCTGAATGTCCATGGTAAAGATACTGTCCAAGGAGAGGTGTCTGGCTTCTAATTAGAACAGCACAAGTCACAACATGTCCAGAAGGGTAATATAAAGTACTATAATGCATTCTACATGAATCTAGGTCAAACTAGGCCAAAGTCAACCCTTGGTCAACTCTGGTCAACTGCACTAGTCAAACTAGGTCAAACTAGGTCATGTCCTAACCCAGCAAGTCTTACTAGGCCTAACCAAGACTATCCTAGCAAGCACACATCAATACAAGGCTATACAAGCCAACATATACCCAACTCTATATAGCTTGCAATTATTCAATACTCAAATAGGCAAGAATTCACATTTGATATACACTAGGTAATCTATTACTTAAGCTATATATGTCTACACATATATACACATGCATATATTGGTATTCAACATTAGGTCTATAATCATGGCATTTCAAATGGTTATATAAACTTATATATTACAACACAATATGCTAACATATATATAATATACATACATAGCTAAGTTAACTATATTCATAATACTTATTTAAGAGGCTATGTGTGTGTATGTGAACATGGCAAAGGGGCAAGTGAGGGTTAAATGAGCATACATAGTATATACATATCAAAGAGTGTCAAAGTGTAAGTGAACAAAGTGTCAAGTGTGATAGTGTCAACATAGTGTAAGGGGGGTACATGAGGTAATATGGATTTGTGTTAACAAAGAACATTACATCTCATTAACTTGTATATTGCATACATTACATCTATTATTACATTACATTCATGCTTGCATTCATTCATCATTCATTTATTCTCTTGCACTACTATATGCACCATACATTACATACTATGGAACCTACATATTCATTACAAGCCATACTTATACATGCTTACATTAGATAGGATACATACACCTTATACATCATTTATTTAACCATTTACTCATGCTTGCATTTACTATTTAATTACATAATGTATATACATTAACATGGATTAAAATCAATAGAACATTATATTACATACAAGGGTGCACAAAATGCATATGCCGAATAGTAACTCCTACTAATAATCAATATTGTACCATCTCAGCATGAATTAAATCTAGGATTAAAGTATATTATAGATCTATGTGTTCGCTTTCCGAAACTTCAAACGGATCGCGTTTTCGTTTTCGGAAACTCCCGAAATCGCGAAAACACCGAGAACGCGTTTGTCTTTCGTACAGCTGACACTCAAATAATTCTCCAGAAAGTTACAGAAATAATTAGGCCTATTAATACATTTTTTGGAAAGCTAACTTCAATAAGCTTCTTTTAAAAAAAAACGGGAGATTAAACCGAGCTTTGAGCTAGAAGTTATGACATTTCTAAGTTAGGGCTGAAATTAAAAACGTGGATAAATTCATGACGGATTTAGATAGTTTGAGCCAAAAGAATACACAATATATATCCTAATTATCCACAACAATAATGACAATAATAATATGAGGAACCACACTCACAAACTTGATTATATAATCATCATGAACCATTTATTACATATATAATATAGATACAAAAAATTATATATATATATATATATATATATATATATATATATATATATATATATATATATATATATATATATATATATATATATATATATATATATACATACACAAATATATATATGTAACATGAACACATCTATAAGAGATACATGAATGAAATCTAAAGTACTCTAGAACACATCTCTACATATTCAAATCTGAGATTTAATATGAATTAATTCATTTAATCAATATTTTAAATATAAAGTGTGTCCAAGTTCGGGGGTTTTTCCCATGAACACAAGACACAACAATAATACAACAGAAATCCCTAAAGGACACATAATAGACACAAGAGGACACAAAATAGGGACACAACAATGGGGGTCATTCCTATGGTTAAAACTTTCCTAAATGCAAAATGGAGAAATAAAAGAGAAGGAAATATTACCTAAAGGAGAGAAAATTCAAGGAGAAAGGCTTCTTCCTTGGGAGAGCTTGAGAGCACTTGGGGAAGAAGACTTCTCAAAGAAAGGAAATGAGATGGGAGTCCTATTAGGGCCGGCCACAATGGTTATCCCCCCCCCCCTCATTGAATATTACAATTTTGCCCCTCCCTTAGTTACAAGTGTTTAAAACAATTTTGGTTAGGGTTTGGGGGTAAAAGGGTCAAAATAAAAACTCTAAATGGTTAACCTAATAATTAGGATTATGACTAATCTTTCTAACATGACTAATTAAAATGTGGGCCATGGCTAACTAATGCATGGGTCCAACTAGAGTCTAAGTTACCCCGGGTCCCCGTTACAAGTCGGATTGAGATGAAATTCGAACCCGACTCAAATAATCCCAAAATAATATCATAAATAATAAAATAATATCAAAATAATTCAAAGAGGTCAAATACAAAATATCCTTAGGCCAGAAATGATATTAAAATATCATAATCACATGGTTAGGCTCTAGGTCAAACAGTCTCTAGGGTTTCACTAGCAAAACGTCAAAACCATAAGTCATTGATTTAAATAATTTTAAAATAATTTAAAATCACCAAAAATTATATCATGAATTAAATATCATTATTAAAATAATTATAAACACGAAATTTCGAAATTACCCTCATTTGGAAAACTGGGTGCTACAAAGTCTCAGTCAAATATATGATCACTACAATGTCTCAGATAAAAGTATAAAAATCTCCACTACAAGTCTTCAGGTCTGACATGAAATAAAGAAAAATAAAGATAGATGTCCTCGAAGAACTACTCTGGATCAACCTCGTCGTCCACGTCTAGTGCAACAGGAAGAATAAACTCCCCGGCCCGTACTCCTCAGGAAAGATCTCGTCAGCTAAATCTGGAGAATAACCAGGTCCTCATGGGACATAGTAAGGCACATAATATACAAGCTAAAATACAGTAAGTAAACAAAGTATCGGGATATCTAAACCAAACTGACGTGATGCTTTGAGTACAATGTTCGCAAGCGCAGACATCTCCAAAGTAAAAGACATCCGGGTCAGGCGTACATATAGCCGTAGCTCCGTTAACGGAATATCAACGGTAACTAAGAGAGAAATATGGATCACAGAAAACAGATAATCTCTCCGAATAAATGTATATACATATATAAGAGTATATATGCACAGCATGGCCCACACAAGTAGTAGTCGTCATCAACTCTCAAGAAATAATAAGTTGCAACCACAACTAGCTGTTCTGACCTCTATCTAGACGGCAATCCTATGACACTGTCACGATCCGATCCCAATTTCTTGGGTCGACTCGGATCATGCCCAGCCTGCACCGTTGTTGAGACGGCGGCAGTAAGCTGTATCCCATATGCAGGTACAATCAACAACATTTGAAACTATAATTGCCACAACATTTAATTAAACGATAATATAAACTTGTCCATTACAAAGATTGTCCACAACTTTAACATAACATTTATTTTATTTAAAAGATAAACTAAAACTCCAACTAAGCAGAAGTGTCATCATCATCTCCATGGACCTCGTCTGGGAGCACAGCAGGGTACAGCTCCGGGTCATAGTAACTACTGATCAGTAGCTCTGAGTCATCAATAGAACCTATTGGGTGTGGGGGATCCAGTCAGGAAAGGAGCAAGTACAATTATGAAAATTAACAATTTGCATAATGAATAGAAACTTGCAATATTAAATAATTTTGAAACAATGATTTCCAACTATAAAACAATTGTGATTTGAGTAAGCAGTATCTATGACCGGTTTAGGATGATTCAATTGTATCCTATTGATACGGTCCGGCCTAACCCCGTGTGAAGAGGGGTAAGCTCGCACATTCATTAACTATTTGGCTTTGATCATAGATAACTACGCTACTCCCCATTATCCCGATGCAATGATTCAGTATATTACTCTAGGAGAGAGTACGTGTAACAATTGTGTATTTAACATGCAAAATTTCTAATATTAATTAAACTGCAATTAACCACAACCGTACTTGCCTTGATTTAAACTGAGAGTCGATGGATGTTCCGAGTAGATGCTAGTTACGCCTTCGAAATCCTACAAATGGAGCATCTATACTTATCAATCTGTATCAAACCAACTAAGTGTGCTAGTTACAATCTCTATTTTCTTTCCTAATAAATTTTATCCTTTTTATTCTAATTAGAACACAATTATCGGATGGTTTACTATTTACAAAAAAAATCAATTTAATCCTTTCTTTTTGGAAAACTTACAATTTATCATTTAAATTGTTAAAAATTTGTATTTTATACATAAAGTTATTATTTATCTAATAAGTGAGAAAATCATGAATTTCCTAATATTTATGAGAATATATATATATATAGTTATTCTAACATTTACGTTACACTACCACAACCAGAAAAGAAAATAAAATAAATCCTAATTATTACATCTTTCACAGCATGGTTAAATAAGCAATTGGGCTTATGCCCTTACAACCCGATTTACATAAATTAAAATAAGAGAAAGAAAATGTTAGTCTTGAAAATTACCTACAAAATTAATAATAACTAATAATTAAGAATAAAAATAAAATGAGTCTCAGAACTGGTCCAATCTTCATTTTCAGCTACTCTGCCTCAACGTCCGGACAAAACGGTGCGTTTGCATTTCACTGGGGCCCATATATCGATAAGGTCGTCGCCCAAAAATATTATCATTTCCGAAAATCATTTTTAAAAATTATATAATCAATTTTTTTATAGAAATTTTGGCAGCATTCCCTCTATTTTCGGGATAACCCAAAACTGGGAAATGCGCCGATTTTCTTGAAAAATGATCTCAACCAACAGAATTCCCAAGTTCACCGATACTAAGGAATTTCCCGAGCCAACATGAATTAAGGAACTCCCACAAAATACTAAGAAAACCAACAGAATCATAATCCAATAACATTGGCTAACCACAGCATCCGAAGTAAATTCGGAAAACCAATTTTTTCCACAGAACTCTTTCCAAAGAGTTCACGCAAAAATCACAGAACCCAAAATCAGAGGATAATTGTCCGAAACCAGAAACATAGCCGAAAAACTGAATTTTCCAAAGAAAATTCCCGGACCAGCTTTCATCATAGACCAAAAGAACTACGGGACTAACAGAAGTTACCGAAAAAACAAAGGAATCCGAAGTGATGCCTCGGACTCGGAACACTGACAGAGTGCACGGGCACGCCTAGGAGCAAATCCGACGGAAACAGCACCAGAGAGCGGGAATCGTCCCAAAAAGGAGCCAAAGACTCGCGTGTGGCGCCGGAGCTCGGGGGTTCGGCAAAAAGCTGCTGGAGGAGATCGGGTCGCCGGGGAGTGACTCGACGGCGGCGCAGAGGGGCACGCACGGCCGGAGGGGCACGCGCGGAGGCGAACCCGCAGTGAGCCGGCGCTGGCTTTGCCGCGCGGGACAGATCCGACGGCTGGGCTCCGCGGAATGGTCGAAAAACCCTTGGGTCGGGGCGGCGCCGTCGGCGGGACAGTAGGTCGACGGTCGATCGGAGGCGCGGGTGGTTCAGGCGAGAGTTCGCCGGAAAATTTGGGATTTAGGTCAGAAATAGGTTTAGGGAAAGGATGAGGAGAATGAATATGAGAGAGGGGTTTATATAGGGTGAAACCTGGAGTTACGAAAATGGAGAGTCATCAGCCGTTTGGGGAGGCCGACGGTCGGCGGCGGCGGCCGTTAGGGATGGGAAAGGTCGGCCAAGGTCGAGCGGGTCAGGAAAGGAAGGAAATTTCCTTAACACAAAGAAAGAGAAAGAAAATGAATGATAGTTAAGTAGGATTTTATCAATAGTCCAAAATGTATTAAAGATTATGGACTGTTGGACCTAAATGAATGGGCTTTAAGAAAAAAAGCTTGGGCTAAAATATAGGTAAAAATGGTTTTAAGGTTTTTTTTTATTAATTAGAAAGATTACCTGTTTTAATAAAAACCCCAGTTTCTAAAAATTTAATTTTTTCCAAATTAACAATTGAAAAAAAAATAATTTTCTAAAATTACGGGTTTCACAACCTTCCCTCCTTAAAAATTTCGTCCTCGAAATTTAAAGAGTTGGGTTAAGAATTACCTCAGGTCTCAAACAAATATGGGTACTTCTCCCCCATCTCATCCTCTCGTTCCCAGGTAGACTCGCCTGGGGAATCATGCCTCCACATTACTCGAACTATCGGAGTCACCGAGGTCCTGGTCCTCTTCTCACCTCGGTCTAGAATCGCTACTGGCTTCTCAGGCATAGTGAGGCTCGGTCCAATCTCCAGCTCTGAGTGGTCTAAGATGTGATTCTCATCAGGGACGTAGCCTCTGAGCTGTGAGACGTGAAAAACGTTGTGCACGCCCTCTAGATTAGCTGGTAGAGCTAACCTATACGCCACTTCTCCAATCCGGCTCAGAACTTCAAATGGTCCAATGTACCTGGGACTCAGCTTCCCAGCTCTGCCAAATCTGATTGTTCCTCTGGTAGGAGAAATCTTCATAAAGACTTTATCTCCTTCTTCGAACTGTAGTGGTCGACGACTGCTGTCTGCCCAATGCTTCTGTCTGTCTTGAGCAATTCTGAGCTTGTCTCTGATTATCTTCACCTTCTCTACTGCGTCGGTCACCGTCTCTGGACCCAGCAGTACTCTTTCTCCTACGTCGTCCCATGCCAAAGGTGTACGGCAACGACGTCCATACAGAGCCTCAAATGGGGTCATACCAATGCTGGCTTGGTAGCTGTTATTATAAGAAAACTCTACCAAGTGCAAATGGTATTCCCACGATCCTCCGAACTCCAAGACACACGATCTCAGCATATCCTCCAGTATCTGAATCGTCCTCTCTGATTGACCATCTGTCTGGGGGTGATAAGCAGTGCTGAACTTCAACTGTGTCCCCAGGCTGTCATGCAAACTTTTCTAAAAGTGAGAGGTAAAACGAGTGTCTCGGTCAGATACAATGCTTACCGGTACTCCATGAATCCGGTAGATGTGTCGTATGTATAGTGCCGCCAACTTCTCGGTGGATAAACCAACCTTGAAGGGGATAAAGTGAGCTGACTTGGTTAGTCGGTCCACTATAACCCAGATGACATCCTTTCCTCCTTGGGAACGAGGCAAACCTGACACGAAATCAATTGTGATGTGCTCCCACTTCCACTCCGGAATGTCCAGCGGTTGTAGAAGTCCTGCGGGTCTCTGTCTACTGGCCTTCACTTGCTGACAGATCAAACATCTCGCCACGAATCTGGACACATCTTTCTTCATTCCATACCACCAAACAATAGTGCGCATATCCCGATACATCTTATTAGCTCCAGGATGTATAGAATACTGCGACTGGTGCGCTTCCTTCATCAGCTCGTTCTTTAGTTCGCCAGATGGTACACAAAGTCTCGTACCATTCTTCAAAGCTCCATCGCTGGCGATTGAGAAACCCTCAAGTATTCCTGCCAACACTTGGTCTCTCAGTTTGCAAAGTGCCTCGTCTTGAAACTGAGTCTCCTTGATCTTTTCCATCAGATACGAGCTCACTTGCAACTTCATCAGTACTGAATCAGCATCCAGCTCCATCCTTCTTTCTCCAGGCAATATGATCTCTAATCCAAGCTTCTCGATGTCCTCTAGCAGATGCCGCTCCTTAGTCAAGAACATCGCCACTGGGTATCGACTAAGTACATCAGCAACCACATTAGCCTTACCCGGGTGGTATTGCAGGTCGATGTCAAAGTCCTTCATTAGCTCCAGCCATCTTCTTTGCCTCATGTTCAACTCTTTCTGAGTGAAAACATACTTCAGACTTTTGTGGTCTGTGTATATCTCCACTCTCTCTCCATAAAGATAGTGCTTCCATAGCTTCAACGCAAAGATAACTGCCGCCAGCTCCAGGTCATGTGTGATAATTCTTCTCATGGTTCCGTAATTGCCTAGATGCGTAAGCAATCACTTTCCCATTCTGTTGAAGAACACATCCCAGTCCTTTTCCAGAGGCATCACTGTAGATTGTGAAACCACCGGATCCTGCGGGTAGCGCAAGGATTGGTGCAGTGGTAAGCCTCTTCTTCAGCTCCTCGAATGCAGCCTGACAATCTTCCGTCCAGACGAACTCTTCATTCTTCCGAGTCAGCTTCGTCATTGGTTCAGCAATTATAGCAAAGTCCTTCACAAACTTCCGATAGTAGCCAGCCAAGCCTAAGAAACTTCTGATTTCAGCAACTGAGCTTGGGGTAGACCACTTCTCCACAGCAGCTATCTTCTTAGGATCCACCGAAATTCCTTCTCCTGTGACAACATGGCCAAGAAAATCCACCTTGTCTAGAAAGAATTCACATTTGGATAGCTTACCATATAACTTCTCTTTCCTCAAAGTTCCCAGAACCTTCCTGAGGTGCTCCTCATGCTCTTCTTCAGTCTTTGAATAGATCAAAATGTCATCAATGAAGACAACAACAAATTGATCTAAGTATTCATGGAAAACCTTGTTCATAAGGTTCATGAACACCGCAGGAGCATTTGTCAATCCAAACGGCATGACCAAGAATTCAAACTGCCCATACTTGGTATTGAATGCCGTCTTGGGAATGTCCTCCTTTCTGACCTTGATCTGATGGTATCCAGATCTAAGATCAATCTTCGAGAATACCTTGGCTCCGCTCAATTGATCAAATAAATCATCGATCCGGGGCAGCGGGTACTTGTTCTTGATTGTGATATTATTCAATGCCCGGTAGTCGATGCACATCCTCACTGTTCCATCTTTCTTGGGAACAAACAAGACAGGCGCTCCCCAGGGTGAAGCTCCGTCTCGAATGAATCCCAGAGCCTTCAGTTCATTGATCTGATCCTTCATCTCCTTGGCCTCCTTCGGGTTGACTCTGTAGCATCCCTTAGAAATAGGGGAAGAACCGGGGACTAGGTCAATGGTGAACTCCAAGTCTCGGTCTGGGGGTAACCCGGGAAGACTATCAGAAAAAACATCCATAAATTCCGCTATGATAGGGTGCGGAGGTCTGGACTCTTCAGTGATAGAGGTATAGGTAACACATTCCATCTCCTCCGGAGTTCGAGAGATTTCAAACTCCGGTTCTCCAGGTGGACTGAAGACTACACATCCTCGATGACAGTCTATCAGCGCATGCTGCTTACTTAACCAGTCCATCCCTAGGACTACATCATAGTTAGGTAAGGGCATGACAAGCAAAGGTGGTATAAAGTTATGGCCAGCTATAGTGATAGGGCATTCACAGATTTCAGTGATAGGTAGGGGTCCTCCTCCAGTCATAACTCTACAGATCTTCTTGCTAAAGCCAGTAACTATATGGTGTGCAGAGATAAACTTTGTTGCTATGAAACTGTGTGTTGCACCAGAGTCGAATAAAGCTAATGCAGGATGAGAATGTACATAGATGTAGCCTGATATGACATCCGCATTAGGTTCCTGCTCCGGCTCTGGTTCCTCTGCAGTTAGGGCAAAAGCTCGCCCCGTCTTCTGTTGATGCTGCCCAAATTGCTGCTGCTGAGTGGGCAGAGGTCCTTTCTGCTGATTTCCTCCAGCTCTGTTGGCCGCTGAGGGGCAATCCTTCACTTGGTGGGTGGTAGACCCACAGATCAGACATTGTCCAAGCCTCTTCCGACAGATGTTCACCTGATGACCCGGCCTCTTGCAATAGCTACAGACAGGGATCTGCTTCTGGGGTGCTACATCATTATTCCTTGCTTGCTGGTGATGCTGGGGCCTGTTGTTGTTGTTGTTGTTGTTGTTGTTGTTGTTGTTGGGCTTCTTCTGATTACCCTGGAAGTTGCTAGTTCCAGGATAATCTCTCTTCGAGCGGGCAGGTTGGCTCTTCTCTATGTCTTGTGCTCGTTCCAGGATCTTCTCATAAGTCTTAGCACCGCCTGAGATCACATAGGTGCGGATTTCTTCTCTTAGTCCAAATCTAAACCTTTCAGCACGATCGTCAGGATCAGCCACCAGGTTCTTGGCAAATCGGCTGAGCTGGCCGAATTCAGCAGCATATTCTCCCACAGTCATGTTGCCCTGCTTCAGGTTCTGGAATTGTCGCTCCATCTCCCGCAACTCTGAAGTTGGGAAGAACTTCCTCTGGAATAACCTCTTGAAGGTGTCCCAATCAACTTGTCTATCCTGGAGTCGGGGTTCATTCCGATACCAGGTGCTTGCTACATTCTGCAGTTGGAGTCCTACTGCTTCAGCCTTGAGGTCTTCTGGAAGTCGAGCGACGCTCAGGAGATGCTCCATATTGTCGAGCCATTCGTCAGCATAGACGATTCTCTCGGTTCCCTTGAAAGGTCGAGGGTTCTGCTTCTTAAAGCTCTCAATATCGCCCACCTTGGCAATATGATTTCCATTAATTAAATGGCCTTATTATTACATAAATTGATCCTTAAATTTATGTTTACCTTGGCAGGCCTTGGTTCTTGTTGAGCTGCTTCTCCTCTTTCCAGTGCAGCCATTGCCACGCTATGGACGTTCTCCATGCCTTCTCTCATAATGGCCGTCTGCTCTTGATGAGCTTCAGCTTGAGTTCTCTGGGCTTCTAGCACTCCTCTTAGCAGACCTATGAGGTCAGTGGGGTCCACAGGCACCGGTGGGGCAGCTGGAGTAGGCGTAACCACAGGGGGTTGCATCTCCGTCTGGGAAGATGATGGATCTACCGTTGAAGCGGCAAACAACCCACGAGGTGCATTCAATTGTGTAAAACCCGGACTTAGTTGAGGCGGTGGGGTTTGATCAGGCGTTGACATCCCATCGCCAGCAGGGTTGGTATTGTCAGTGGCCATTCTTTGGAAGGTTTAGGATATAAACATAAGCAAGGTAGCCTATCTATAATCAAACAAAAATATTTAATTATAATATATTTCGGTCCTATGTTGTGGTAAATTAATGTTCTAAATGTTTTTCTAGGTTTTCCTAAGTTGTTGATTGCAAAGATCTGCATGGGCCACCACTAAAAACATGTCACGACACGATCCCAATTTCTTGGGTCGACTCAGATCATGCCCAGCCTGCACCGTTGTTGAGACGGCGGCAGTAAGCTGTATCCCATATGCAGGTACAATCAACAACATTTGAAACTATAATTGCCACAACATTTAATTAAACGATAATATAAACTTGTCCATTACAAAGATTGTCCACAACTTTAATATAACATTTATTTTATTTAAAAGATAAACTAAAACTCCAACTAAGCAGAAGTGTCATCATCATCTCCATGGACCTCGTCTGGGAGCACAGCAGGGTACAGCTCCGGGTCATAGTAACTACTGATCAGTAGCTCTGAGTCATCAATAGAACCTACTGGGTGTGGGGGATCCAGTCAGGAAAGGAGCAAGTACAATTATGAAAATTAACAATTTGCATAATGAATAGAAACTTGCAATATTAAATAATTTTGAAACAATGATTTCCAACTATAAAATAATTGTGATTTGAGTAAGCAGTATCTATGACCGGTTTAGGATGATTCAATTGTATCCTATTGATATGGTCCGGCCTAACCCCGTGTGAAGAGGGGTAAGCTCGCACATTCATTAACTATTTGGCTTTGATCATAGATAACTACGCTACTCCCCATTATCCCGATGCAATGATTCAGTATATTACTCTAGGAGAGAGTACGTGTAACAGTTGTGTATTTAACATGCAAAATTTCTAATATTAATTAAACTGCAATTAACCACAACCGTACTTGCCTTGATTTAAACTGAGAGTCGATGGATGTTCCGAGTAGATGCTAGTTACGCTTTCGAAATCCTACAAATGGAGCATCTATACTTATCAATCTGTATCAAACCAACTAAGTGTGCTAGTTACAATCTCTATTTTCTTTCCTAATAAATTTTATCCTTTTTATTCTAATTAGAACACAATTATCGGATGGTTTACTATTTACAAGAAAACATCAATTTAATCCTTTCTTTTTGGAAAACTTACAATTTATCATTTAAATTGTTAAAACTTTGTATTTTATACATAAAGTTATTATTTATCTGATAAGTGAGAAAATCATGAATTTCCTAATATTTATGAGAATATATATATATATATATAGTTATTCTAACATTTACGTTACACTACCACAACCAGAAAAGAAAATAAAATAAATCCTAATTATTACATCTTTCACAGCATGGTTAAATAAGCAATTGGGCTTATGCCCTTACAACCCGATTTACATAAATTAAAATAAGAGAAAGAAAACGTTAGTCTTGAAAATTACCTACAAAATTAATAATAACTAATAATTAAGAATAAAAATAAAATGAGTCTCAGAACTGGTCCAATCTTCATTTTCAGCTACTCTGCCTCAACGTCCGGACAAACCGGTGCGTTTGCATTTCACTGGGGCCCATATACCGATAAGGTCGTCGCCCAAAAATATTATCATTTCCGAAAATCATTTTTAAAAATTATATAATCAATTTTTTTATAGAAATTTCGGCAGCATTCCCTCTATTTTCGGGATAACCCAAAACTGGGAAATGCGCCAATTTTCCTGAAAAATGATCTCAACCAACAGAATTCCCAAGTTCACCGATACTAAGGAATTTCCCGAGCCAACATGAATTAAGGAACTCCCACAAAATACTAAGAAAACCAACAGAATCATAATCCAATAACATTGGCTAACCACAGCATCCGAAGTAAATTCGGAAAACCAATTTTTTCCACAGAACTCTTTCCAAAGAGTTCACGCAAAAATCACAGAACCCAAAATCAGAGGACAATTGTCCGAAACCAGAAACATAGCCGAAAAAACCGAATTTTCCAAAGAAAATTCCCGGACCAGCTTTCATCATAGACCAAAAGAACTACGGGACTAACAGAAGTTACCAAAAAAATGAAGGAATCCGAAGTGATGCCTCGGACTCGGAACACTGACAGAGTGCACGGGCACGCCTAGGAGCAAATCCGACGGAAACAGCACCAGAGAACGGGAATCGTCCCAAAAAGGAGCCAAAGACTCGCGGGTGGCGCCGGAGCTCGGGGGTTCAGCAAAAAGCCGCTGGAGGCCGGGGAGTGACTCGACGGCGGCGCAGAGGGGCACGCACGGCCGGAGGGGCGCGCGCGGAGGCGAACCCGCGGTGAGCCAGCGCTGGCTTGGCCGTGCGGGACGGATCCGACGGCTGGGCTCCGCGGAATGGCCGGAAAACCCTTGGGTCGGGGCGGCGCCGTCGGCGGGACAGTAGGTCGGCGGTCGATCGGAGGCGCGGGTGGTTCAGGCGAGAGTTCGCCAGAAAATTTGGGATTTAGCTCAGAAATAGGTTTAGGGAAAGGATGAGGAGAATGAATATGAGAGAGGGGTTTATATAGGGTGAAACCTAGAGTTACGAAAATGGAGAGTCATCAGCCGTTCGGGGAGGCCGACGGTCGGCGACGGCGGCCGTTAGGGATGGGAAAGGTCGGCCAAGGTCGAGCGGGTCAGGAAAGGAAGGAAATTTCCTTAACACAAAGAAAGAGAAAGAAAATGAATGATAGTTAAGTAGGATTTTATCAATAGTCCAAAATGTATTAAAGATTATGGACTGTTGGACCTAAATGAATGGGCTTTAAGAAAAAAGAGCTTGGGCTAAAATATAGGTAAAAATGGTTTTAAGGTTTTTTTTATTAATTAGAAAGATTACCTGTTTTAATAAAAACCCCAGTTTCTAAAAATTCAATTTTTTCCAAATTAACAATTGAAAAAAAATAATTTTCTAAAATTACGGGTTTCACAGACACATCTAAAAGAAAGATAAAATAACACAAACACCCTTAACCTACAGGTATCAGAAATCAGGTATCTCAGGTAATCTGGCTCAAGTATAGGGTTAATATATGTGTCAATCATGTGTCGTATCCTACAGGTCTTTTATGAAAATAAATCCATAAATCTCAGGCAAGCTCTATATATCAATACTAGACAACTCATTAGTTGAATGGCACCCATATGTAATCTGGAAGCCCGTATCGATATAATTTCTAAGGTCAAGTACAAGAGATAAAATAGAAAGAAATAAATAACAGAATGAAACAAGAACTGTACAATAGCAAGGTGCACTTGCCTGATTCCGCGCTATGAATATGAAATGCCGCTCCCGTGTTCACGCCTCCGGAACCCGACGCTCCTAGATAATTAATTACTAGATTAAGTCACTACTTACGAAACTTACGATACGACTTATTTAGTCAAAGTAATGTGTTAAAATTATATTCAATTTCTCATGGAACCATTTAGATCCATACAATCACACACAGGTTCCACGAGACATCGAAACATAGTTTTAGGGTTTCCAACTCTTAATTAGTCGATTATGCCCCTACTTCAATAACATATTTAAAAACAATATAAAAATCATAAAAATAATATTTAAATTAATTTTCTACAGATTTATCTCTGAAATTCCAGAATTAATATTTCTAAAAACATTTATGACTAGTTGATTACTAAGTCAGCTAGTCTACCTGAAACTCGTCCGAAACATAGTTAATGACTCAAAATTACTAAAATAACCAAAAATATATTTTAAACAGAAATAAAATACCTTATTTTACAGAATAATATTAGAGATACAAGGGTTGAGTTATACTACAAGTTTGGGACATTCTAGGTCAGCAGGTTACCCGAAAATAGCTTGTTTTGACCTATATTTTTTCCGAACAGATTAGAGTTGATAAAATCATGAAAAAATACTAAAAAAAATCATATTTTTTATATATTAACACACATAAAATTTATTTTTGAAAATAACCATCAATAACTTATAGTTCCTTCATAACGGGGCTGGAATCGACCCTACCGAAACATTAATATTACAACCATAATTCATGAAACTTTTATAGGTGAAAATACATAACAAAAGGTACCAAAATACTATTTTTACAGATTTAATAACAGAATTTCTACAGAATTAAAGCATGAGTTTGAGATGAAAAAAGTATGGTTTCTTACCAAAAGTCCTTGCTAGTTGGGTTATGGAGGCTTCTCCTTGCCAAAGCTCCCACCTTTCTTGCTATCCTTGATTGCTACTCCTTTCTTGGTGAGTTTGAAGGGGTTGGCAATGGCCATAGAAGGTTGGATGGGAAAGATGGAGTTTCTAGGGTTTGTTTCGGTGGTTGGATGGATGTTATATGGATCCTTTCATGCGATGTTATCCCCCTCGGGAGCATCGGATACATCATGTCGTGTGTTTCATGTACATCGTGTATTCCTCGCTCTCATATTATTCATGTTTATAATGTGCTACATGCTCATTCGTGCTCGCTCGTGTACTCTCATGTGCTATCATGTTCGGTCGTGTTTCTCATGAATCTCATGTATAACCTATACTTCATGTGCACTCATTTATGAGCCTTCATGTGAATTTCATGTGCACCCATTTATGGGCCCCCATGTGAACTTCATGTGCACTCATATATGAGCTCTCATGTATACTTCATGTGCACCCAGTTATGGGCTTCATGTGAAAATCATGTATGTAACATAACCTGTCTGGATCCTTGTGTATTGATTGGGGTATGGGAGAGTATAAATAGTCATGTGAACAATTCTAAAGTAGTATAGCCATGTACGCCTCTTAGTATAGCCATGTGCAAATCAAGCCGTTCACATGTCGACTTTGTACTCTAAATCACTAGTCACTGGTAGCTCTCTACTTATAGTAGATATTTCTATTACAGTTCTCTCTCTGTTTACATCTAGTACTTTCTTTCAGTTTCATGTATCGTACTCTCTTGCATGTCTATATTTTCTAACCTGTTATGATCTACGTGAGATGTATTGTACTTGCTCCCGTCCTGACTGGACCTGTTAAAAATTTTACAGAGGATGATGAGGAACCCTACACCCCTTACTATGGAGCTTGCCTAGATGACACTCGCGACCTGGACCCCTGGGGAGGTTCAGGCAGCTGCTGAGGATGATACCCATTGCATAGTTTAGATGGTCTAGATTGTTTTCTTTTTTTATATTTAGTTGTTGTCCTTGATTTCAGAGTTGTATATTCTAGAGATGTTGAGACTGGTAGTTATTAACTTATGTTATTTCATTCTGTTGTACCTCAGTTGAGGATTTTCTTATCTATTTCATCGTATCATATTCTATCTCTAGTTGTGATTGAGTTGTACCTTCTGTGATTAGCCTCCAGTTGGAGATTATTCTATATTGTGTTAGTTATAGTTCATGACCTAGAACAATATTCTACCGCCGACACTGTGGCGTAGGCTGGGCGCTGTTACATATTCGTACCCTCACAGTGGGTGCAGGTCGTGACACGTGGCTTGGGAGAAGAAAAAGTTGGTATTTGCCACAAAGCTAAGAATTAGCCTAAATCAGAGTGTCGCCTGCATAAACGCTTCATAAAGCATGCACAGTCCCGTCGTCCAAGCCTTGGCTCGTCCCACGGATTTAGTTGAATAACACGACTTGTGGCATAAGTTTAGGCACCCAAAAACTTTTTTGTTCAAGTCAAACACGTACACGGCACATTCCCTTGAGGTAAAGCTTGACGCAGCCTTTGCTCGTCAAGTCATTGCACAATTAAGTTAGGCAAAGTTATGTTGGTTGATCGAAGCCATTTATAGTACTGTCCCGCTCTTTCTGCGGTTGTCAAGTCACATAGTCCTACGATCTTAAGGCTCATCATATAAGTATGTGACTTGAGCGATAACGTCGCCTAGAGAACAAGGTCTATCTAAGGCACGAGCCACGGTTGGGTTAAGGATAAGCATGCCACAAACAAAGGAACATGTTATGTCCAAGTTAAGCTGGAAGACTACTTAGTAGTCGTTCCCTAGGTTCAAAGGCATGTAACTGGTTATCGCCGAGATTGGCCCCGCTGCTTGGGAGTCTCGATAAGGAAGTCACGAGATCGGTCCCGCTACTTGGGAATCTCGATAAGTACGACTGGTTGTTGCCGAGATCGGTCCTGCTACTTGGGAGTCTCGATAAGGAAGTCACGAGATCGGTCCCGCTACTTGGGAGTCTCGATAGAAAGTTGGAAAGCATAGTCAAGAATAAGGAAGGACTTGGTAGATTGGTCATTGGACAACTTGTGCGCAAGGTGAATTCCTCGAACGATCCCGGGGCGCCAGGTTCATGTCGGCCTAGGAGGAATTGCAGATATTGTACGGCCTTCATCGACGGTACGACTCGATTGAAGTGAACTATTACAATATATGCTGCGGGTCATTCGATGGAAGCTCGTACCTCGCACGCGAATGGTTACCGTATGCAAAGATCCAGGATAGCTTGACATTTTTAGTGACCACTCATATAGATGTGTCAGCATAAGAGCGGCTAACCGCGTGTATACCTTTGGATTGCATCGAGTACTAGCAAGTTACGAGTTGTGTTAACGAGGCATAATTGTAGCAAGCGCTAACCTTAAATTGGTGCGGATTAGGTGTGCACAGTTGCCACACCCTTCTAGAGCCTAAGATTTGGCTATAGCAAGGACATGTGCTTCGGTATGAATGTGGCATTGTCATCGAGTCATCTCGAGTTAAGTCAGGAAGGGCCGTAAGGCAAGTTGGATAAGTTTGGTTGATCCTTGGGAGGCACGGCCTCAATCATAAGGCACGATCAAATCTATTGGCACGACCAGTACAAGTCGTCCCCTTGACGTCGTTGGCACGAGAATAGTCTAGAGGCACTTAAAAATAACTGAAAGTCTTGGCACGGTCGAGTTTGCACAAGTCTCTACTTGGCGAGACACTACTTCGAATATATTGAAGTCATGAATGGAGTATAGCATGACCATGTCGTTGCGTGGCCAAGTATAGGCCAAGACATCTTTGTCCTAAAATTGATCTTAAGGAAAGACTAGAAAGACAATCAAAAGGGATTAAGTTATACAAAGTAAATGAACGTGTCGGTTTTATATGGGTGGGCGAGGAACTCACTCCACCAGTACAATTGAGTACTGATACCCACACAGTTTTTATGTACAGGCACAGCTAGAAGCCCGATGGCACGGAGCTCGTTTGGATGCATCAAGGTACAGAGTTCCTTGGCATTTTAAGGCATACGACCGCATGGAGTCAGAACTTATACGAGACATAATGTATGGACATCGCCATTACGCAGAATCTGCCACTAGTCACCTTGAAGCTTGTATTGAAAAATGAGAGAGAGCAGAGTGACTTGTAATATGAGAGAAAAGTGAACTTAAGAGACTTGTAATTTGGCCTCGTGCCCATATTGTAATCTTTGTTCAATATCAACAAAAGAGTATTTTGCATGACTTGTGTTTTGCTTCAAATTTTTGCTGCTGACTATTCAATGTTGCTGCTTGAGACTTCTGTGCGACGACCCCCGTCGCTTAGCCTGTAACCGGCCGTTATAGACCTGTCTTGCACGAGCATAATCTAGGCTCACGCAGCATCACGCCTTAGTGAGGACGATCGCTCGTACGAGAGTAGGGTGTGACATAATGGTATCAGAGCACGGTATGACATCCTTGGACTTTCGATTGAATTCTTTAACTCCGATATTCCGCAAACTCTGATATTGTTTCTGCAAATCTGTATCATTGGTGCGCTCTCTTTCAAATATCCCACGGGATGTTCGTACAATAAGTCTAAATATTTTGAAAAGTATCACGAAAGAGAAAAATTAATTGAACAAGTTAACTTTAAACAAGCACGGTTGGCTAAGTTGGGCTGGGCATATACACCAAGAATCGTATCGACCTTTACAAAGTCATGTGCAGGATTCAAATTGTGTCGAACGATAATGAGTTACACCCACACTACAACAAATAGGGCATACAATAGCAATTTATCTATAGCGTTCAAGCCTCCCTGCTATAGAATGTCATCATCAATAGCGTTCCTTCTGCAGTGCTATTAAAATAGAATACAATAGCAGTTTATCTATAACGTTCGAGCCTCCCTGCTATTATAAAATAATCATCCATAGCGTTCATACTGAAGTGCTATTACAATAGCAGTTTTCTATAGCGTTCCTAATTGCTATAACTATTATATAGCGTTTCAAGACGCTATACATTGTCTATAGCGTCAATGAACGCTATAATCCATGAATAGCGTTCGTGAACGCTATAACTTTATAGCGTTCTTGTACACGGGGTTATTATAGCGGGGGCATATATAGCGGACAAAATATGCTATAATATGCATTCTACAGCGTTCAACGCACGCTATCATATCCCATATCTGTTGTAGTGCCAATTGAGTATACAAGATGACTATCGATAGGGATGCCATTAGACGAAGTTATCATCGATGTGATATAGATGAGCGTGCTTGGGCTCGAACGAAAATCCGAAGTATGATTCAAAACTTCTTTCAAGGATTTGTTGAATGACTTCATCCTTGAGTAGTGTATGGGATAGCTTCAGGAATGTCAAACGATTGAGGATACGCGGTGCCAATGAGTCTATCAGCAAGCGTCGCATGTATAAAAAGCCTTAGATCGAGTCTAATTCAGTAAGTTATAACCTTGAAGATTCCGACGAGTTGATTCGAACGGAATAAGAATTGACATGCACGGGATTGGAATTTGCATTGAGTACGAAATGCAAGTGATAAGGAAAAGATAGATTGAATCAAAAAAAGCTAAGGTGTAACGAATAGATGACTCGATCGAGTAAATTGATATGAATCATATACGAGAAGTTAGCACGATCGTATGATAGCATACATGAAAGGTGTGCTTTTGGAAGTTATAAAATGACTCAAAAAAATTGGGATAAATGATGTTGCTCGATGATTTGAGCTAGCATAGAATGGTATGACTTGAGAAAATATGTTGTTCGATGACTTAAGATAGTCGGATGAATATACGTGAATTTGATTTTGCATGAATTGAACATGTAACGGGTTTGGGAGTTAATAATCGAACTTGAATTGAATGTCGAGGAGATTATCCAGTTTGTACGATAGCATCAGTCACACGACTCAAAATTCATTACAAATGAAGATCGTCAGGTTATGTATATCATCAATGGTATTGAGGCGTATCAAAGATCAATATGCGATAACTCGGGGGTACTCTAATTCGAGGAATGACGATCATGTAAGATGTTATTGTTCCGATGCATGCTATGCTTAGGATTTTAATGAAATGAATATTGGATGAAAATGATCGTGTCTTGATGGTTACGCTGATAACCATAATGACGACGTTCCTATCTTGCGTGAGCGCAACTCCAGCCTCGTCCATGCATCACGTAGGATTTGGGGACGATCGTTTCACCTGAGCGCGGACATGGTGATTCATGTCGTGGGAACGATCGAACTCGGGAAATCAAGATACGGCAATTTGGATTGCTTCGACTTGTGGTTTGAGGCGAAGGTGTATTTGAGGATTGATCGAACTTGTGATTGATTATTGAGTAAACTTGAGGATTGAGGACATCCAATCTGCGTATCGAGAATGAATTAGTCTAGACTCAAAACAAGAGTTACGCTCCTATGAGAATGATTATTCCGTAGAAGCGTTGTATGGTAATTTTATGCCGACCGTAGATAATCGGACTCGCGTGAGATTGGGGCGTGACATATTATTGATGTTAGACGACCTTGTGATCGATTACGTGAATTGGAATATTAAATGACTTAAGAAATATGAAATGAGAATTATGGTTTAGCGACAAGTCGTGTCGTAGCGTGCTTGACTTGGGAGGAACAGATGGGTAGATTATATCGAATATGTTTGAAAAGATAGACTATGCAAGTTGCTTGTTGGATGAACAATATTGACATGTCGAGGAAATGGTTGAACATGACTCAGTGTAGGATGGCTTTCCTGAATGACTCGGACCCTTTGGACTAAGTGTTGCGAGTGCAAATAGGAGAAATATATGCTCGATGTTTAGAAATTTGAGTGATGCGGACTTGGATAGAAAATCCTGTACGATCAACTTTGGTTTGACCCTAGGATTAGGGGTCAGTGTTGGCATTATTGTTGGGAAACTATGATTCCAATCCTGACGTTGACTTTAGCCTTGGGAAATGGCCTAGCGGGTTAGGCGAGACATCCATATTGCAAGAGTTAGCAATGGAAGGATTTATCTTGAGGATTAGTATGGATGGATAGAATGATTCTAAAATATGGGAACACCACTCACGAGACTCGGCTAACATGCATATATCTTAGGGATGTCTGAATATGTATACGATCAGACTCGAGTGAGAATGGCAAATTCTCTATCACAAGGCTTGGCTGAAATACATGTATTTTGGGGACGCCTGAAATATGTGCACGATCTAACTAAGTGATATGTTGAATTTAAATGAGACTTGAGGAGTGAAAAAGTATCAAGGATGGTGAAATTATATCGTGAAGAAAAGATTGATAGTAGTACGAGCGTGGCTCGAATTGAAGAAACACATAGGCGGAGTGTGTACAAGAGTCCTTGGATCAAATTGGTCTATAAGTAAGTACTCAGTTTCATGGATGAAACTTTTTCTGAGTGGTGTATGATGTAGTACCCCATCCTGCTCAGTCAATCGGAGGAATCGAAATGCTGACGGCTTTCGAACTTAGCCTTGCAACGGCTGCTCGAAGGCTTGCTCGGTCGAGACGACTCCTTGCTCAGGTGGGGTAGTTTCGGTAAACTTACCTCATCTTAGCCTTCACATAATAAATCACATATTTTCAACTTGCACAAGCTAGGTTTGATAATAAAAGGGATGCATCCATATAGCTAAGGAAATAATTCCGACGGTCGGCTTAGAATCGTTGCACGATGACTTTCAAAATGACACTCGGTCCTTCGTCCCATGGCTTGAAAGAAGAAAAGTTGGTATTTGCCACAAAGCTAAGAATTAGCCTAAGTCATTGTGTCGCCCGCATAAACACTTCATAAAGCATGCACGGTCCCATCGTCCAAGGCTTGTCATAGCCTTGGCTCACCCCACGGTTTCAGTTGAATAGCACGGCTTGTGGCATAAGTCTAGGCACCCAAAGAACTATTTTGTTCAAGTTGAACGCGTTCATGGCATGTTCCCTTGAGGCAAAGCTTGATGCAGCCTTTCTGTGAAACCCAATTTTTGTAGAGCAATATTTATATTAATATTATATTAATATTATAATTATTAGTATCATTTTGAGTTTTGAAAATAATTTCGAAAATAAATTAACATGGACTTTTGGATGTTGATCCAGACCCGAGTCCGAAACCAGACCTGGACCTAATCCTATTTCTTAAATTCTGAATTCTTATTATTATTAAAAAAAAATTTATAATATTCTTTGAGCCGGTCCAATTTGGACCAGCAACTCACCCCTTCGTTTCTTTTCCATGAATGGACACAGCCGTCTCCTCATTTCCGTAACTCCCCAACTTAACTCCTTCTTTAAAACACCACAACCTTTCACTCTTCCCACATTCAGAGAGAAGCCCCTTATAACTCCCCTATCATCCAACCCCCATCCTTACTTAACCCCTCCTCTCTATTAATTCCAAGCATCTCTCTCTCTTTCTACTAAACCAACTCTCAGAAGGAACCAAACCCTCTCCCTTTACTCTCTTCCCGAGAGCTCTACCCCCTCCTCTGGCCCGACGCCGCCCTCATGGCCGCCGGCCTCCGTCGCCCGACGCCACTCGCGCCCTTCGTACGGCCAAGCCCCGAGCCCCTCCGGCCTCCGCCCAGCGCGTCCCCGGCGCGCCCCGACCCTCTGTCGGCCATCCTTCGGTCGGCGACCGACCCTGGATCCCGCAATCCCTCCTGTCCGAGCCCTAGCTCGGCCTTCCCGCTTCCGCGTCGTCCCGACGTGCCCTGATCCACTGTCCTGTGGCAACGTCGCCGCTGTCCGCTGCTGTCCCAGCACCCCGTCGCGTCTCGGGCTCTGAACCAGCGCTGTTCCGAGTCTCCTTTGCTGTCTAGATCTCCAATTCTTTCTATTATTTTCATCTGAGAGCTCTAGCCGAGCAACCTGAGGTATAACCCCTGTCCCGCCCATTTTTATTATAGTCCATGATGAGAAATGGTCCCCGATTCCCTATGGGAATTCGGTTTTAGCGACGTCGTATTTTTTCGGAACCTTCGGAAAGGTTCTGTGGATTATTTTGGGTTTCCGGAATATTTCAGGAATTGGTTTTTTTGGTATGTTTTGGCTTTCCGGATTTTTCGGTAGCGTTCTGTGATTTTTGGGTTGGAATCGGACTTCCGAAAATTATTCGGGTCGTTCCGATTATTCTGTGGATTGGTTGTGGATTTTCATATATATATATATAAATTCGGGTTTTCCCTGGTTTGGGATTTGCAGGAAAATTATCGGCGCTATTTCCCAGTTTTGGGTTGACCAAAAACAGAGGAGATGCTGCCAGATTTTTTCGTAAATTCTAGATTATTTTAAAAATGAATTTAAAATGGATTTCGGAATTTTATTTAATATTTGGATTTGAGTGACGACCGTATCGGTCAATGGACCCGGCTAAGTGCAAACGAAACCGGTTCCACCCGGACGTTGAGGCATTAGCCCAGTTGAGGATTGGACCATATCTGAGACTCTATATTTTATCTTTATTTTTACTATTTAATTTTGTTCATATTTATTCATATTTTAAGTTTAGGACTAACGGCAGTTTTGTCTTATTTCAATTTATGTAAATAAATTGTAATGGGCATAAGCCCAGCTGGCTGTGGTCTGTAACTGTAATTGGTAGCGTAGATTTTAGTTATTTCTGGTTTTGCGAGTTTTTGTATTATACGAGAAAATTGAATAAAAAGTATTTTCGTATAAAAAAATAATAATTAAGATTTTCTCACCTAAAATTGACAAGTTTCTATTTAATTAAAAATCATGTATTTCTCACTAAATAAGAAAATTAGCTTTATATTTATATTTATAAATATACCAAGTTTTCATAAAATAATCTGGCATCGACGAGTTTTCCGAATTCAAAAAATATAAAACGATCTTTTTCCCTCGTATTAAATCAACGCACAAATAATCGTGTTTTCGTGTTTTGTTAATTAAAAGAATTAAAATTGGACTAGGACACAAATAGAGATTTTAACTAGCGTAGCTAGATTGGCAAACCTAGAATCTGAGTCAAATTCTCAATTGTAGGGTTTCGAGGACTGTACTAGCATCACCCCGGAATCAACAAACGAATCCAGTCAATAAAACAAAGGCAAGTACATTTTGTGTTAGTTTACAATTATTTAGTAATCGTTTTATTGCAAGTTTAAACCACGATGCAACACGGAACCTCTCTGAGAGCATTGACTGTAACTACTGTAACTGTTTGGGGACTGGGAGAGTAGTGTAATGAGTATGACCACATCCAAATTAGTATAACAACTGTGCGAGCTTACCCCTCTTACACACGGGGATAAGCCATATCTTTCACTGTACAACCCAATCCGGTCATATTTTATTGCCTATTCACATCACAGAACTGTAACTGTTTTAAAACTGTAACTGCTTAGTTGATTTTCAAAACTGTTTAAAAGTGCATGATTCTATTATTATTTCAATTGTCAAATTAGCATAAATTGTACTTTGCTCCCTCCTGACTGGAGACCCAACATTTTAGGTATCACTGATGAGGCTTTGTTCTGCAATATTTCCCGAGGTCCCAACTAGAGGACGATGATCTCGAGACTGATGAGCTGGTTGCCTAGATTTTTCTTCTTCTTTTATAAATTATGACGTTTGTGGAAAATAATGTATCTCAGATGTATTTTTTATTTTATTGTAAAAAGTTTTAAACTATTCGAATTATTAAAGTTGTGGCAATTAGACTGTGTTGTTTTATTTACCTGTATGAGTGATACAGCTTACTGCCGCCGTCTCAACAACGGTGCAGGCTGGGCATGATCCGATTCGATCCAAGTAATTGGGACCGGGTCGTGACATATTTTTAGTGGTGGCCCATGCAGGTCTGAACAACAACTTAGGAAAACATATTTAGAAACAATTAGAACACTAGAACATCAATTTGTCACAACATAGGACCGAAATATATTAAATAAATATTTTTGTTTGATTATAGACTGGTAGGATACCTTGCTTATGTTTGCATCCTAAACCTTCCAGAGAATGACCATTGACAAGACCAATCCTGCTAGCGATGAGGTGTCATCTCCGGATCATACCCCATCTCCTCAACCAAGTCCAGGGTTTATTCCCTCGCAGCTGATTGACCGTCCCCATAATGCATCCAGTGAAGTTTTCACTACACTGGCGATTCCTACCTCTTTTCAAACTGAGCTGCACTTCCTTGAGGAAGTACCCATACCTGATGCTCCACCAGTACCAGCGAACACCTCCCAAATGGTTGCCCTATTTCAAGTAATCATGGAGTCCCAAAAATCTCAAGCTGAAGCCCAGCAGGAACAGATGGATATCACGAGAGAAGACATGAAGAACGTCATTGATGTAGCCTTAGCTATCTTAAATCAAGTTGGAACGGAACCTCACCCTAGGAGGGGTACCCCTGAAATCTAGAAGACATTTTGAGCCCTATCCGGCAGTTATATCGTAAGAAGCTATTGGTTTTGACTACTATAAGAGGCCTAGTCACCAAGCCAATATTTGTCGCAAGAGATTGGGAAATGTTTGGCATATGGATCTGCTGAACATCGGCTAAAGGATTGCCCCTTATCTTTCCATCATGCCGGAGTACCTATCCCAATTACACCTGTTATGCCACAACCTAGGGACTCTCTTCCTATCCAGCAGACCCTGCCTCCTACAATAAGACATGATGCATACTCGAGGTTCATAGAAGATGAAGCAGTTGGAGACTGCTCATGCAAGAGCCAGAACCATGAAGAATAGTACCTAGGACTGCTGAATAGCATTATCTATTTTTTTTGGAAGTTGTAACAGGATGTCCTTAGATCAATCATAAGAGTTTTGCTGTAATTCTCCACATGAATAAAATTCTTAGTTACACCTTTATGGCAGATGTTTTCCCTGATAGTCTTCCCGGATTATCCCAGACCTAGACATAGGATTCACCATTGACCTAGTCCCCGGCTCTTTCCCTATTTCTAAAGGATGTTACAGAGTCAACCCGAAGGAGGCCAAGAAGATGAAAGACCAGATCAATGAAGGCTCTAGGATTTATTCAGGATGGAACTTCACCTTAGGGAACACCTATCTTGTTTGTGCCCAAGAAGGATGGAACAACGGATGTGCATCGATTACCAGACACTAAAGAACAAGTACCCTCTGCCCGGATCGAGGATCTGTTTGATCTGTTTGTGTGGAGTTAGGGTGTTTCAAAGTTTGACTTAAGATCTGACTACCATCAAATCAAAGTCAGGAAGGAGGACATTTCCAAGACGGCGTTCAAACACCAAGTATGGGTAGTTTTCTTTGGTCATGACGTTGGACTGACAAATGCTCCTGCTGTGTTCATGAATCTTATGAACAGAGTTTTTCATGAGTATTTGAATCAGTTTATCTTCTCCATAGATAACATTCTGATATATTCGAAGACTGAAGAAGAGCATGAAGAACATCTGAGGAAAGTTCTGGAAACTTTGAAGAAAAAGAAGTTTTATGGTAAGTTATCTGTGTAGAATCCTAGAGGGGGGGTGAATAGTGAAATAAAATATAAACTACAACAATAGATGCAATAAAGACAATTTAAAGTAAAGAGTAGAAAGATCAAACACAAACGCAAGGATGTATCCTGGTATCCTCTTTTGAGGCAATCCAGTCCCGGAACTCTCTCCGGCTTTAATCCACTATTATCCAAATAGTACACACGAGTTTGGATCCGAAGAACTCGCCAACTTCAACACGAGTTTGGATCCGAAGACTCGCCAACTTCAACACACGAGTTTTCTTACGAAGGCTCGCCAACTTCAAACAAAAGAGAATGAGAACTTGTTGATCTTCTAACACGTGAAGATCGAAATGTACAACTCTTTAATACTCTAGCACTTTGGGAGAGGATGACAATGAAAAGCTTTGAAGAGTATTAATGGTGGAGCTCTTGGTTGTTGGAAAATTTATGGAAGAGTTGGTGAAGAAGCTCAAGAGAGAGAGAGCTTCCTTTTATAAGAAAAACCAAGAGTAGGTGGCATTTAATGCTCTGAAATGCAGGCAGACCGGCATGCCGTCGGTATGCCGCGGCATACCGCCGGTATGCCGCAGCATACCGCCGGTATGCCGGCCAAATAGTAACGGTCATAATTATGACCGTTCAAGAGCATTAAATGCGGCCATTAATGCGTGTCAGACCAAATCAAAAACTAAGTATTCGAAATTCGGTATACCGCCGGTATGCCGAAGCATACCGTCGGTATGCCGATAGAATGTCACAGAAGGTTTAGAGCTGCTAGAAACGACATGCCACCGGTATGCCGCAGTATACCATCGGTATGCCGACAGTTGATCACAGCAACTTTTGTGTTGCTAAAAATGGCATGCCGCCGGTATGCCGCAGCATGCCGTCGGTATGCCGATATTTCGAGACAGCAACATTCTAAGTCCAAAAACGGTATACCGTCGGTATGCCGAAGCATACCGTCGGTATGCCGCTTTTTGTCACAGAACCTTTTCTGGACACGAAAACGGTATACCGCCGGTATGCCGAAGCATACCGCCGGTATGCCGCTCTGAATGACATGTTTTTTGATTTGTGCTTTTAGTTATCATCCATCCTTTAGTGTTTACAGATATACCTAGACCAGTACAGACATGAAGACTCTAAGCAGGGAACGCCGGTAACTGCTACAGTCTTCAAGGAAGAAGGAGGAAGCTCTTGAAGTGAAGAACTCCATGTAGTACATCTTCTGAGAATATTTGAATCTGAAGAACAGAAGACTAAACTACGAAGATGCTATTAATTACTCAAAATAAAATGTGCCAACAAACTCCCCCATTTTGATAATTGACAAAATAGAGAGAGATAGCATCTTCAGGGAGTAGCTCCCCCGTAGGTAGACAGCTCCCCCTCAATACGATTTCTTCTCCTTTATCACTTAGTCAAAGATGGGGATAATCAACAGAAACATTGCATAAGAGAAAAGACATGAGTAAATAAAGAAAAAGCATGCATGAATATATTAGAGAGAAAGTGAATACATGCTGGACCCATACATTTTATAGTAAGATAAAAGACTCTCCACAACGAGAGCCAGACACAAAAGACAACCATAGATAATGTCCCCGAAGGACAGCAAAGAACTAAAACAACCATAAACCGGTCCCCGAAGGACCACTAAAGACAACAAACAGAAAACACACATAAAAACTAGAACCACGCAAGAACCGAAACCACCATCAAAAGGAAGACCATTCCTAATCCTCAGCCGGATCATCATCATCATCACCCTGAGCCTGCTGGAAGGCGCCAAAAGGATCAATGCCGTCAGGGTACATAAACCCATAGGCATTGGGGTCAGAGAAGTGCGGGCCCGTGTACATGGGATCCTGAAGATTAAGATCCAGAAAAGCATCACGGTCTTGAAGAGTGCGCTGAATGAAGTACCCCTGATCGTGGAAACGAGTCTGGATCAGGGCGCCAAGTCCACGAGTGTAGGCCCGCATCTGCTCCTCCGCCTGGGCCATCCACATATCAAAATGCTGCTGAGTGAGCGGCATATAACGGCCCGAAGGAGGAGGGGTAGATGTGGGAGCAGCAGGCGTGGATGCCGGTTGCTCTTGGGAAGATGAGGCACGGGAAGTAGAGGCGCCAGCAAGGGTACGGGAGATAGCAAGATATGAGGGGACGCCATCCGTGGTGCAGAGAGACAGGTCAACCTGCTTGGCCTCCATAAGCAGAGTGATGAAAGAGCCATAGTAGAGATTCTGCTTCCCCGAAGGCATGGTACGCCGGAATTGCAGAAGAAGAGTCTTTGGGAAGGAGAATCGCTTCTGGGCATAGAGATGGTACATGCAGACGAGGGCATCACCAGTGATTGCGTCATAGTTTCCGCCCTTCGGAAAGAGAGTGTGGCACACGATCCGATGGAGCTCGTAATAAAACGGCTCCAGCTGGACAGAGAGGGCCGGGATGGCCGAAGGGTTGGGACCCTTGCAGATGATTCGGCAGAATTCGTCGAAAGGGGACGCCGCCGAGGAGTTGAGAGCACCCAAAAGAGGTAACGCATCCCCTTTGTCTGGGATGCCTAAGATGGCCCCCACTTCCCGAGATGTGAGACGGAAGTGGCGGTCATTGACCATAGATTGGATGGAGGAAGGGTCGTCATCATCCCCTCTCATGTTGCAATAGAAAAGGCGGACAACAGCAGGGTAGACAGGGATTTGGTGCCTTAGAAGTGAGGAGAGACCGGCATCGTCAAACAAAGGGACGTGACCGGGGAAGAGGTTCCAGTTGATCGCCCGTCCTTTGAATACGTTGTGATTGGCGAAGTGCTGGAACCAAAGCTCGGCGGCCAGAGAGTTGGAGAAGACGCGTTGGTCATAGCCGGTAGGTAGCGCCACCGGGACGAAGGGGTTGAACCCGGAGGAATAGGAGGATCGGGGGCGCTTAGGGTTGGCCATGGAGAGGGATTGGTGCTATGGTGTGGAGGAAGAAGGAGTAGAGAGGAGAGGGAGGAAGGAGGGTTTTTAAAGAGAGGAGGAAGATGAAGAGATGATTTTGAAAATAGGTAGGAACGGTTGTAGAGGAAGTTTGAAAGAGAAGGAGTTGAAAAGGTGGAGGAAAGTTATGATAGTGGAGTAAAAAGAGGAGAGAAAAAGGGGGGAAGTGATGGGTAGTTAATGTGAAGAGATAAAGGATAGTAAATGAGAAGGGAGGTGATGGGATGGGAGTTGAAGATTGATGGGATGGATAAGAGAGAATAGAAGAGGGTAAAAAAAGGAATAAATGAAGGAGTGGAGGAATGTGGGCCCGAATCTAGAAATTAAAGCCTGCCCGCCGCTGCCCGGCATACCGGCGGTATGCCGACGTGTACCGACGGTATGCCGTCGTTCGAAACAGAACCTAATTCTGCCTTGAAAAACGGCATGCCGCCGGTATACCGTAGTATACCGTCGGTGTGCCGGTCGACTGGGACTAAGGATCAAAAGATAAAATGCCTAGTTCACGGCAAAGGAAAGAGAAGCGATCTTCCGGGAGAGGCTTAGTGAAAATATCGGCTAATTGATAGGTAGTATCAATAAATTCAAGATGGATATCTCCTTTTTGCTGATGGTCACGAAGAAAATGGTGTCTAATTTCAATGTGCTTCATGCGTGAGTGACAAATTGGATTTTTCGTGAGATTGATAGAGCTAGTGTTATCACATTTAATAGGGATGCAAGAATGAGAAATGCCATAATCTAAAAGTGTTTGTGACATCCAAAGAATTTGTGCACAACAACAACCAGCCGTAATATATTCTGCCTCAGTGGTGGAAAGAGCAACAGAGTTTTGCTTCTTACTAAACCACGATACCAAGGACTTCCCGAGGAATTGACATGTGCCACTAGTGCTTTTTCGGTCAATCTTGCATCCGGCAAAATCCGCATCCGAAAAGCCGTGAAGCTCAAAGGATGAGGATTTCGGATACCAAAGACCCATGTTAATGGTGCCTTTGAGATAACGAAAAATGCGCTTAACGGCACTCAAATGTGATTCCTTTGGATGGGCTTGATATCGTGCACACAAGCAAACACTAAACATGATATCCGGACGGCTAGCCGTTAAATAAAGTAAGCTACCGATCATACCTCTATACTTACGAATGTCGACCGATGTGCCATCTTCATCATTGTCAAGCTTGGTCGTTGTAGCCATAGGGGTCCTCATTGATTTGGATGAGTCAAGGTCGAAACGCTTGAGGAGGTCCTTTGTATATTTTGCTTGATTGATGAAGGTTCCTTTAGGCCCTTGTTTGATTTGTAACCCCAAGAAGAATGAGAGTTCACCCATCATACTCATTTCAAACTCTTCCTGCATAACTTTGGCAAATTCTACACAAAGTGTGTTATTAGTAGAACCAAAAATAATATCATCAACATAAATTTGAACCAATAAGAGAGTCCCATCATGTGATTTAATAAAAAGTATGGTGTCAACTTTTCCCTTTAAAAAATTGTGAGAGACAAGAAAAGAGCTAAGACGCTCATACCAAGCACGTAGAGCTTGTTTGAGGCCATAAAGGGCTTTATGGAGTTTGAAAACGTGGTTAGGAAATTAAAAATCTTCAAAACCGGGAGGTTGTTTAACATAAACTTCCTCCTTAATAATACCATTAAGAAAAGCACTCTTAACATCCATTTGAAATAGCTTAAAGTCATTAAAACAAGCAAAGGCACAAAGTATACGAATGGATTCAAGACGTGCAACCGGAGCATAGGTTTCGTCGTAATCAATGCCTTCCTCTTGGTTATAGCCTTGAGCAACCAATCGGGCTTTGTTACGAGTCACTAACCCATCTTCATTTAGCTTGTTGCGAAACACCCATTTAGTTCCAATAATGGGATGATTGCTAGGTTTTGGGACAAGTTCCCAAACCTTGCTTCGCTCAAATTGATGGAGCTCCTCTTGTATAGCTATCATCCAAAATTCATCAAGGAAAGCATCATAAACATTTTTAGGCTCTATTTGAGAGATAAAAGCCACATTGGCACAAAGATCACGAGTGGCGGATCTTGTACTAACACTTGAGGAAGGATCCCCAATGATAAGCTCCTTAGGATGATTGGTGACAAATCTCCATTCTCTTGGGAGATCCTTTGGAGGAGGCTCGAGAGGAGGAGACTCTTTTGATGGGGTCACAACTTCATTGTTAGATGAAGAAGGACGATCCTCAATAGAGGAGTTCTCCAACCCAAATGAGATGTCATCAATATCCTCGGAGGAGGAGAATGTAGAAGAGTTGAGTTCGTTAAAAGAGACATTGATTGACTCTTCGACAACAAGACTTCTTTTATTAAAAACACGAAAACCTTTGCTATGAGTAGAGTATCCAAGGAATATCCCTTCATAGGCTTTCTCTTCAAACTTGCCTAGGTTATCCTTGGTATTCAAAATAAAACAATTGCAACCAAAAACCTTAAAATATTCAATAGAAGGAATTTTGTTAAACCAAAGCTCATAAGGAGTCTTCTTAGTAATAGGTCTAATTAAGACTCTATTAATAACATGACACGCCGTATTAACGGCTTCCGCCCAAAAATATTGGGGGAGCTTATATTGGTTTAACATGACCCGGGCCATATCGCCAAGGGTTCTATTCTTTCTCTCCACAACACCATTTTGTTGATGAGTACGGGGACAAGCAAAATCATGTCCAAAACCATTCTTTTCACAAAATCTTTTGAAATCAACATTATCAAATTCACCTCCATGATCACTCCTAATTTTGTTAATAGAAAAACCTTTCTCATTTTGAACACGTTTACAAAAAGCAACAAATTTACGAAAGGTATCACTTTTACAAGCAAGAAAAATAACCCAAGTAAATCTCGAAAAATCATCAACTAAAACAAAAGCATAAAGTTTGCCACCAAGGCTAGCTACTCTACTAGGCCCAAAGAGATCCATATGAATAAGTTGGAGGGGTCTAGTGGTACTCACAGAGTTAATGGATTTGAAGGATGACTTGGTCAACTTACTTTTCTCGCATTCTTCACATACCATATCCTTTTTGAAAGGGATGCTAGGAAGTCCTCGTACAAGCTTCTTGGAGGCGAGACGAGAGATGGTATCCATGTTGGCGTGTCCAAGCCTCATGTGCCAAAGCTAACTCTCATCGTTCTTTGCAACTAGGCACCTGTCATTGTTAGTACCTTCAACAAGATAAAGAACATAAATATTGTTTTCTCTAATGCCTTCATACACAATAGTTCCATTGGAGCTATCGGTAATGTGGCATTTGAGTTTAACAAACTTCATAACCATTATCGGTAAGATGGCTAATACTTAAGAGATTATGCTTGAGATTAGTATCAAGACAAACATTATTAATACAAGGATAAGGAGGAGAACCGATATTACCATTTCCAATAATATAACCTTTAAGATTGTTACCGAAGGAGACGTGTCCTTCTTTCTTCATCGATAGCGTTGTAAAAAGTGAAGCATCACCGGTCATGTGCCGTGAACAACCGCTATCGAGAATCCATTTGCTTCTAGCATGAGAAGGATTCGTCACCTACAACATAAGTTGAAGATGAACATTTTGGTACCCATGATCTTATGGGTCCATGAGTGTTAGTCTTAGGAACCCACTTAAGAACTCTCATGTCAACTTGTTTTCTTGTATAACAAAAGTTAGAAGTGTGACCCACCAAACCACAATAATTGCACATCAAGGAAGATTTAGAAGAAGAAGTGTGAGTGTTGTGCATGTGTGAGTTTCTAGTGTGAGAAGTTCTACCATGAGTGTTATGATGATAGTAAAAAGCATGATGAGAGGTGTTCTTCTTGACAAAGGGTCCTTTTCTTGTGTTAGAAAAGGAGTTGTGTGTAGTGTTCATGTAATGATTATGCCTAGCATTGTGATGAGTGTGAGGGTGTCTTGGAGCATGCATGTGAGTGGTATTCTTATTACCTAAATTCTTACTTCGTGTAAGAAGATCATTATACTTAATAAAGGTGGAATATTCTCTTCTATTAGCATCTTGACATTTGCGCATGGCAAATTCATAAGAGCTTCTCATGGATTGAATCTCATCATCCTTTTTCTTGATGGTGTCAAGAGATTCTTGAAATTTGAGTCGCAAAGACTCTATTTCATCCGTGTCGGAAATAGGAGATTTTTCTTTCACATCAAAGATGATGCTTGAGAGCCTCTCTACTTCAAGTTGAAGAGCCTCAACCTCCTTGAGAGATTTCTTGTATTTATTCCGAACACCTTTGTGTTCTTCATGTAACTCAAGAATGGCTTTCTCCAAATCATCATAGGTAAGAGTGTTTAAAGAAAAATCATCAAGTACCTCATCGGTTGCCATGAGACAGACGTTGGCATTGTGTTTGCACTCCTTATCGTTGTCGGAGTCGCTCGCGTCGCTTTCACACCAAATGCTAGTGTTGGTGAACTTTCTAGAGGATGAGCTTCCCTTGCTAGGTTTCTCGTACTTGCTTGAGTCTTTTCGTATCATCAGACAATCCCTCTTGTTGTGTTCGGGTCTTCTGCATTGATAGCACGCCGGGTCTTCTTCATTGTCCCGTCTAGAGCGGTTGAACTTTAAGAACTTCCGGAAGTGCTTAGCTGTGAGAGCTATTTCTTCATCGTCATCCGACTCATTGTCGTCGGAGCTATCCTTGGAGTAGGACCTTGAAGCTTTGAGAGCGAGAGTCTTCTCTTTTTCTTTGGTCTTCTCCTTCTTCTTCTCGTGAATAGAGGATTCCTCTTGATCCTTCATGTCGAGCTCGTGAGTCATTAGCTTACCCATGAGGGTCTCTAGGTTCATGACAGTTAGATCGTTCCCCTCAATGATTGCGGTAGCTTTAGGACTCCAAGCTTTCGTCAATCCTCTAAGAATTTTCCTTATCTTTTCATGAGCGGAATATTCCTTTCCAAGAGAAGAGAGAGGGTTAATAATGTCACCAAAATGAGTAAACATACTAGCAATAGATTCATCATGCTTCATTTTAAAAAACTCATATTCTTGCATGAGTCTACAGATCTTGGATTCCTTCACTTGTGAAGTTCCCTCGTGTGTGACTTCAAGTAACTTCCAAATCTCATTGGAAGTCTTGCAAGTAGAGATCCGGTTGAATTCACTACTGTCGAGGGCACAGTAAAGAGCATTCATTGCCTTGGCATCTCGACAAGCAAGCTTCTTAATGTTTTCGGCAAGTGTTTCCCGAAGGGTGTCAGAAGCAATATCCTCAATAGCTCTGGAAGGAGTAGGAAGGCCATTTATCATGCAATCCCATAAATCGAAATCTATGGACTTGAGATAAATGCCCATCCTAATCTTCCAGTAGTTATAGTTGGTACCATCAAATAGGGGAGGCCTATTTGTGGAGTGTCCCTCATTGTAAAACGTATTGATGCTAGGGTTAGAGGCCATGGATCACTCAAGGGTGTAAATCCAAATCAAGAGAATGAGGCTCTGATACCAATTGTAGAACCCTAGAGGGGGGTGAATAGGGAAATAAAATATAAACTACAACAATAGATGCAATAAAGACAATTTAAAGTAAAGAGTAGAAAGATCAAACGCAAATGCAAGGATGTATCCTGGTATCCTCTTTTGAGGCAATCCAGTCCCGGAACTCTCTCCGGCTTTAATCCACTATTATCCAAATAGTACACACGAGTTTGGATCCGAAGAACTCGCCAACTTCAACACGAGTTTGGATCCGAAGACTCGCCAACTTCTACACACGAGTTTTCTTACGAAGGCTCGCCAACTTCAAACAAAAGAGAATGAGAACTTGTTGATCTTCTAACACGTGAAGATCGAAATGTACAACTCTTTAATACTTTAGCACTTTGGGAGAGGATGACAATGAAAAGCTTTGAAGAGTATTAATGGTGGAGCTCTTGGTTGTTGGAAAATTTATGGAAGAGTTGGTGAAGAAGCTCAAGAGAGAGAGAGCTTCCTTTTATAAGAAAAACCAAGAGTAGGTGGCATTTAATGCTCTGAAATGCAGGCAGACCGGCATGCCGTCGGTATGCCGGCCAAATAGTAACGGTCATAATTATGACCGTTCAAGAGCATTAAATGCGGCCATTAATGCGTGTCAGACCAAATCGAAAACTAAGTATTCGAAATTCGGTATACCGCCGGTATGCCGGAGCATACCGTCGGTATGCCGATAGAATGTCACAGAAGGTTTAGAGCTGCTAGAAACGGCATGCCGCCGGTATGCCGCAGCATACCGTCGGTATGCCGACAGTTGATCACAGCAACTTTTGTGTTGCTAAAAACGGCATGCCGTCGGTATGTCGCAGCATACCGTCGGTATGCCGACAGTTGATCACAGCAACTTTTGTGTTGCTAAAAACGGCATGCCGCCGGTATGCCGCAGCATGCCGTCAGTATGCCGATATTTCGAGACAGCAACATTCTAAGTCCAAAAATGGTATACCGCCGGTATGCCGAAGCATACCGTCGGTATGCCGCTTTTTGTCACAGAACCTTTTCTGGACACGAAAACGGTATACCGCCGGTATGCCGAAGCATACCGCCGGTATGCCGCTCTGAATGACATGTTTTTCAATTTGTGCTTTTAGTTATCATCCATCCTTTAGTATTTACAGATATACCTAGACCAGTACAGACACGAAGACTCTAAGCAGGGAACGCCGGTAACTGCTACAGTCTTCAAGGAAAAAGGAGGAAGCTCTTGAAGTGAAGAACTCCATGTATTACATCTTCTGAGAATATTTGAATCTGAAGAACAGAAGACTAAACTACGAAGATGCTGTTAATTACTCAAAATAAAATGTGCCAACAATCTGAACGTGGATTTTCTTTGACAAGGTGGATTTTTTGGCCATGTTGTCAAAAGAAGAAATTTCGATGGAAGATAGCTGCTGTTGAAAAGTGGTATACCCCAAGTTCAATTCGGAAGTTTCTTGAACTTGGCTGGCTACTATCAGAAGTTCGTAAAGGATTTCGCCAAGATTGCTGAGCCGATGATGAAGCTCACTTGGAAGAATGAAGAGTTCATCTGGACGAAAGATTGCCAGGCGGCATTGAGGAGCTGAAGAAGAGACTTACCACTACACCAATCCTTGCGCTACCCGCAGGAACAGGTGGTTTCTTAATTTACAGTAATGCCTCTGGAAAAGGACTGGGTTGCGTTCTTCAACAACATGGGAAAGTAATTGTTTACACATCTAGGCAACTACAGACTCATGAGAAGAATTATCCCACACCTAATTTGGAATTTGCTGCAATTATCTTTACTTTGAAGCTATGGAAGCATAATTTTTATGGAAAGGGAGTGAAAATATATACGGACTACAAAAGTCTGAAATATATCTTCACTCAGAAAGAGCTGAATGTTAGACAAAGAAGATGGCTGAAGCTGATGAAGGATTTCAATATCGACCCGCTATACCACCCGGGTAGGGCTAATGTGATCGCTGATACACTTAGTCGATACCCAGTGGCGATGTTCTTAACCAAGGAGTGGCACCTACTAGAAGACGTCAAGAAGCTTGGACTGGAGGAGATAGAAGGACGGAGCTGAATGCTGATTCAGTATTGATGAAGTTCGAGGCTGATGGACAAAATCAAGAGGACGTAGTTTCAAAACGAGACACTTTGCAGGCTTAGAGATCAAGTGTTGGCAGGAACACTTGAGGGTTTCTAAATTGATCAACAGTGGAACTCTGAAGAATGGTACGAGGCTTTGCGTATCGGCTGACAAACGGAGGAACGAGTTGATGAAAGAAATGCACCAGTCGCAGTATTCTATATATTCAGGAGCTAATAAGATGTATCAGAATATGCCTCCATTGATTGGTGCTATGGAATAAAGAAGGACAATTCCAGGTATGGGATTAGATGTGAATTTGTCAACATGAGGAATTTAGCAAGAGAACAACAAGTTTGTTGCAGCCGCTGGACAGTTCGGAGTGGAAGTAGAAGCATATAACAATGAACTTTGAGTAAGGATTGCCTTGTTCCTAAGGAGGAAAGGGCACCAATTGGATTATAGTGGACCGACTGACTAAGTCAGCACACTTTATTTCCTTCAAAGTTAGTTTATTCACCGAGAAGTTGGCAGCATTATACGAGAGGCACCCCTTCCGGATTTATGGAGTACAAACCGGCGAACAATCAAAGAAGATAATCCAGACGCTTGAAGATATGTTAGATCTTGTGTCTTGGAAATTTGAGGGTCTTGGAGAAGATCATTTAAAATTGGTAGAGTTTCCTTACAACAACTACCAAGTTAGCATCGTCAATCAGTGGAGTTGAAGAAGGAGATAGCGTCTTTTGTGAAGATTTTCTCCTACCAGAGGAACGATCAGTGTTAGCAGAGCAGGAAAGTTGAGCCAGGTACATCAGGCCATTTGAAGTTTTAAGACGAATTGAAAAAGTAGCGTACCGGTTAGCTCTATCAGCTAATCTTGAGAGTGTGCAACGTCTTCTACGTATCACAGCTCAGACGCTATATTCCGGATCCGAGTCCCATATTGGATAATTCAGAGCTGAAGATTGGACTCAATCTTTCAGTGCCAGAGAAACCAGTTGCAAGCGTAGTCAGAGGTGAGAAGAAGATTAGAATTTGAGCCATCACTTAAACTCCTATTTCTTATCTTTTTGTTCTAAACTTGACTGATGCTGCTAAGTCAGCCTAGTTTTGCAAGCTATCTCTTTATCAAGCTTGATCATGACAGTATTTTATTGGGTGCACCCACTAATATATTGTCTAATCAGGACCGGTGCATGATGATCTGATCAACCTCGTGTACTTTGGTTTGCTTTTGCATTTTTTCTGCATGGATGATATCATAAATAAAATTTATCCCTAAACCGTCTCATTCACGACTGCCTTGAAAATTCTTATTGTTGGACCTGAGTTATGGGCGTAGTACCTGTAGCTGTTTGATTCTCCAACCCTGCCTTTAATTTCGAGGACGAAATTTTCTGAGGGAAGATTGTGAAACCCAATTTTTGTAGAGCAATATTTATATTAATATTATATTTATGTTATAATTATTAGTATCATTTTGAGTTTTGAAAATAATTTCGAAAATAAATTAACATGGACTTTTGGATGTTGATCCAGACCCGAGTCCGAAACCAGACCTGGACACAGCTGCCCCCTCATTTCTTTTCCATGAATGGACACAGCCGCCCCCTCATTTCCGTAACTCCCCAACTTAACTCCTTCTTTAAAACACCACAACCTTTCACAATTCCCACGTTCAGAGAGAAGCCCCTTATAACTCCCCTATCATCCAACCCCCATCCTTACTTAACCCCTCCTCTCTATTAATTCCAAGCACCTCTCTCTCCTTCTACTAAACCAACTTCTCAGAAGGAACCAAACCCTCTCCCTTTACTCTCTTCCCGAGAGCTCCACCCCCTCCTCTGGCCCGACGCCGCCCTCACGGCCGCCGGCCTCCGTCGCCCGACTCCGCTCGCGCCCTTCGCGCGGCCAAGCCCCGAGCCCCTCCGGCCTCCGCCCAGCGCGTCCCCGGCGCGCCCCGACCCTCTGTCGGCCATTCTTCGGTCGGCGACCGACCCCGGATCCCGCAGCCCCTCCTGCCCGAGCCCTAGCTCGGCCTCCCCGCTTCCGCGTCGTCCCGACGTGCCCTGATCCACTGTCTTGTGGCAACGTCGCCGCTGTCCGCTGCTGTCCTAGCGCCCCGTCGCATCTCGGGCTCTGAACCAGTGCTGTTTCGAGTCTCCTTTGCTGTCTGGATCTCCAATTCTTTCTATTATTTTCATCTGAGAGCTCTAGCCGAGCAACCTGAGGTATAACCCCTGTCCCGCCCATTTTTATTATAGTCTATGATGAGAAATGGTCCCCGATTCCCTTTGGGAATTCGGTTTTAGCGACGTCGTATTTTTCCGGAACCTTCGGAAAGGTTCTGTGGATTATTTTGGGTTTCCGAAATATTTCGGGAATTGATTTTTTTGGTATGTTTTGGCTTTCCGGATTTTTCGGTAGCGTTCTGTGATTTTTGGGTTGGAATCGGACTTCCGAAAATTATTCGGGTCGTTCCGATTATTCTGTGGATTGGTTGTGGATTTTCATATATATATAAATTCGGGTTTTCCCTGGTTTAGGATTTGCAGGAAAATTATCGGCGCTATTTCTCAGTTTTTGGGTTGACCAAAAACAGAGGAGATGCTGCCGGATTTTTTCGTAAATTCTAGATTATTTTAAAAATGAATTTAAAATAGATTTCGGAATTTTATTTAATATTTGGATTTGGGTGACGACCGTATCGGTCAATGGACCCGGCTAAGTGCAAACGAAACCGGTTCCACCCGGACGTTGAGGCATTAGCCCAGTTGAGGATTGGACCATATCTGAGACTCTATATTTTATCTTTATTTTTACTATTTAATTTTGTTCATATTTATTCATATTTTAAGTTTAGGACTAATGGCAGTTTTGTCTTATTTCAATTTATGTAAATAAATTGTAATGGGCATAAGCCCAGCTGTCTGTGGTCTGTAACTGTAATTGATAGCGTAGATTTTAGTTATTTCTGGTTTTGCGAGTTTTTGTATTATACGAGAAAATTGAATAAAAAGTATTTTCGTATAAAAAAATAATAATTAAGATTTTCTCACCTAAAATTGACAAGTTTCTATTTAATTAAAAATCATGTATTTCTCACTAAATAAGAAAATTAGCTTTATATTTATATTTATAAAAATACCAAGTTTTCATAAAATAATCTGGCATCGACGAGTTTTTCGAATTCAAAAAATATAAAATGATCTTTTTCCCTCGTATTAAATCAACGCACAAATAATCGTGTTTTCGTGTTTTGTTAATTAAAAGAATTAAAATTGGAGTAGGACACAAATAGAGATTTCAACTAGCGTAGCTAGATTGGCAAACCTGGAATCTGAGTCAAATTCTTAATTGTAGGGTTTCGAGGACTGTACTAGCATCACCCCGAAATCAACAAACAAATTCAGTCAATAAAACAAAGGCAAGTACATTTTGTGTTAGTTTACAATTATTTAGTAATCGTTTTATTGCAAGTTTAAACCACGATGCAACACGGAACTCTCTCTGAGAGCATTGACTGTAACTACTGTAACTATTGTAACTGTTTGGGGACTGGAGGAGTAGTGTAATGAGTATGACCACATCCAAATTAGTATAACAACTGTGCGAGCTTACCCCTCTTACACACGGGGATAAGCCATATCTTTCACTGTACAACCCAATCCGGTCATATTTCATTGCCTATTCACATCACAGAACTGTAACTGTTTTAAAACTGTAACTGCTTAGTTGATTTTCAAAACTGTTTAAAAGTGCATGATTCTATTATTATTTCAATTGTCAAATTAGCATAAATTGTACTTTGCTCCCTCCTGACTGGAGACCCAACATTTTAGGTATCACTGATGAGGCTTTGTTCTGCAATATTTCCCGAGGTCCCAACTAGAGGACGATGATCTCGAGACTGATGAGCTGGTTGCCTAGATTTTTCTTCTTCTTTTATAAATTATGATGTTTGTGGAAAATAATGTATCTCAGATGTATTTTTCATTTTATTGTAAAAAGTTTTAAGCTATTCGAATTATTAAAGTTGTGGCAATTAGACTGTGTTGTTTTATTTACCTGCTTGAGTGATACAGCTTACTGCCGCCGTCTCAACAACGGTGCAGGCTGGACATGATCCGATTCGACCCAAGTAATTGGGACCGGGTCGCGACACTTTCCTTGTCAAGTCATTGCACAATTAAGTTAGGCAAAGTTATACCGATCGATCGAAGCCATTTCTATCATTGTCTGTCACGACCCGCACCCTAGAGTAAGGGCACGAGAAGTGGGTACGTCCAGCCTACGCCGCAGTGTCGGCGGTAGAACGCTGTCCTAGATCACAACATCTAACAATATAATGCTAGGCAGTTTATACTCCCCGAATGGGGGTGACATAGCAGAATGTAAACTCAATCATATCTAAGGTAGAGCATAATGGAAGATAGATAAAACATGAAATCCACAAAGAGATACAACAGATAGAAGTCTAAGTGTCTAAGATACACAAACCCAGAAATACATCTCAAAGCTCAAATACAGTAATCCATAAATACAACTCAAGACAACTGAAAATAAACTATGAGCAAAACCCTAGCTATCTATACAACCTCTACTGTGTCTCCTCTAGGCTAGCAGGCAACCTCCAAGCTATCTGTAAAATTTATCAACAGGTCCAGTCAGGACGGGAGCGAGCACAGTACATCTCATGCAGTTCATATCGTGGCAGGAAATATAAAGCAAGCAATAGAGTAAGATACATGAAACGCTGTAAGAAGATGTACATGAAAACAGGAGAGATATTTGATAACTGGAAATATATACATGATAAGTAAGAACTGTAAGTGACTAGTAATTTAGAGTACGAGATGGCATGTAATTGGCTTAGGTTGAACATGATGTACATGAGTGAACATGTGGGACATCAGCCAATAAGGCTGTGTTGTACATGATAAAACATGAAAAGTAACAGAGTGAACATGATGGGTAAATCACATGACCATTTACACTCACCCCTACCCACAATCAATACACAAGGATCCGTTCAAGTTACGTTACGGACATGATGTTTTGGTTATACAGGAAACACATGAGAAAACATGAGCGTACACGAAAGAACATGAGAGTACATGAACGTACATGAAAGAACATGAGAAAACATGAGTGTACATGAATAACGCAGAAGCAAGGAATACATGATGTACATGAAACACATGTCATAAAGTATCCGATGCGCCCGCTAAGGGGGATAACATCCCAAGAAGAGATCCATATAATACTAATCAGTGATGATAACGTGACAGCATCAAGTAAAGTAATCTAGAGCAAGAATATAAGTCGTAACAAGTATGAAACGATCAGAGAATGTACCCGCCTGATATCATGAACAGCTGATATAAAAAGATGGCCAACTGGAGTCACAGAGTCCTAGTTATAGCAACACAGGTTATAAAGAGTTCAATTCATATGGTACTTGAAATTATAATACAATCTACATGATTCTAAGTCAATCTAGGTCAAAGTCAACTCTTGGTCAACTCTGGTCAACCGTACTAGTCAAACTAGATTAACTAGGCAGTACTAGGTCTAAACCTAGACTAACAAGTCTCATTAGGCCTAACCAAGCCTAGACTAACACTCACACAAAATCACAAAGCTACACAAGTTATCAAACACACATTACATATATATTCATATATATTTTTATTACAAACAAGGTGCATAAAGACAAGGAGTGAGTGATACATGAATGTGGATATGGCAATGTGTACATAGCAATACAATGTGTTCAAGTGTGAGGGGGTTATGTTAGAAGGATAACATTTAGCAAGGGTTTATTGTGTCACATAGAAGAAATAACATGTAAAGCATAGGTTTAGCATGTGTATGTGTGGGTGTTAATCATAACAAAAGGGTTTATTTATACATCAAAGGGTCTACTCATAACAGTAAGTAGATTTTATGTGTATTCATGCTTGGGGTAACTGTCAACATGTAGAAGGGGGTTTTAACATATGAACATGGTGCTAAGTGCGAATATGGCATCATACATTCCTATCATGTTGGCATTCATATATAGCATACCTTCATAATTGATTACGTTACTTACTTACATATGGATACTTGCATACATGTTTCAATACCTTGCATTACCTTACATATCATGTTATATATTATCATTCATTTCTTTCATATATTACATTCTATATTACCTATATATATGTATTTCCTCCATTCATTCATGCTTGCATCATATACTCTACATTACCATACATGTTATCATTATATATATATATTGCATTACAATATTTATACATTATGCATTTATATCTAGCATTCATTATATACTTTCATGCATACATTGTATATCATTCTTTCATTCATGCATTGCTTATATGCATTATATTAATTGCATTCCTACATGCTTGCATTCAACCATATATATATATTAATGTAAAAAGAATATATATCATATATATATTATTTCATTCATCTAACATATCATACATTACATACTCTATATTCATTTAATATCCATACTACATAGGCTCATAGGTTACACAAAATGCATATATCGTATAGTTATTCTTCTACTTAAAATCAATACTGTACCAATTGGGCCTTCACTAAATTCTAGGATTAAAGTATGTTGTAGCTTTTCGTGTTAGATTTCCGAAACTTTAAATGGATCGCATTTTCGTGTCTGAAAGCTCCCGGAATCGCAAAAACACCGAAACGCGTTCGTCTTTCGTACAGCTGACACTCAAACAATTCTACAGAAAGTTCTAGAAAGAATTTGGCTTATTAAAATTTATATTTGGAAAGCTAACTTCGAGACGCTTCTTTTAAAAAAAACAGAAGATTAATTGGAGTTATAAACTAAAAGTTATGGCATTTCTAAGTTGCTCTAGCTACTAAAAACGTGGATAAAAATTATGACGAATTTAGGTAGTTTGAGACAAAAGAAACACAAGTATATAATATAATATATCAAGAACTCATTCTCTACACTAATATATATATATATATATGAGACACTATAGAACACATCTCCAATACAAAAATATGAGATTAAACATGTAATAATTCATTCATACATAACAACAACACATAGTGTATCCAAATTTGGGGTTTTCCCACATGGACACAACCACAACACAAATGACACTCCTATGACCTCCAAATGTACACGAAATGGACACAAATGGAGATACAATCATGGGGGTCATTCCTATGGGTTCAAAATATTTCTATATGCATGTAGGGATGGATTAGAGGAGAGATTATACCTTCCGGAAGAGAGATTCAAAGAAAAATTCTTGCGACACAACACCGACACGTAGAGATTCTAAAAGGACACGAACGAGCTTCGAATCCTCCCAAACTTGGCTAGCACCCTCTAACCATGGAGTAGAGGAGAAATAAAGAAGATTTGGTGGAAGAAGGGGTTGATTTGGAGATGAAATCAATGGAGGTTCATCTCTAAATTAATTTGGGGAAGAACAAGAGAGAAAGTGGATGAAAACAAATGAATGAAGGAGTGACTCACTCCTTATCCCCCCCATAGGTGGCTGCCCAAAAATGGTGAGATGTCCCCTATTTGAATGTCCAAAATGCCCTCCACTAATCTATTTGATTTAAATTAGGAATGGGTTAAAGGTTGAGGTCAATTTAGTCTAGTTTTAAGTCTCTAATTAAACTAAACCTATCCATAAATAATTAGTCTAACTACTAACTAAAATTAATATCATGTGGACTAAAATTAATATCATGTGGGCTATGCCTAACTAGTGTGTGGGTCCCACTAGAGTCAAACTACCCCCCGGGTCCCCGTTTCAAGTCGGATTGAGTTAAAATTCGAACCCGACTCAAATAACCCCAAAACAATATCATAAATAATAAAATAAATTTCAACCTCAAAATAATATCATAAATAATAAAATAAATTTAAAAATATTCAAAAATGTAAAATGACAAAAATACTCCTATTTCTGAAAACTGGGGGTGACAAATCTATCCACCTTAAAAAATTTCGTCCTCGAAATTAAAACAAAGCAATCACAGGAAACACATGCAGAAAACAATCTCATTCAAATACTTTTCAAAAAAAAAATCAGCAATAAAAAATCTCTTTGAGGCACATCAAACATTTGTTAATAAAAACTGATGCGTGTCCTTATACATGGTTATAGCTTAGTATTGAAAGGTTAAATCCAGTTTTAGTTCAGCATTTACATACAAAATCTGAAAATAAGCTAACATTTAAACCAGTGCAATATTAACATAATGCAGTTTCAGATTTTAGGGGTTTGAAACATCACAACCAATCTCAATGCTCCCAATACATCCTAACATGATATAAATGAAACCCTAACGTACTATCAATATATTTATCTACGCATACAGTTCAATATTACATGTTAAATCTGAAATTGAACTAAACATTGGAAATCAATGTGAAAATGTTAACATGTATTCAGTTTTAGGATATTAGAGAAATTTGAACAGCAACCAACCCAATGTTTATCACAACCTAACATGTAAGAATATGAAACCTAAATTTATATCCCTATATACCACAATGTATACAGCTCAAAATATTATATTTAAAAAAATAACAAATTGAACTAATCACTTAGAATCCAGTATTAATGGTTAATATGCACACAGTCTCAGATTTGACAAATTCAAACATAACTCAAACCTTTTTTTAATTGAAACCCTATGTATAACATACATGTGCAGCGATGTAAACAAAACTAACAACATGAAACCTATATTTGAATTACGAATTTAAACTGGAAAAGCAGAAAACCAGAAATATTAGAATTTTGACAATTTAAACATCAACAACATATTAATATGTATTTAGATAGGTTGGAAATCAAAGTGTAGCATGCATACGTATAAGACAAGGGTCTATGTCCACTATATATTCTCATGTCCCAATATAAAAAAAATTAAATTCCATATCAAGACCAACATTTAGATTCCTACCAAGATTGTAAAGTAGGTGATTGGTGTAATCAAGACAGTTTTATTATTATTATTATTATTATTATTTAATACAAGAATAATAGCAAGAAGGAAATAACGATAAAATCTGTTCTTCTTATCTGTTTAAAGAAGGAACCATTTTGAAACCCAGAGCTAGACTATCAAATCCAAGATAAGGTCTAGCAAAATCATCGATTCATTATATTAAGAAGAAATTCATAGTAAGAAGTCACACAAGGTTTATAACAACAGCCAAAGCTACTACTAAGTTAAATAATGAGAAACAAAACAAAACAAAAATTTCCTCTTTTTTTTGAAAGACTGAACAAAAGTAGTGAAAACATGTTCAAAAGCATTTAAGGTACAATCTGATAATTATATGCGTCTATCCAAAATTATGGTACTCTAAATCCTCGTCATACTAGTAAACAAGGCTACGATAATCACAGAGTCCTAACTATTATTGAGTAAAGATAAATCAAGTTCAACAACAAAAAGTAAAGATAAATCAAATCAAGGAAAGAAGAGATTTTCAAATCGAAGTTAAAATAAGATTCTCAAGGGTCGTCCCAGGAATCTCTCGAGGGATCCTAACTATTATTGAGTACCTTTAAAATATATCCTAATACTACTGCAGGCTGTAGTGGTACTCTAGTTCGAATATCACTACACAAACTCGACCTGCATGGGCTACCTGTAACACCCAGTTTTCCAGAAGAGGGTAATTTTGAAATTTTGTAATTATAATTATTATGTAATGGTATTTATTTCATGTTATGATTTTTAGTGATTTTTAATTATTTTTAAACTATTTAAATTCATGACTTATGATTTGGTGTCTTGCTAGTGTTCATTTCCAGACTGAAGGGTATTTTAGTCATTTTTGTAATTTTAAGAATTATTTGGGATTATTAATTATTATTTAGATTTAATAGAATTTATTTGAATTTATGAGAATTTTTAAGAATTATTTTGGATTTGTTTGGGCTAGGTTGACTTTGACTAGTTTTGACCCTTGTAGACCAACCTAGAAGCTAACCCTAGTTAGTATGGACTTGGTTAGGTTATATGACTCTAGTCTAACCTAAACTAATCCTTGGGTTGGTCATTAGACTCTAGTTAGCATTAGGATTTAGAAAGTCATAAGTCATGGCTTATGATTTAGAGCCTTTGGTTAATCTTTTAACTCAAAGCCTTGTAGTTTGGCCCAAAGCCCAAGACAATTTCCAAAACCCTAGCCCTAGACTTAAGTGGCCAGCCACCATATCCTCCTTGGGAACACCACCCTATAAATACTCTCTTAGTTTAGGGTTGCCTCCTTCTTAGGAAAGCTCAAGTTAGAAAAACAAGGTTTGTTCCTATTCAATAAATCCCTAAAATTCCATTCCTCTTCCTTTCCATTCAAATCTTTTCTATTAGATCCTAATCTATCTATTCTCACTGTCATTAAGTTTCTATTTCAGTTTGTGGTGATTTTGGTGGATTGGGACATCAAGAGGAGAGCATTTGAATAGGGGATTTTTCTTGAAGGTTCAAGCTTAGGTAACTCCCTCAAATTTCCATGAAATTTTGATTTGTCTTCATCATTAGGAAGCCCTAGGGGTCCCCTAAGTGTATGCATTAGTTTCGTGTCAGGTTTCATGAGTTTCGTGTCCATTTGGACACGTATCAAGGATGTGGCCTAGGTGTTTGTCGAAATGCCCAAGAGGGGATTTCGATCTAATTTTTGGAAAGTTTTTAAATTGGAAATTAGGTTTTGATATTGTTTATTGGATTCTGGTTGACTGAGGTGATTATTGTGTTGTGTCGGGTCGATTTGGACACGCGACACACACGTTTCCGCACTGCACGAGATCTCGTGCACTGTCCTGCTACTGGATACGTCGTGTGCGCTGCACAGACACGATTGGACACGAAACTTAGGGTGAAGGTCGGGGACATGACTGACACTGTGCCCACAAAATTTGGGGTGGTGTCGTGTCGTGTCGAGGGAGGAAACACGCGCGTACTATTTTTGTACAGACTGTGCACAGGCGGAAATCCTCCACTGATACGCGTGTCGTGTCGCGTCCAGGCACGTTTTGGATGTGTGGCGACACATGGGATGGCTAGACCTATACCTAGTCTAGGTGTGGACATGAACACGTGGTATTTTGTGTCCTGTGTCGTGTCCACGAGACACTGGCATGCCCGCACGAGGCTGCCTGCACGTTTAAGTATTTATGTGTGTGTTCTCTCTGTTAGGACACGTCTATGTCCAGTTTTTGGACACGAGAACAACCCCTCTGACATGTTTAAATGATTCCTCACCTCTGTTTCGTATTAGTTTGGGTTTTCAAATTTATTTGGGTTTCGAAATTTAGAGATTAACAGTGAACTGTGAAGTTCACTGATACTCAATAACTGAATTTAATTTGTATTTTCTTTGTTAATGATTAGCTTAGTTTAACATATTAATTCACATGTTTAATAGTTCATCCATTCTGAAATTATGTGTGAAATTGTTAGGTTTTCAAAATGGTTTTGATTCAAATTGTTAACTGTCTGATACCTACATGAAAACTGAGATTTTTGAAGTAAAACTGAGATTTTCGAAATACATGTAGATTGAAATGGGAATGTGGAGACTGAATTGAATTCCTGAGATCCATGAACCCCAGATTTTGTGTTGAACTTGTGTACTGAACCTGAAATTCAAATGGTAAAACTTGAGTTGAACCTGAAATGTGGGATATGTATGTTTCCAGTTTTTCAAATGAAAACTGAGAATGGAATTTGAGCTTGTTTGTTATTGATCTAGGGGTTAAGAACCTGAGATTGCTAAGAATCATGTAAATCACTGTGTGCCTTAACTGAAATTGATTTGGGCTTGAAATGTTGAAACTGAAACTGGGTTCAGTTTCTTGACTGTTGAATATGCACTGATTTTTCCTTCTGAACTAAACTGTAAATTTTACACTGATTGTGGTTGCATGAATGTTTCCCCTTCCCTCCTATTTCCTGAAATGTAACTGACAGTACATATTCGTCACCCTCACTCCTAACACACATGTGTCTCTCTCTCTCACACACAAATGTAAACACACACACACATGCTCACACACACAGTCCATTTTTAGCACACTGTTAACAACCTATACACATATATGCTACACATAAAATCCTGATTTAGGCAATATACAAAAACTGAGATCAACCTCTTGCACAAACCTGAAAACTAAAATGGGTTTTAATTTAGAAATTGATTTTGATTTGCAAAACTGAAATTATGGTTTACATTCCTATATCTAACTGAAAACTGAGATATTACATACCCTCTGTACACCTTGTTCACATGATACTCTCTACTAAACTGTCATACACATTTACACTCCCTCACACATGCTAACACACACATTGCATTATCCATTCCTGAGATTGAGGTGGCAGCAGGCCTAAGTAAAGCCAGGTAAATGTGTGTATTATATATATAAACATATAAGAGGGCAGTAGAGTAAAGGGGTTAGAGTATTGTGTGTGTGTATAAGAGAGAGGGGAGTGTAGTAGTAGGCTGTGCATTCCAGCCTTAGCAGCTGTCCCAAACTTAGCCAAAACAATCCTTGATAGTCCCAAAACCTGTCAATCCAGTCCCCTTTAAACCTACCCCATATGCTGTCCTATACACAGCAGCAGTAACAGTCCATGGACAGCCATGTAGCTGTCCAATTTCAGCATTGTTCAGTCTCCTACAAACCACACAAAACAGTCCTTGATATGTCCCACACACCCCCATGTATTACCCTATATTTCAGTCTAAATATGCAGTCCATTCACCCTACAAAATTATCACAAACCACCCTCAACCAATTTCACAAACAGCCCCATTAACCAAGCCATGTTCACCCCAAGACAGCCTATTCAAGCTCCTGAAATCAGTCCCTACATTCACATATGAGTGTGTGTGGTTGTGAGCTATTTGTGTGAGGGTGTGAGATTATATAAGTATTTGTGTGAGTGAGCTTAGTGTTTGTGAGTGTGAGCTTTTCTGAGTGTGTGTGGGTTGTATATGAACCTATAGATGAGCCTAATAGGTAGCTATTTGCCTATATCTATGAGTCCTATTTTAGCTGTGTGTGTGTGTGTGTGTGGTTGTAAACTATTTGAGTGAGAGCCTATATGCATATAAATGTATTCCTATGTTAGAGAATATAATTATATCCATGTGTATTATATATTAGATATATATATGTGTGTCATATGTATGGTTGTTTGGCAGGATGCTTAGGCATGGTATTGCCTTGGCCTATGGGCTAGTCTCTTAGCCTATGGTTGTATTTGCTTAGCTAGTGAGCCTAGATGTGACTTGTGTAGTCTTGTTAAACCTAGAATAGACTTGCTAGACCTAGTTTGACCATAGTTGACCTAGTTTGACTTTTAGGGTTGACCAGAGTTGACCAAGAGTTGACTTTGGCCTAGATTGACCTAGACTCATGTAGAGTGCATAATAGAATTTTATTTTACCATTTTGGACTTGTTGTGACTTGTGCTGTTCTGATTAGGAGCCAGACACCACTCCTCGGACAGTAATTTCATATCGGACACTCAGATACCAGGCGAGTACATTCTCTGATCGTTTCATACTTGTCACGATTTATATTCTCGCTCTAGATTACTTTTACTTGATGTTGTCACGTTATCATCACGGATTGGTACTATATGGATCTCTTCTTGGGATGTTATCCCCCTTAGCGGGCGCATCGGATACTTTATGATATGTGTTTCATGTACATCTTGTATTCATTGCTCTTGTGTTACTCATGTACACTCATATTATCTCATGTTCTTTCATGTACGCTCATGTACTTTCATGTGCTCTCATGTACGTTCATGTTTCCTCATGTGTTTCCCTGTGTAACCAAAACATCATGTCCGTAACGTAACTTGAATAGATCCTTGTGTATTGATTGTGGGTAGGGGTGAGTATAAATGGTCATGTGATTTACCCATCATGTACACTCTGTTACTTCCATATTTTATCATGTACAACCTAAGCCAATTACATGCCATCTCGTACTCTAAATCACTAGTCACTTACAGTTCTTACTTATCATGTATATATTTCCAGTTATCAAATATCTCTCCTGTTTTCATGTACATCTTTTTACAGCGTTTCATGTATCTTACTCTATTGCCTGCTTTATATTTCCTGACATGATATGAACTGCATGAGATGTATTGTGCTCGCTTCTGTCCTGACTGGACCTGTTGAAAATATTACAGAGGACGAGAAGGAGGCTTGTCTGGATACTTACTACGGGGCAGCCTTAGATGACACCTATGAGCTGGACCCTCAGGAGGACCCAGCTCTAGCTGAGGATATCACCCAGATTGCCTAGTCTAGATTAGTTAGGTTTATCTTCTTTTATGTAGTCATGAGACATGTTTTAGCTAGACTATATTTGGATTTCAGAGTTGTATATATTCTTCATTTTGTATCTGAGACCATGTACTTCTGGATATTTGCTGGGATTATCTTAGACTACTTTTCATCTATTTATTTCCTCGAGTTCTATTTCATATCGTGCTATCTCTTTCTTAGTTGTGATTGAGTTTATTACTGCTATGTCACCCCCATTCGGGGAGTATAAACTGTTTAGATAGATATTGTTAGATGTATGTTGACCTAGGACAATGTTCTACCGCCGACACTGCGACGTAGGCTGGGCGTTGTTACGTTCTCGTACCCTCACAGTGGGTGCGGGTCGTGACACGTTTTTAGTGGTGGCCCATGCAGGTCTCGTTTATGTAGTGGTGTTCGAACTAGAGTATCACTACAGCCTGCAGTAGGATTAGGTTATATTTTTTTTTGAGGTACTCAATCACATTAGGAAAAACTCTTATCTAATTCATACCATCTCAGTTCTTGCTGATAATATTTTCCTTTGAATATAACTGTCCTCCTTTGCTATTTCGACTCGTTCTCAGCAATTGTTTCTTTTGATCTGTCTCCAGGATGGTTGAGATAGGATCACCTCGCCAGGGCCAGGGGGACATCGATGGGAGGACTGCCACCTCTCATATCCAGCAGCTAGCCCCTGGTACCGCAGCCCCACTCATGCCAGCTGGGGTAGACGTTTTAGCTGCGATCGGAGGAGCCCCTCCACCAGCAGCAGGGGGTATCCCTCCACCAGATCGGAGGCAGGACCCGGTCATTCCAGAGGATCCCTTCCAGCAGTCACCTCCAGGATACGTAGATGCAGCTCAGATGTTCGCATATTTCCAGCAGTTCATGGACCGACAGCAGGCTCGACAGGACAGAGGCATGGAGTTGGCCGTCACGACAGCCGCAGCTCGACCAGTGTTGCAGCAGCCGAAGACACCGGGGATCGAGCAGTTTCAGAAGATGAGTCCCAGAGACTTCCTGGGGACGGAAGGGATTATATACGCTGACGAGTGGATCGAACATATAGAGGAGATCTTCTGCCTGGCCAGGATACCAGCAGATCTTCAGATCGAGGCCGCAGCTAGTCGGATGCGAGATCTTGCTCGCACCTGGTATCAGTCAGACCCCAGGGTGGGGGTAGCTGGGCAGACTTGGGAGCAGTTCAAGGGCTTCTTCAAGAAGAAGTTCTTTCCAGATTCAGCACTCAGAGCCTTGGAGACGCAGTTCGAGAGCCTAGTCCAGGGGAGTCTTTCAGTGGAGGAGTATGTGGGGGAGTTTGGCCACCTCGGGAGGTTCGTAGAGGGTCTGAGCGAGACGGCGAAGGCCCAGAGGTTTCGGAAGGGTCTAGTCAAGGAGGTCAAGTCCTTGACCAAGGGCAACCGGGATGCCACATTCGAGAAGATCTTGACGGGAGCCTTATTGGCAGAGGATGATCTTGAGCTTAGGCTCAAGAGGGGGCGAGACCCAGTTGGGGGCAGCAGCAGCGGAGGCCAGGCCAAGAGGCCTCACCTTCAGCACCAACAGCCAAGGCAGTTCCAGCCGCAGTCGTTCCAGCAGAGACAGCAGCAGCAGCAGAGACAGCAGCATGTTACCTTTTGCCCCTTCTGTAAGAAACCAGGGCACGATTGGGGTGAGTGCCGGCTGAGGCTAGGCAAGTGCCTACTCTGCGGATCATCAGATCATCAGTTGAGAGAGTGTCCCAAGTCTGCGGGACGGACAGCTCAGGAATCAGGAGCTAGGGTTCCGGCAGGACAACAGAGAGGACCAGCATTGCAGACTCAGCAACAGAGGTTCGTACAGCATCAGCAGTAGGCCAGGGGAGGCCAGCAAGGACGAGCTTACGCCATGACACTTGAGGATGCTCAGGCAGTAGGAGGGGTGCTTGCAGGTTCTGATCTTTTCGATTCTATTTCCACCTTATCTCATTATACCTATCTTGAAATTCAGTTCCATCTATTCTTATCTGTCTCCTCACTGTTGATAAGTTTGATCTGGTGTTTCATTATAATTTAATTTTTCTTCTGAGATAAATTGTATGGGCTAGGTCGCCTCGATTATAAGATTTTAGAATCCTCTAGGGTCATGCTAGCAGGCATAGTGAGGACATATAGTCGAATTATGGACGTATTTCTCGGGTGTGGAAATTTAAGGTTTTCGCTGCCAAGCTCGCGGCAATGCAAAAATTTTAAATACCATAGTTCTAGAGGTATGTACCATAGTTGGGGACTCTGTGATTATCGTAGCCTTGCTCACTGGCATGACGGAGATTCTGAGAATCATGGTTTTGGACAGACGCATATGATTATCTGACGGTATGTTTGAGACTCTGATTGTGGGGTGTTTGACCTAGAAGGACTACTACCATTTTAATTTCGAGGACGAAATTTTTATAAGGTGGGTAGGATTGTAACACCCAGTTTTTCAGAAGAGGGTAAATTTGAAATTTTGTAATTATAATTATTATTTAATGGTATTTATTTCATGTTATAATTTTTAGTAATTTTTAATTATTTTTAAACTATTTAAATTCATGACTTATGATTTGGTGTCTTGCTAGTGTTCATTTCAAGACTGAGGGGTATTTTAGTCATTTTTGTAATTTTAAGAATTATTTGGGATTATTAATTATTATTTAGATTTAATAGAATTTATTTGAATTTATGAGAATTTTTAGGAATTATTTTGGATTTGTTTGTGCTAGGTTGACTTTGACTAGTTTTGACCCTTGTAGACCAACCTAGAAGCTAACCCTAGTTAGTATGGACTTGGTTAGGTTATATGACTCTAGTCTAACCTAAGCTAATCCTTGGGTTGGTCATTAGACTCCAGTTAGCATTAGGATTTAGAAAGTCATAAGTCATGGCTTATGATTTAGAGCCTTTGGTTAATCTTTTAACTCAAAGCCTTGTAGTTTGGCCCAAAGCCCAAGACAACTTCCAAAACCCTAGCCCTAGACTTAAGTGGCCAGCCACCATATCCTCCTTGGGAGCACCACCCTATAAATACTCTCTTAGTTTAGGGTTGCCTCCTTCTTAGGAAAGCTCAAGTTAGAAAAACAAGGTTTATTCCTATTCAATAAATCCCTAAAATTCCATTCCTCTTCCTTTCCATTCAAATCTTTTCTATTAGATCCTAATCTATCTATTCTTACTGTCATTAAGTTCCATTTCAGTTTGTGGTGATTTTGGTGGATTGGGACATCAAGAGGAGAGCATTTGAATAGGGGATTTTTTTTTAAGGTTCAAGCTTAGGTAACTCCCTCAAATTTCTATGAAATTTTGATTTGTCTTCATCATTAAGAAGCCCTAGGGGTCCCCTAAGTGTATGCATTGGTGTCGTGTCAGGTTTCATGAGTTTCGTGTCCATTTGGACACGTATCAAGGATGTGGCCTAGGTGTTTGTCGAAATGCCCAAGAGGGGATTTCGATCTGATTTTTGGAAAGTTTTTAAATAGAAAATTAGGTTTTGATATTGTTTATTGGATTCTGGTTGACTGAGGTGATTATTGTGTTGTGTCGGGTCGATTTGGACACGCGACACACACGTTTCTGCACTGTACGAGATCCCGTGCACTGTCCTGCTACTGGACACGTCGTGTGCGCTGCACACGACACGATTGGACACGAAACTTAGGGTGAAGGTCGGGGACATGACTGATACTGTGCCCACAAAATTTGGGGTGGTGTCGTGTCGTGTCGCGGGAGGAAACACGTGCGCACTGTTTTTGTACAGACTGTGCACAGGCGGAAATCCTCCACTGATATGCGTGTCGTGTCGCGTCCAGGCACGTTTTAGATGCGTGGCGACACATGGGATGGCTAGACCTATACCTAGTCTAGGTGTGGACACGAACACGTGGTGTCTTGTGTCCTGTGTCGTGTCCACGAGACACTGGCATGCCCGCACGAGGCTGCCTGCACGTTTAAGTATTTGTGTGTGTGTTCTCTCTGTTAGGACACGTCCGTGTCCAGTTTTTGGACATGAGAACAACTCCTCTGACATGATTAAATGATTCCTCACCTCTGTTTCGTATTAGTTTGGGTTTTCAAATTTATTTGGGTTTCGAAATTTAGAGATTAACAGTGAACTGTGAAGTTCACTGATACTCAATAACTGAATTTAATTTGTATTTTCTTTGTTAATGATTAGCTTAGTTTAACATATTAATTCACATGTTTAATAGTTCATCCATTCTGAAATTATGTGTGAAATTGTTAGGTTTTCAAAATGGTTTTGATTCAAATTGTTAACTGTCTGATACCTACATGAAAACTGAGATTTTTGAAGTAAAACTGAGATTTTCGAAATACATGTAGATTAAAATAGGAATGTGGAGACTGAATTGAATTCCTGAGATCCATGAACCCCAGATTTTGTGTTGAACTTGTGTACTGAACCTGAAATTCAAATGGTAAAACCTGAGTTGAACCTGAAATGTGGGATATGTATGTTTCCAGTTTTTCAAATGAAAACTGAGAATGGAATTTGAGCTTGTTTGTTATTGATCTAGGGGTTAAGAACCTGAGATTGCTAAGAATCATGTTAATCACTGTGTGCCTTAACTGAAATTGATTTGGGCTTGAAATATTGAAACTGAAACTGGGTTCAGTTTCTTGACTGTTGAATATGCACTGATTTTTTCTTCTGAACTAAACTGTAAATTTTACACTGATTGTGGTTGCATGAATGTTTCCCCTTCCCTCCTATTTCCTGAAATGTAACTGACAGTACATATTCGTCACCCTCACTCCTAACACACATGTGTCTCTCTCTCTCACACACAAATGTAAACACACACACACATGCTCACACACACAGTCCATTTTTAGCACACTGTTAACAACCTATACACATATATGCTACACATAAAATCCTGATTTAGGCAATATACAAAAACTGAGATCAACCTCTTGCACAAACCTGAAAACTAAAACGGGTTTTAATTTAGAAATTGATTTTGATTTGCAAAACTGAAATTATGGTTTACATTCCTATATCTAACTGAAAACTGAGATATTACATACCCTCTGTACACCTTGTTCACATGATACTCTCTACTAAATTGTCATACACATTTACACTCCCTCACACATGCTAACACACACATTGCATTATCCATTCCTGAGATTGAGGTGGCAGCAGGCCTAAGTAAAGCCAGGTAAATGTGTGTATTATATATATGTAAACATATAAGAGGGCAGTAGAGTAAAGGGGTTAGAGTATTGTGTGTGTGTATAAGAGAGAGGGGAGTGTAGTAGTAGGCTGTGCATTCCAGCCTTAGCAGCTGTCCCAAACTTAGCCAAAACAGTCCTTGATAGTCCCAAAACCTGTCAATCCAGTCCCCTTTAAACCTACCCCATATGCTGTCATATACACAGCAGCAGTAACAGTCCATGGACAGCCATGTAGCTGTCCAATTTTAGCATTGTTCAGCCCCCTACAAACCACACAAAACAGTCCTTGATATGTCCCACACACCCCCATGTATTACCCTACATTTCAGTCTAAATATGCAGTCCATTCACCCCACAAAACTGTCACAAACCACCCTCAACCAACTTCACAAACAGCCCCATTAACCAAGCCTTGTTCACCCCAACACAGCCTATTCAAGCTCCTGAAATCAGTCCCTACATTCACATATGAGTGTGTGTGGTTGTGAGCTATTTGTGTGAGGGTGTGAGATTATATAAGTATTTGTGTGAGTGAGCTTAGTGTTTGTGAGTGTGAGCTTTTCTGAGTGTGTGTGGGTTGTATAGGAACCTATAGATGAGCCTAATAGGTAGCTATTTGCCTATATCTATGAGTCCTATTTTAGCTGTGTGTGTGTGTGGTTGTAAACCATTTGAGTGAGAGCCTATATGCATATAAATGTATTCCTATGTTAGAGAATATAATTATATCCATGTGTATTATATATTAGATATATATATATATGTGTGTCATATGTATGGTTGTTTGGCAGGATGCTTAGGCATGGTATTGCCTTGGCCTATGGGCTAGTCTCTTAGCCTATGGTTGTGTTTGCTTAGCTAGTGAGCCTAGATGTGACTTGTGTAGTCTTGTTAAACCTAGAATAGACTTGTTAGACCTAGTTTGACCATAGTTGACCTAGTTTGACTTCTAGGGTTGACCAGAGTTGACCAAGAGTTGACTTTGGCCTAGATTGACCTAGACTCATGTAGAGTGCATAGTAGAACTTTACTTTACCATTTTGGACTTGTTGTGACTTGTGCTGTTCTGATTAGGAGCCAGACACCACTCCTCGGACAGTACTTTCATATCGGACACTCAGATACCAGGCGAGTACATTCTCTGATCGTTTCATACTTGTCACAATTTATATTCTCGCTCTAGATTACTTTTACTTGATGTTGTCACGTTATCATCACGGATTGGTACTATATGGATCTCTTCTTGGGATGTTATCCCCCTTAGCGGGCGCATCGGATACTTTATGACATATATTTCATGTACATCATGTATTCCTTGCTCTTGCGTTACTCATGTTATCTCATGTTCTTTCATGTACGCTCATGTACTTTCATGTGCTCTCATGTACGTTCATGTTTCCTCATGTGTTTCCCTGTGTAACCAAAACATCATGTCCGTAACGTAACTTGAATAGATCCTTGTGTATTGATTGTGGGTAGGGGTGAGTATAAATAGTCATGTGATTTACCCATCATGTACACTCTGTTACTTCCATGTTTTATCATGTACAACCTAAGCCAATTACATGCCATCTCGTACTCTAAATCACTAGTCACTTACAGTTCTTACTTATCATGTATATATTTCTAGTTATCAAATATCTCTCCTGTTTTCATGTACATCTTTTTACAACGTTTCATGTATCTTACTCTATTGCCTGCTTTATATTTCCTGACATGATATGAACTGCATGAGATGCATTGTGCTCGCTCCTGTCCTGACTGGACCTGTTGAAAATATTACAGAGGACGAGGAGGAGGCTGGTCTGGATACTTACTACGGGGCAGCCTTAGATGACACCTATGAGCTGGACCCTCAGGAGGACCCAGCTCTAGCTGAGGATATCACCCAGATTGCCTAGTCTAGATTAGTTAGGTTTATCTTCTTTTATGTAGTCATGAGACATGTTTTAGCTAGACTATATTTGGAGTTCAGAGTTGTATATATCCTTCATTCTGTATCTGAGACCATGTACTTCTGGATATTTGCTGGGATTATCTTAGACTACTTTTCATCTATTTATTTCCTCGAGTTCTATTTCATATCGTGCTATCTCTTCCTTAGTTGTGATTGAGTTTATTACTGCTATGTCACCCCCATTCGGGGAGTATAAACTGTTTAGATAGATATTGTTAGATGTATGTTGACCTAGGACAGCGTTCTACCGTCGACACTGCGGCGTAGGTTGGGCGTTGTTACGTTTTTGTACCCTCACAGTGGGTGCGGGTCGTGACACCACCACTAAAAACGTGTCACGACCCGCACCCTAGAGTAAGGACACGAGAAGTGGGTACGTCCAGCCTACGCCGCAGTGTCGGCGGTAGAACGCTGTCCTAGGTCACAACATCTAACATTATAATGCTAAGCAGTTTATACTCCCCGAATGGGGGTGACATAGCAGAATGTAAACTCAATCACATCTAAGGTAGAGCATAATGGAAGATAGATAAAACATAAAATCCACAAAGAGATACAGCAGATAGAAGTCTAAGTGTCTAAAATACACAAACCCAGAAATACATCTCAAAGCTCAAATACAGTAATCCATAAATACAACTCAAGACAACTGAAAATAAACTATGAGCAAAACCCTAGCTATCTATACAACCTCTACTGTGTCTCCTCTAGGCTAGCAGACAACCTCCAAGCTATCTGTAAAATTTATCAACAGGTCCAGTCAGGACGGGAGCGAGCACAGTACATCTCATGCAGTTCATATCATGGCAGGAAATATAAAGCAAGCAATAGAGTAAGATACATGAAACGCTGTAAGAAGATGTACATGAAAATATGAGAGATATTTGATAACTGGAAATATATACATGATAAGTAAGAACTGTTAGTGACTAGTGATTTAGAGTATGAGATGGCATGTAATTGGCTTAGGTTGAACATGATGTACATGAGTGAACATGTGGGACATCAGCCAATAAGGCTGTGTTGTACATAATAAAACGTGAAAAGTAACAGAGTGAACATGATGGGTAAATCCAATGACCATTTATACTCACCCCTATCCACAATCAATACACAAGGATCCGTTCAAGTTACGTTACGGACATGATATTTTGGTTATACTGGAAACACATGAGGAAACATGAGCGTACATGAAAGAACATGAGAGTACATGAACGTACATGAAAGAACATGAGAGAACATGAGTGTACATGAATAACGCAGAAGCAAGGAATACATGATGTACATGAAACACATGTCATAAAGTATCCGATGCGCCCGCTAAGGGGGATAACATCCCAAGAAGAGATCCATATAGTACCAATCCGTGATGATAACGTGACAGTATCAAGTAAAGTAATCTAGAGCAAGAACATAATTCGTGACAAGTATGAAACGATCAGAGAATGTACTCGCCTGATATGTGAACAGCTGATATAAAAAGATGGCCAACTAGAGTCACAGAGTCCTAGTTATAGCAACACAGGTTATAAAGAGTTCAATTTATATGGTACTTGAAATTATAATACAATCTACATAATTCTAAGTCAATCTAGGTCAAAGTCAACTCTTGGTCAACTCTGGTCAACCGTACTAGTCAAAGTAGGTTAACTAGGCAGTACTAGGTCTAAACCTAGACTAACAAGTCTCATTAGGCCTAACCAACCTAGACTAACACTCACACAAAATCACAAAGCTACACAAGTTATCAAACACATATTACATATATATTCATATATATTTTTATTTCAAACAAGGTGCATAAAGACAAGGAGTGAGTGATACATGAATGTGGATATGGCAATGTGTACATAGCAGTACAATGTGTTCAAGTGTGAGGGGGTTATGTTAGAAGGATAACATTTAGCAAGGGTTCATTGTGTCACATAGAAGAAATAACATGTAAAGCATAGGTTTAGCATGTGTGTGTGTAGGTGTTAATCATAACAAAAGGGTTTATTTATACATCAAAGGGTCTACTCATAACAGTAAGTAGATTTTTTGTGTATTCATGCTTGGGGTAACTGTCAACATGTAGAAGGGGGTTTTAACATATGAACATGGTGCTAAGTGCGAATATGGCATCATACATTCCTATCATGTTGGCATTCATATATAGCATACCTTCATACTTGATTACGTTACTTACTTATATATGGATACTAGCATACATGTTTCAATACCTTGCATTACCTTACATATCATGTTATATATTATCATTCATTTCTTTCATATATTACATTCTATATTACCTATATACATGTATTTCCTCCATTCATTCATGCTTGCATCATATACATTACCATACATGTTATCATTATATATTGCATTACAATATTTATACATTATGCATTTATATCTAGCATTCATTATATACTTTCATGCATACATTGTATATCATTCTTTCATTCATGCATTGCTTATATGCATTATATTATTTGCATTCCTACATGCTTGCATTCAACCATATATATACATTAATGTAAAAAGAATATATATCATATATATATTATTTCATTCATCTAACATATCATACATTACATACTCTATATTCATTTAATATCCATACTACATAGGCTCATAGGTTACACAAAATTCATATATCGTATAGTCATTCTTCTACTTAAAATCAATACTGTACCAATTGGTCCTTTACTAAATTCTAGGATTAAAGTATGTTGTGGCTCTTTGTGTTAACTTTTCGAAACTTTAAACGGATCGCATTTTCGTGTCCGGAAGCTCCCGGAATCGCGAAAACACCGAAACGCGTTCGTCTTTCGTACAGCTGACACTCAAACAATTCTACAGAACGTTCTAGAAAGAATTTGGCTTATTAAAATTTATATTTGGAAAGCTAACTTCGATACGCTTCTTTTAAAAAAAACGAGAGATTAATTGAAGTTATGAGCTAAAAGTTATGGCATTTCTAAGTTGCTCTAGCTACTAAAAATGTGGATAAAAATTATGACAAATTTAGGTAGTTTGAGACAAAAGAAACACAAGTATATAACATAATATATCAAGAACTCATTCTCTACACTAATATATATATATATGAGACACTATAGAACACATCTCCAATACAAAAATATGAGATTAAACATGTAATAATTCATTCATACATAACAACAACACATAGTGTATCCAAATTTGGGGTTTTCCCACATGGACACAACCACAACACAAAGGACACTCCTATGACCTCCAAATGTACACGAAATGGACACAAATGGAGATACAACCATGGGGGTCATTCCTATGGGTTCAAAATATTCCTATATGCATGTAGGGATGGATTAGAGGAGAGATTATACCTTCCGGAAGAGAGATTCAAAGAAAAATCCTTCCGACACAACACCGACACAACACCGACACGTAGAGATTCTAAAAGGACACGAACGAGCTCCGAATCCTCCCAAACTTGGCTAGCACCCTCTAACCATGGAGTAGAGGAGAAATAAAAAAGATTTGGTGGAAGAAGGGATTGATTTGGAGATGAAATCAATAGAGGTTCATCTCTAAATTAATTTGGGGAAGAACAAGAGAGAGAAAGTGGATGAAAACAAATGAATGAAGGAGTGACTCACTCCTTATCCCCCCATAGGTGGCTGCCCAAAAATGGTGAGATGTTCCCTATTTGAATGTCCAAAATGCCCTCCACTAATCTATTTGATTTAAATTAGGAATGGGTTAAAGGTTGAGGTCAATTTAGTCTAGTTTTAAGTCTCTAATTAAACTAAACCTATCCATAAATAATTAGTCTAACTACTAACTAAAATTAATATCATATGGACTAAAATTAATATCATGTGGACTAAAATTAATATCATGTGGGCCATGCCTAACTAGTGTGTGGGTCCCACTAGAGTCAAACTACCCCCCGGGTCCCCGTTTCAAGTCGGATTGAGTTAAAATTCGAACCCGACTCAAATAACCCCAAAACAATATCATAAATAATAAAATAAATTTCAACCTCAAAATAATATCATAAATAATAAAATAAATTTTAAAAATATTCAAAAATGTAAAATGACAAAAATACCCCTGTTTCTGAAAACTGGGGGTGACATTGTCCCGCTCTTTCTGTGGTTGTAAAGTCACATAATCCCATGATCTTAAAGCTTGTCATATAAGTATGTAACTTGAGCGATAGCGTCGCCTAGAGAACAAGGTCTGCCTAAGGCACGAGCCACGGTTGGGTTAAGGATAAGCATGCCACGGACAAAGGAACACTTATGTTCAAGTTAAGCAGGAAGACTACTTAGTATCATTCCCTGGGTTCAAAGGCACTTGACTGGTTGTCGTCAAGATCGGTCCTGCTACTTGGGAGTCTCGATGAGGAAGTCACGAGATCGGTCCCGCTACTTGGGAGTCTCGATAAGAAAGTCCACGCAACTGATTGTCACCGAGAATGGTCCCGTTACTTGGGAGTCTCGATAAGAAAGTCCATGCGGCTGGTTGTCACCAAGATCGGTCCCGCTACTTGGGAGTCTCAATAGAAAGTTGGAAAGCGTGGTCAAGAATAAGGAAGGTCTTGGTAGATCGAGTTGAGTCTTGCATGGTTATTGGACAACATGCGCACAAGGTGAATGCCTCGAACGATCCTGGGGCACTGGGTTCGTGTCGGCCTAGGAGGAATTACAGATGTTGTATGACCTTCATTGACGGTACGACTCGATTGAAGTGAACCGTTACAATATAGGCTACGGGTCATTCGGTGGGAGCTCGTACCTCGCATGCGAATGGTCGCCGTATGCAAAGATCCAGGATAGCTTGACTTTGCTAGTGACCACTCATATAGATGTGTCGGCATAAGAGCAGCTATCCGCATGTATGCTTTTGAATTACGTCGAATACTAGCAAGTTACGAATTGGGTTAATAAGGCATAATTTTAGCAAGTGCTAACCTTGAATCAGCGCGGATTAGGTGTGCACTGTTGCAGCACCATTCTGAAGCTTAAGATTTGGCTATATCAAGGACACGTGCTTCTGCATTAATGTGACATCATCATCGAGGGGTCTCGAGTTAAGTCTGGAAGGGCCGTAAGGAAAGTTATAAATGTCTGGTTGATCCTTGGGAGGCACGACCTCGATCTTAAGGTACGATCAACTCTATTGGCACATCAACACAAGTCGTCCCCTTGACGTCGTTGACACGAGAATGGTCTAGATGAACATAAAAACAAGTGAAAGTCTTGGCATGGCCGAGTTTGCATAAGTCTCTACTTGGCTAGACACTGCCTCAAATATACTGAAGTTACGAATATAGTATTACATGACCCTATCGTTGCGTGGCCAAATATAGGTCAAGGCATCTTTGTCCTACAATTGATCTTAAGGCAAGACTAGAAAGACAATAAAAAGAGATTAAGCTGCAAAAAGTAAATAAATGTGTCAGTTTTGTATGGGTGGGCGAGGAGCTCACTCCACTAGTATAGTTGAGTACTGACACCCACACAGTTTTATGTACAGGCACAGGTAGAAGTCCGATAGCATGGAGCTCGCTTGGATGCGTCGAGGCATGAATTTTCTTGGCATTTCGAGGCATGCGGTCGCAGGGAGTTAGAACTTATACGGGACTTAATGTATGGACATCGTTATTCCGCAGAATCTGCCACTCGTCACCTTGAAGCTTGTATTGAGAAATGAGAGAGAGCAGAGTGACTTATAATATGAGAGAAAAATGAGCTTGAGAGACTTATAATTTGTCCTCATGCCCACATTATAATCTTTGTTCAATATCAATAAAAGAGTATTTTGCATGACTTGTGTTTTGCTTTAAATTTCTGCTACTGACTATTCAATTTTTCTGTTCTGGGACTTTTGTGTCACGACCCCGTCGCATAGCCTGTAATCGGCCGTTATAGATCTGCCTTACGTGAGCGCAATATAGGCTCACGCGGCATCACGCCTTAGCGAGGACGATCGCTCCTACGGGAGCAGAGTGTGACATTATGTGCTCGGTATCAGGCTTGTCCTAAAGAATCACATGTAAGCGCTGTTAAGCGTATCCTGTGATACCTTAAGGAACTTTGACAACCGTTCTTTGGTATCACAAAACTGATTCGTTTGACCTGATAGGTTACTCGGACGCAGATTTTGCTGGATGCAAGGTCGATCGTAAATAGAATATGTCATTTTCTAGGAGATTCATTAGTCTCCTGGTTTTTTAAGTAACAAAATTCAGTTGCATTATCAACTACTGAAGCTGAGTATATAGCTGTAGGATGTTGTTTTACACAAATTTTGTGGATGAAACAAACTTTGGAGGACTTTCAATTATTCTTTAATCATATTCCTATTTACTATGAAAACACTAGCTCTATTAATCTCACTAAGAATCCTATTTGTCATTCACGCACTAAACACATAGAACTTAGACATCATTTTCTAAGAGACCATGTTTTGCAAGGTGATATTAGTTTAGAGTTTGTTGATACTGAACATCAACTAGCTGACATCTTTACTAAGCCTTTGGCTAAAGATTTTTTACTTTATACGAAAATAATTAGGAATTCTGGACGTTGAGGTAATATAATTCAATATTATTTTTTAATAAACATGAATTAGCTAAAATTATTTTGGTTATAAGCCGAACGAGCCCATCTGTCACACAGGTGTAAATAACCTGAAGCGACACGGTGTACTAGTCTTCGGACTATCGCTAGCTGGGATCCGGCCCCTACAGCTAACCCAAAATATTTATAGCAATTTATGTGTTATTAATTAATAAATATTAAATTATTTAATTCAACACAGGTATTTTTAATTTAATTTGCATTTATGTTAAAAACTGTTACATACTTTCCAACTATGTACTGAATCCCAAGTGACCGAACTCGGTCAGGGGAATTCAAAACAGAAGCTGGATAGCCGATCTCTTTTTATTTAAACCCTCTTCTACCATCATGTTCTCCATCATAGCAGCATTACCACACCGAAAATCCTAACCCTAACCCTAACCTCCTTCTTCTCCCTCCTCCAAGCTTTCCAAGCCCTCAAACTTTAGATTCGGTGTTCTCTCGAGGTTCTCTTCCAATATCTACCATCAATTTCGGTATATATCTCTCTTTTACCTCCTTTTTAATTTCCTATGGCTCCCAAAATTTCTATTTCTTCGAAAAAAAAGGAAAGTTGACGAAGGTTCGTCCTCGTCTCCTCATGAGGTGGCCTCGTTTTTACTTTACACTCCTTCGAAACCCGACAGAGATTTCTTTGATGAATTTATTTTTGTGTCCCAAGATGCTTCGGACTCTTGGTTCATGGATTTTCATAAAAGAAAATTTTGTCTGAGTGCTCCAATTAACTTCACTTTATTTCCTAATCACTCTAGCATTTTCAGTATCATCATTTACTAGAGTTAGTTCAATCTACTTTTCCTGTTTACACTAATGCCATTCTCATGTTTTACTACAATTTTTCGGTCACGAACGGTACGGTAAAATCAAAAGTTGGTGGAATTGATATCGAGTTTGATGCTGATGATTTAGCGATCATTCTTCATATAACCAACAATGGGGAAGGACTCGTCGATATCATTTCTGTCCAGTTTTCGGAAGGGACCACTTTTGATTCTTTCTGTGATTCGCTATGTGAACCGAATCATCGACCAAAAGGCACTCTTCGCCCTAGGCATTTGAATAATTATTTCTATGATCTCCATCGCATGGTGTTCTCCACAATCCTTCCAAAGAATACTGCCACTGATGAGATTTCGTCTATTGACTCCCAGCCTACTCATCCTCCTGCTGGTGTTATACTTGAGTCCCTTCAGACTCTCATGTTGGATCAATTCTGTACTATAGATTTTTGCACTACTCTCCAGCTTTAGGCCATCTCCAACTCGGTTTGGGATATGTATTATAGCCTTGCTCACAACTCTAGTGGCCCTATCCCTATGGTTCATGATCCTACCAGACTTGGCTATCGCCTTGATGATCGCGAGGCCCAGCGTTACTTCGACTTGCGGCTGCTCGCTATGACCCCAGCCGATCTACTGCGACCGGTCCTTCCAGTGTTGCTGGTGCTGCAGCTGATATGATGAGGATGATAGTTGAGGTTCTCCTTCCTCGTGATAGTTCAGTAGTTATGTTTGTTTGTATTAGTGATAAATGCTTCTTTCCAGCATTATCAGTTATCTTATTTTCAGTTTACTTCTGAGTTATGTATGCAAAACTTTGTTTATCAGTTTGCAGTTTATGCTAGTACTTCCATTATTACATGCACGTCTTCTATTTTATCACTATGTTGGTTCTTTATCACACCATTTTTCTACTTTCACAAAATGGGAGAGTAATAAGATTGATAATTTGAAAAAGATATGATTCTGTGATTCTGTTTATTGTTACTAATTTGGTTTGGAAGAAAATTTGGTTTAGACTCTGCAGATACAGATTCAACATAAATGTTTTGTTACGGGAAAGTAACAAGACTTAACCGTACATTACGGGGGAGCATTATACTATACCATAATTTGACGAGCCAAAACTGCCACCGTACCCTCAGTACTCATCAAGTCTACTTCCAAATTCAAGCTGAACCTTTTCTTTAAGTATCAATCATAGTTTTGTCGCATTATCTAAATGGGAGAGATTATTGGCACATTTATCCATAGTTAAAACAATTTTGATAATTGACTTTAACTCCGATCTTGATATGAAAAGAAACGAAGAATGCAGAGTTCATTATCATTGATTTTTTTCATATTTATTCTGTATTTTTCTATTTATTGAGTCTATATTATTTGTGAGTCGGGAACACTGGAAGTTAGAAGTCTATCTAAAACCTATCTTGATTCATTCCTTGAACCGTACCAAACCCAATTGAACCAAAACTAACTTAGGTTGAACCAGAACCAAAGGGACCGAACTCGGCCAGAGTTCTTCCCGAACTCGGACCAAACTCGGTCAACTTAATTTCTCCTGGTCAGCAGCAAATTCCTATTCCTTTGGATTTGAAACGTTCAAAATTATGAACGTTACCCCTACCGAGTTCTGCCCGAACTCTGTCTCAAAAATTCCTATAAATGGAGAAGATTTTGTCATTTCTATTCAGTCATTCCTTCTTCATCTTCTCTATCTATTCTTAAATCTTTCTATTCAGTTTTTAAACCTTCAATCTTCAGATCTCCAAGTCAACTCTATTCTTTTAAGGGCCGGTAGTTTCCGATTAGGAGTTTTCCAGTTTTACAAGCTTGGCGTATAAAAGATTTTTCCTCAAAAAAGTGATTTGTGAAGTTTGAACGTGGGCTTCGGATAAAAACACGATGGTGTTGAAGTTGGCATATTCTTCGGAGCAAAACACGTGGTGTAATCTCTATTTCAAATAGTAGATTCAATATCGAGTTGAGTACTCGAGACTAGACTAGTCCTCACAGAGGAAAACTAGTATAAACCTGCTGTCTCTGCATATTGAATTCTCGCCTCAACCTTTATTGCTTTACTTGCATTTAAATTTAATATATTGCTTCACCTGTTTAGAGTTAATTATTTATTGCTAAATATTTTTGCTACACTCTATTCACTCCTTCGAGAGGTGTCATTGTTCCTACAGATATGCCTTACCATGCTCATGTACGTACCACTTTACCTTGTATAATCTCTCTATTTATTGCTACATATTCTATATCGTCTAACTAGAACTGTTATTGGAGATTTGTGCTCGTTCTATCCTGACTAGATATGTTGACAAAATTTTACAGATGATGGCGAGGACGAGTGTCCTACCTACTATGGTCCTCATGACGTAGTGGACGTAGACCGGGAGACCCTAGTCCAGCAGGGGTTAGTTACAGCCGATGAGGCACTAGTGGTAGCTCAGCTAGATTAGTTTGGTACTGGAATTTGTCTCCAGATAGCACTTGGCATGTTATTATTTTAGAACTTATGTTAGAGATTGTTGACTCTGAGACTCTAGACTTGTATTATTTTCTGTGTCGGATTTTCTGGATGATATTTTAATATCTTGTTGTCTTTATCTTTCTGTCATTTATCCCTCTTAGAATATTGTGAATGAGTATATTATATGGTCATTGCTTGTCCTCCATTTGGAGTTGACCATCTCGACAGGTTTTGATACTATAATTATTGTTAGATAGTACACCTAGACAGCGTTCTACACCATTTTTGCGGCATAGGCTGGGACGCTGTCACGCACTCGTGTCCTTACTCCGGATACGGGTCGTGACACATTTTTAGTGGTGGTCCATGCAGGTCAGAAGTCGCAATTAGTGCAATATTGTAGTGGTGCTCGACTTAGAGTGCTGCTACAAGCCTGCTATAGGTTTAGAAGATATAGGCTATAGGCTAAGGTTGCTCAATCACAATTAGGATTACTTGTGAGATTCCAGGGACGACCCCTGAGAATTTTACTATAAACCTTACCTCGGAGTCTGTTTTCACTTGTCTCCGTCTATTCTTCCTTGTTCGTTGTTGGATTTCATTCTTGGAGTTCGTTGTTGACTTTGACTGGTTTCAGATGAGTTTTACGGACTAGGTTAAGATATATTCTGATGACATATTTGATGAGGACAGTATGAAGATAGATGTCTACTTTGGTTATGGACTCTAGAGTTTATCGCAGGGCTCTGGGTAACATGACTGCGGATTTCTATCACCTATTTAGCACAGATATAGATGCCCTTAGTCCCTCTAGCCCCGTTCCTTATAGGGTTTCATTCTATTAGTACTGAAGTTTCTTAGAGGGTGTAGTGGCTTGGTAGCTTGCAGATAGGTTTGTGTCTTGAGTATTAGTGTTGGTTGTTAGAAGTATAGCTTGTGGGTTTGTGAGTGGTTCATGGTTGAGCATGTGAGATATAGGCCAGATCCTTGAAGTAACTTAGTAGGACTGTATCCCTTGAGTGTCAAGCATAGGAGCCAGTGCCATGTGATAGATAGTGTCAGAAATTCAGGAAGGTATCCTATAAATAGTAACTTAGAAGTCTTAATATAGCGTACTTAGTAGTACATACTAGTGAGTTAAGGATGAGTCAAGGATAACCCTAGGTCTAAAGTATTTTAGTTAGATTGATGTGAGAGAATAACTGGCAGCGGGATAGGTAAGGAGTATCAGGGGTAGGTAAGGAGTATAGCTAGGCCACCCATGGCACCGCATCACTCCCTGTACCAGCAGCGGGATATACCCCGCCATGGCAGGGCTTTTGCGATGGCGGTCGAGGAGGCCAATGTTGCAGGTGATGGACTATGAGGTTAGGTCTTGTTCTTTCCTTCTTCCTGTTTTATTTCATCCCTTGATTGCTTGATTGATTTCTTAGTACCTTTAGCTTGCATATGTGATGTTCATGCTAGGTTAATAGAAAACCCCAATGGAGACTGTAATAACATGACACTGTAGAGACTAAAACCATGCATGTCTGTTCTTCTTTCCATAGAATTGCATGTTGTATAACTTTGGATAGAATTTTCTAGATCTTGATTGTTGGGGGCTTGACCTAGAGAAGAGTATGACCAACTTAAATTTCGAGGACAAATTTTTTCTAAGGGGGGTAGGATTGTAACTAACACTTTTCTAAAATGAGAGTAATTTTAAACTTTTATAAAATTGATTATGTTAGTTATTAAATAATAGATTTAATTTATGTTAATGATAAATTGGCAATTTTTTTATTATTTTAATATTATTTAATTTGTTGTATTGAGATTTTATCATTTGCTAGTGAAACCTTAGAACAACTTAGCCTAGAGACTAACCATGACCATGGAGACCTAGCTAATGTAATTAGAATATTAATAAGACTCTAATCTAGCTAGGAATCACTTAGAACCAAATTAAAGAATAGAAATAATGTGCTAGTTTGACCATTTAGCAAAGGGGCTTGATTTGACAACTTGAAGGGCCTCTTTAACAAATGTAACTTGACCTAAACCCTAGCCCAATCTTATGGCCAGCCAAGAGCAGCCCCCTCACCCTATATAACTCATCATTAGCCCCCTTCTTCTTCTCTTCCATTGAAACCATAACCCTAGCTTGTGTTTTTCCATAAATTTACCCTCTTTCACCAAATCAACCCCAAATTCAACCAAACCAATTGCAAACTAATTCTCTTGAGGAGAGGAGGTCTCTATTGGCTAGCTAGGAAGGATTTGGAGCAATTTGACCATTGAATTTGGTGGAAAATCGTTTCAAGAGGATTTTCATTAGGATTCCAACTCCCAATTAGTGAGAGCCTCTAAACCTTTCTAATCTCTGTTTTCTTTCTATAGATGCATTTATTTAGGGTCCCCTAGCATTAGGCTAAGTTTGGTTCGAATTCGAATCCATTTAGGGTGCGCATCGCAAGAATATCAGATATGTGTCTCAAGTGTTCGATAAAATGTCCCATAGGATGTTTTGTTCACCAATTTCTAAATAAGTCACAAATTTGGATATCTAAGAATCTGTGGATTACATTTGTAAATGACTGAGCTAAATTCGTTGTTTCGGTAGGTTATTTTGGACACGGGGACACATAGCCAGGTTTGGCCAGTGTACATAACTGTTCTGCTACCACAGACCTTGTTCTCCATATTCACTTAATTAATTCACAACCTAATCACTCTAGAGGATAAGCTAGGTGACTGAAACGTATTCCTAGGTCTTGGGCTTTGAGCCATGGCCATCCCGAGCCATGGCATGGTCTGCAGATCCCACACTATGCATGTCGAGCACCCTCCTTCACTGTCCTATTATTTGAGGTATGTTCTATTGTTTGGATGGGGTTGTGACTGTGGTTTCACATCCTAATCACCTAGTTATCTTTAGCCTAACATCTATTACTGGACCCCCATGCTCAGATCTGTCCACACATGGACAGTTAGTTAGTTCAGTCAAATTAATGTTCAGTCCTCTCCTTGCTTCTATTACCTGACCACCCCTTTACCTTGTGTTGTCCCATTGCTAATTGGTTAATGCATATGCACATTTTGATTTGTCTCCATTTCTTGTATGGTTCACCCCCAAGTTCACTGTACATATCATCATGTCCAGTCCACATTATTAGATGGTTCTGCCCACATTTGTATTAACTTGTTTGATGTTCAGTTGGGTTTTGATAGCAAGAATAGGAAGAGGGCTTAGTTAAAAGAGTTAATGAGTAGATGTGTCAGCCGTGGGTTAGTTTGTTCTGCCACTTTTAGTTTTGTCCCTTGGTATTATTGTTTAGACTTTTGGTTCAGTCTTCATATATTGGTCCAAATTTCTTGAGTGTTCAGTCAAGTCCCCTACTTCTCTGCATTAAATCTATTGTATGATCATTCCCTTAGTTTTGGTTCAGACCATTGATCTTTATTCCCCACCTTCACTTGGTATCAATCCCTGCATCAGAGGATTCAAATTGACCACTGAACACACACTGCATGTCTTGCCTTCTCTGCTTTATTTCACTGCACCTTGCATATCCCCCTTACACTTTACTGCATATTAGGCCATTTGATTCACTGCACATACCAATTAACTACTGCATGTCACATTTTGCCTAATACTTTGACATGGCTCTGCATCAAGTATTCACAGTCTTGCACTCTCAAATAGCATACTGCAAATTAGTTTATACACTGCAATAGCCACTTTGCATATCGTGCATTCCATTTGATGCACTACAATACAAGCATGTTTGCATTAGACATATCTACACGACACATTTCCTATCTTTTGTATTGTCCTGTCCAATACCACCAGGGAATGGCAAGTTTCACTGGTACCTTCATGGTATCAGAACATACTTGCTGTTCCGCACCACCAGTTGGTCATGCACTCTGTTAGTCACTGTCATTTGATTCTTTGCATACCATCTTGCATCATTGCATGACTTACAGTACTGCAAACCCCTTGCATTCACATCAACTCCCTGTACACACCATATCCTGAATCTTGCATCAGGCATACCCCTTTACTGCTTGGCATCAGAACACTGCATGCCTATATTATTCTGTTTCAGTCCTATATATATGTGTTGTGCACATATATATGTATGGCTACTATGGTTTACCTTATGTTTGGGTTGGATTTGAACTTGAGGGCCACTTAGCTCATTCACCCCTTGGCTCAATTGTAACATGTATATGATTTATGAATATGTCATGAGAGGTATCTTAGAGCATATATGATGCATTAGATATGGATATTGGGATAGCCTAAGCATTGGATATGTATATATAAATATGATATAGTTTAATTGATATTCTAGAATATATTTTGGTTTAAGACCTTGAATTAGAATTCATGAATCTAGCTTGATATAGGGTTTGACTAGATAGTTAACCCTAGATGAGCCCTTGACCTAGATATTGACCCGATAGTCTAATATTGACCTTGTTTGATTAGACAGTTGACCAAACCCTAGATGTTGACTTAGTTTGACTAAAAGTTGACCAAGAGTTGACTCTTGACCTAGAAAGACCTAATATCATGTAGATTGTATTGTATATCTCAATTATTCAAATTTGAACTCTTTATAACCTGTATTGCTCTAAATAGGACTCTGTGACTCCAATTTGGACATCTATACATATCAGTTGCTCAGGGTATCAGGTGAGTACATTCTCTGATAATATTTTTCTTTTATGATATCGTATATGTTTCTTGTATTTAATCTAGATATCTTTGTTCTCTTGACACATTGTTCACATGGATTGGTATTTGTCTGGATCCCGTCATGAGATGTTATTCCTTGTATTTCTTGATATACCTTGTGTAAGCCTTGTCATTGTTCCTTGTGCATTGTATAGACACAATTTCTGTGAAGGCTCGCGACCTTCTCAGAGAATCCGTATCATAACGTGACATGGTTGGATCCACTGTATCAGTCAGGGGCGAGGAGTAGTTGTGTAGATATGTGATCATACCCTTCCCGTGTATGACATTATTTTTCCATGAGTGTTAATCATACACCGCACGTATGATTAACCAGGCCATAAATTCACACACAAGTTGCTAAGCCGATCTCATGTTGAAACTAGTGCTAACTCACATAGATAGTAGTTTCTGATTTTTGTACATGATATACACAGTTCTCTTGCTCTTACATTTATTTACAGTCTTGATATGACTTACCATGTTCATGTATGTTCCACTTTACTTTGTATAATCTTTCTATCTACTGCTATATGTTCTATATCGTCTAAGTAGAAATGTTATTGGAGATTTGTGCTCGTTCCATCCTGACTGGATATGTTGACAAAATTTTATAGATAACGGCGAGGATGAGTGTCCTACCTACTATGGTCCTCATGACGTAGTGGGTATAGACCGGGAGACCCTAGTCCAACAGGGGTTAGTTCCAGCCGATTAGACACTAGTGGTAGCTCAGCTAGATTAGTTTGGTACTGGACTTTGTCTCCAGATAGCACTTGGCATGTTATTATTTTAGAACTTGTGTTAGAGATTGTTGACTCTGAGACTCTACACTTGTATTATTTTTTGTGTCAAGTTTTCTGGATGATATTTGAATATCTTGTTGTCTTTATCCTTCTGTATCATTTATCCTTCTTAGAATTTTTTGATTGAGTATATTATATTGTCATTGCCTGTCCTCCGTTTAGAGTTGACCATCTCGACAGGTTTTGATATTATAATTGTTGTTAGATAGTAGACCTAGACAGCGTTCTACATCATTTCTGCGGCGTAGGCTGGGACGCTGTCACGCACTCGTGCCCTTACTCCGGGTGTGGGTGGTGACAGACTACCTCTACATGAGATCAATACTATCTTATCTCTACAGGAGATTAATATTATTTTTTTAAGAGATTATAGTAGATCTCTTCTAGAGATTCATATTTTTATGAGATTACATGAGATCTCTTCTGAAGATTTTTTTTCTTCTAGAGTTTATCTCTTATGAGATCTCTTCGGGAGATTATGATCTCTTCGGGAGATATCCTATCGCTTTAGGAGATTTTCGATCTCTTTGGAAGATTTTCAATCTCTTCGGGAGATTTTTTATCTCTTTGGAAGTTATTATCATATTTTTTCTCTTTAGGAGGTACTCTATAAATGACCATTTTGATGAATCCGTTCAGAAATTTCTTCATAAACTTAATGAGCCTATCACATTCTTCTGGATGGTTTAATCCATATATGGTTCATTTGTAGATCTTTCCGAAAAAACATGGTAATTTTAAATCCTTCAAGGCTATACCTTAAAATTTTAAATCCTTCGGGATTCCTTGAGCTGAATTTTTTTAATACATTTGGATCTCTTATTTGTTACAGACACCCATTCAAAACCTACCGAGTTTGTTTCTTTTGGATCTGGTACTATAGGACCGAACACTCCACGTCTTGCAAGTGATATCGCATCTTTTCATTAGACTATTCATGATTTTAGTATTATCCTTTAATTTTATCGCCTTTTTATTCTTATTTGATAATGTCATTTATGATAAACTTCTTAATTCAAAATTTCTCTTTAACTATGTATAAAACATAGATTTTATAGGTACCGGTACCTCTTTCTCAGTCTCTTCTGGAATCTGAGATATATCCCCTACCGGAGCGATATACTTTGAAAATTTTGATCTTGTGTTCATGACATCTTTCGGACCCTCATGAACTTTTTTTTTTCTACAGGAGATGCTTCTTCAAGAGCATTAGGGTGTGTTATATTATTTGGTCTCTTCTTCTGTAGAGCTGAATCTTTAGAGCCTTTAGTATTATTTGGCCTCTTCTTCTGGAGAGCTGAATATTTAGAACTTTAGGTCTTATGCTTCTTACAAAAGAACTTATTCATTTGCTACCTTTATTTGGTTCTTTTGGTACTTCTATTATAAAATAAATTTATAGTCGGTATAGCTATTTATGCAGCATAATCAAAAATATCGATTAACCACCTAATATTTTATTTGCAGTAAAAACAAAGGACAATTTCTTTTAATTAGTCAAGATTAGATAACGTAGAAATATGCCATGACATATTCTTCTGGAATAGTGCTTTAGAACGTTCTTCGAGAACGATGATGCAATACGTTCTTCTAGAAAGATGCTTTACGACGTTCTTCTAGAACGATAATTCACGACATTCTTCTAGAACGATAATTCATGACGTTCTTCTAGAAATATAATTTATCTTCTTCCTATCTCCCCCTAACGGCGAGAATTTTGTCTTATTAATGTGACAAATCAAAAAATCTTATGGCTAGAAGATTTAATAATCTAAGGAGATAAAAAAAAATTCCCAAAACATAGATGCAATATTATAGTTCTTAATAATACCAACATAAGCCATATAATGGAATTCGAGGCTATGTTTACTAGTTTATTTAGATACACACTTTAGGATTGATGGTTTAGAAACAAACTTATCCTTGAGATCAAGGGTGTATGTTGTAATTTGATAAGAGATTATCATAAGAATTAGTATTGATAATTCTCATCATCATTGTTTTTGGTGTCTTGTCAATCATGTCACAATTTAAAAGTTAAAGGATCATTCGGCTTTTGACTCACAATGGACCCTTAAAATTTAGCTTCTGGCTCAAGATATAGTATTGAGCTTCTGGCTCATGATAGCATGTGACTTGACATCCTTAATGAGAGTGATGTATATCTCTACTGAATAGCCGGAGAATCTATCTAAGACGAACTTTTGGTTCTCTTAGACGAACTTAAGGTTCTCTTAGACGAGTGGTTATACAAAATTATCCTTTATTTCACTTGCTCAAAGTTAACCCATTTTTCTTATATCCTTAAAACTCGGTAAAATTATTCTGGGATTATAAGAGTATGACACATATTATAAACAACCTAGGGGTGAATAGGGTCAAGCTATCTAATGAAGCACTAAATGATTGCTATCTAATCAAGCACCCGATGTATCATGGTATTCTCCCGAGGGGCACTTCAGTCTCTCTCCGGCTTTAATCCACTATTATGCAAATAGTACGATGTGAGTTTTTATCCGAAAGCTCAACAACTTCTTACACGAGAGCTTTTATCCGAAGTTCTCTCTGACTTCAAACCGAAAGCTTTTATCCAAAGACTCTCCAACTTAAACCGAAAGATTTTATCCGAAGCCTCTCCAACTTCAACTTTTCACAAGAAGGTTTTTGATCTTCTTACAATAAGATGAAGATCTCTCTTTTTACAACTCAATAACTCTAACACAATTTGTGGATGGCAAATAAAAGCTTTGTAGATTTGTTTGTGGATAGGATTTGGTGGTTTAGAATTTTTTTGGCTCAAAGCATCAACTTTGAATGAAGGGGTTCAAGGCTATTTATAACCAAGCTTTTGATTTTGCCATCCATTTCTTGTGTTTACATATATTCCTAAGACTCATTACAAACTCTAGATATATATAGAGGCAGGTGCAGGCTTCTTCAGAGTCTTGAAATGATGATGGCATGACTTAGCTTTTTTTATTTATAGATGATGACTTCTTCCTTGACGGCAGCTATCCAAAGATACCCAGTTTGTAAAAATTGAATACCTGATTATTATTATTATTATTATTATTATTATTATTGTGACATCCCGACCAGTTAAATCATTAGTCCTCGCATCGATTCAGCCGAATCGATTGTCCTCGCTGGGGCATGATGTCTTACGAGTCGGGAGTTGCACTCATACAAGACAATATGATTCAATCTTAAAATGGCGATCTCAATTCAAACATTTGTAGCGGAAGAAAACAGAGTCATATTGAAGGTTTTACAGAGTATATGAAATAATTCTCTTTATTGAATAAGCAGTGAAATTACAAAGGCTCTTAAATAGCCCCAAATGAACCATGTTAAATTGGCTTACAATACTAATGACCTCTTTATCCGGATCTCTACGTTCCATACGTCATGTCTTCTATATCCTGGTCGCATCTTCACGTTGCAAGTCTGAGCCCTGACGCCTCAAGAAGTCCAAATCGCTTCTGTACCTAGGGGATTGGGGTATCCGTACACATCTCGTATTGGTGAATGAAAACCCACTTGCCTAAACCGACACTAGGTAATGTTGTGAATCATGCATCTTATATTGTGATCTTTCTATCATTGTCTTAGGATCAGTTTCATGGCATTTTGTAAGCAGTAAAGAATGTACTCATGTGGTAAACATGTTATCTTTGATTCGTATAAGTAAGTATATATATAAAAATATATATACTTTATATATATATATATATATATATATATATATATATATATATATATATATATATATATATATATATATATATATATATATATATATATAACCCGAGGCACTCACCCTTGCACCGATGCAAAGTAAATACCTAACATTCTTTCACTTCATCTTAAAAGTGATCTTTGTACAGGATCTGTGTACCTGTACCATTTAGCCCACCGACACCTATCTATATAAAGGTCACTGGCGACATGCATGTCGCCATTGAGGAAAATGTTGCTAGCCCCATCGAAGGCATCACCTAGACGTATTATTGTTGCACCCACCGTTTGGGTTGCAAGCCCAACTGGTGGTAAAGCAATACCCCTTGTCAATCCTTTGACACGGTGGATTCGCAAATCATTCCTCCTAGGCTGAACGGTCCCGGTCCCAGACGAATTCACGTTCGAAGAATCTGTAAGCCTTGTGTACATGCCCAAGTCCATGACCATGCAATACATATCTAGCTCATACAACCAAACATAGTCTGAGTCTGAAACTCAGAAATCACATCATCTCATATTACCATTCATCCATTCAATATTTCGTACTTCGATTCATTATTCCATGGCACCATGCCTCAACTCAATATTTCAAGCGGTGACCCGTAGGTCCCGAACACATCGAGCCACAATGCCCCTTTGCATAATCAGCAGTTCCATGGTAGTTATGCCACAACTGCTTACTTCGTGTATAAAGGCATACTTTACAAGTCTCGTGCACTTACGCACTCTTTATTATAATTATCCAATATGTTTCGACTCATGCATTCGATGCACGCCTCGCTACAGTATTTCAATATTTTGTGCCTTAGTGTTCAATGTTCTACTACTCGTGCATTTGATGCACGACTCAATAGAGTCTTTCGATGTTATATGACTTATTCTCTGAGTTGTGCACTTGATACACGCCTCAATTTCAATTGTTCAATGTTCTATGATTCGTACACTATTTCATTCGTCGAGAAATCCTTCGATGTTCTAAGTGTTTCAAAGCCTTCTGACACCTCGATAGAATTCAATATTATGTGACTCGTGCACTTGATGCACTCATCGATACAGTTATCCCATATTCTATTTCGATTCGTGCACTTGATGCACATTTCGTCTCAAAGTTCTATTTTAGTGTTCGACATATGCTATAACTTCTACTTGTCCAAGCCACTCCCATGAAAATCCATAGAATTACTAGCATACAAGGGTACATTTTAGTTAGGCATGACGGGGTAGGAAAGAAGGGTCAAAGTCCTCCCATCTTTCTCGATTCGCCCATTTGTTTCATCGAGTTGATGCAGCTCGATTCCTTAACTTTGTTGCACGCCAAACTCATATGACTTTGCGATTCGAGCACTTCGTGCTCCATTGAATTACCCGACCGGTTCGACCCATCGTGCCTATGCCTCGGTCCGTTAGGAGGCAATACTTTGACCTTTGGTGTACTCCGTTGCAAATAAGTGAAAATGTCGACCTCAAACAATTCGGCGTAAAAACCTATACAAAAACCAACTAAATTAATACTTCATTTGAATCAACTTAACACTTGCATCGATTTGAATCGATAGTTATTGAATCGACTCAATATTTCTTCAGGTCAACTTGACTTCTTCGAGCCAACGACTCAGCGTAATGTACCGTATGGTGTAGGACATTATAAATCATTATTATTATTATTATTATTATTATTATTATTATTATTATTATTATTATTATTATAATAGAAAGAAGAGAGTGTCACTTATAATCAGTATCTCAGATCACGTGACCAGGTCAGAGACATATCATTATTATAGAAAGAAGAGAGTGTCACTTATAATCAGTATCTCAGATCACGTGACCAGGTCAGAGACATATCCCAAATACACAAATATTACTGTTGTACTCTACCAATACATCCACAACTGTCTCTAAATATGTCTTCTGAAATGATATCCTTTAGGGGGCGTTTGGTATGCGGAATACTATATAGCCGGAAATTCTATATTCCCGGAAATCAAATTCCAAGGAATTAAATTCCCGGGAAAATTATATTCCCATGTTTGGTGACAATATAATATTCCCGGGAAAAAATAAAAAATAATAATAACGAAAAAAATGAACAAATATAAAAAAAACCGATAAAAGGACAAAAAATCGGTAAAAACGAAAAAAAATCGTAAAAACGACAAAATAACAAAAAACGACAAAAACGATGAAAAACGACGAAAAATCGGTTAAAACGACAAAAATGACCAAAAAGCGACAAAAAATGTATAAATGACAAAAAATAACAAAAAAAATGGTAAAAACGACAAAAATAACCAAAACACGACAAAAACGACATAAAATCGGTAAAAACGACAAAAAAAACCAAAATGCGGCAAAAACGACCAAAAAAAAATCGGTTAAAATGACAAAAAAATCGGTTAAAACAAATAATCGATAAAAACGACAAAAAAGAACACAAAATCGGTTAAAACGACAAAAAAATCGGTTAAAGCGACAAAAAATAACAAAAAGCGACAAAAAACGACAAAAAAACGGTAAAAGCGACAAAAATGATAAAAAACGACATAAAACAAGTAAAAAAGACCAAAAAGCGAAAAAAAAACGACAAAAACGACTAAAAATCGGTAAAAATAGCAAAAAAAAACTACAAAAACGACAAAAAAAATCGCTTAAAAACGACAAAAATTGACAAAAAAGCGACAAAAAGGACAAAAAATAGGTAAAAAACGACAAAAAAGCGATAAAAACGACAAAAAAAATCAAAAAGTGACAAAAAAGATAAAAAATGGGTAAAAATGACAAAAAATTGCTTAAAACGACAAAAAATTGGTAAAAACGAAAAAAAATGACAAAAAACTGATAAAAACGACAAAAAATAATCAAAAAGTGACAAAAAGACAAAAAATGGGTAAAAACGACAAAAAATTGCTTAAAACGACAAAAAATGGTAAAAACGACAAAAAAAGACAAAAAAGCGATAAAACCAAAAAAAATAATCAAAAAGTGACAAAAAAGACAAAAAATGGTTAAAAACGACAAAATTGCTTAAAACGACAAAAAATTGGTAAAAACGACAAAAAATGACAAAAAAACTGATAAAAACGACAAAAAAAAGAAAAAAATGTTCAAAACTAATCAAAATTGATCAAAAAAGAAGAAAAAAATTTAAACAATTTTTTTTTTGCCCGGGCAAAAAAAAAAATACCCACCTATTCTCAAGGGATGAATTCCCATGTTTTGTGGGTAAACTATTTACCCGGGTATTTATAATTCCCGGGAATAAATTTTTTATAAGCCAAACAAACGTGGTAATAGATTCCCATCTTAAATTTTCTCGGGAATAAAAAAAAATACCGCGTACCAAACGCTCCCTTAATAATTTGCTGACTGGAAGGGGGGTCTAGTCGCTAGCATCTTCTTCAGGTTGCCCTTTTTTCTTGCTCATTCTTTAGTCTCCTCTTAGCCTCCAAAGCTGGGTTGATTGTGACAAGCTTCCCTTTTAACATATTGGAAATGTTTTGCAGTGGTGTTATTTACTCTAGGTCTAACTCGTTGACATTAGATTCCTCAGGAGTTTTGGGCTTGTGAGAACAAAATTTGTTGCTATCCAACATGTTGTAGAAGCTCACAGCATGCCTAAGAAAAGGCGCAGCACTCATAGTACTAGGTGGGAGGACAGTCGCTACGATAATCCCCTTTTCTGCAGGCCTAGCACCCTTCGATCTGGCTCGCGACCATTTACATAGGCATAAGTCTGGACGTCCTCGTGAATCTCATCGGGCATCAAATCGCATCCTGGTGGCCCACCTACGTAGCTAGTAACCAAGTCATGCTAGACTGGATTACTACTCTCGGTTATGGGGGATTGAAGTCTGGATGTAGATCTTGTGAACTAGGTAGATCTAGTCTCTTCCTCTTCAGTTTCCAAGATGCTTTATCCCACCTCAAAATCCTCTTCCTTCATCGGGAACGAGTCTTTGTCATGTCCAAAGCATTTGCACGAAGAGGACCTAACTGGCACCCATTCGTACTTTTGTTAACAGATCTGGCCTGAAGCTAAGTTTACTACCAAATTCTTACAACCTTTTTACAACCTCACTCACCCACCCCTTACATATGGGTCCCACCGAATCCCACCACCTCTCACACCCCCCTGCTACATGGGCTCCACCCGACCCCACCACTTACTCCCCTCCTCCAATCGAAGTCCGACACGGGGCAGATTGTAGGAGGGTTGTAAGCATTGGTTGTAGGCATAGCAAAGCTCAGCCTAAATTGGACCTCCTAGGGAAGTCAGCCCTGCATCCACTTCCACAAAGACTAGCAAATGCCAGTCTTTGTCGAGTGTAGTAGTGCATCCATCCTTAGAGAAGATCCTGTTAGAATAATCAGTCTCATATTTGCTTTAATATTCCATATGGCTAGAGGTAGCCATAAGAATCATATTCAGATCAAAATCTTGGATAGACGATCTCGTTTGAAGCTCAACTCACCATTTGGTGATGGCTAGCTTGTCGTTGAATGTCCACGGACTTCCCTTCAGTACTTGCTAAAAATTAGCCTACAGATCAAATTTGAACAGAAAGAAGCCATTCTCCCATGAGTAGACCAAGAATACCTCCTTAATGTTAGGTAGCTGGAAGTGGCCGGGGATTGAGTCTTTCTTCTGTAACTGGGTGGAGCTTCCTACAGTTTCGGTGTTTGGTTCAACGATGCAACTGCAGCAATAGGTGGAGAATCTCTGACAATGAGAGTTGATGTCCCATCTTTTTTCCTTCTCTCCATCTACTTCAAAAAAGTAGGGGGAGTGGGCTGCAAGTGGGCGACCTCGTTGACAACTTGACAGGATTCGGTCACCAAGTACGTGGAAGAATCCAATCGTAGTTCCGGTGATGGCGGTTGGGGATCTGCAGTCGGGGCACCTCCAGTGGACTCGAGACGATGATGATCCAAAAGGGGATGGTGGCACGACCAGAGGAGACGGTATCGACGTTGGCGTCGACATCGACGTCAACGTCAACGAGATGCCCTGGAGGAGGAGGGAGAGGCGATTTGTGTATTTTCTAGAGTTCCAGCATCGAGAGGGTTTGCTTCTGTTGCGGTGGTGGAGTTTGGTAGTGGGTGGAGCTTCATCTCTGTGTGTAGAATGAGTTTGAGAGAGAGAATGGGTTTGAGAGGTTCGAGAGGGAATAGATTTGTGGAGAATGAAAAGAATGGGTTTGTGAGAGAATGGATTTGTGGAGAATAAAGGGAATGGGTTTGTTAGTAGTGACAGAGATGATTTTTTTTGTTTTATTAAAATTACAATAATAATAATAATAATAATAATAATAATAATAATAATAATAATAATAATAAGCAGCTTAAAATTGGTTAATTTGTTAAAAAAAATTAACTTTCAATTTTAAACACATAATTTTCTAATTATTTATATAAAAGTCTTAAATTTTTAATCTACACAAAAGTATGTCAATTTTATTTTATATATGAAAATAATATTGTAGTATTTAGGGGTAAGCATACCTAGGTTTACCATATCTCCAACCAATATCCACTTTTAACAATCATCCAAACGATCGTTTTTTTTACTTCCAACAACCATCCAAACATTGAAAGTCATGTTCCTCACTTACAGGGGACTGAAAGCTAAGTATCCAAACACATTTTTGGAAAGTCATACTTCTATCCAAACAAGTAACTCCTCGAAAGTATGAAAGTGACACTTGTTGTATGTTTACTTAAAGTGCACTTACTACATGTATGACTTTCGAAAATGTGTTTGGATACTTAGCTTTTTGTTTCCCGCAAGTGAGGAATATGGCTTTCAATGTTTGGTGTAATCCCCCTATATTTTGTATATGTATTATTCAAATTATTTTAGAATATTATTATTTTTGTAGAATTTTTTTATATAAAGTGATATATATAGGATTATAAGTATACAATTGTACAGATTTAGTATATTGCTTACAAGAGATTGCTGGCAATATACTATTGGAGTATATTAAGTTTTAGGGATTTTAGGATTTTTTCTACACTATTTATGGTAATTATTGATTTAATTTTTTTATATATATATATATATATATATATATATATATATATATATATATATATATATATATATAGAAATTATTTGTGAATACATATGAATATTGCATTGTATAACTATATTAAGTTTTAAAAGATTTTATTTATTTTTTATCAAATTCTAGTAATTAATGAGAAACCTATATGTATATATGCATACCTATAAACTTATATATATGTTTATATATAAGTTAAGTTGAGTTGGGTAAAAAAAAAATGAAAAAAAGAAGAAGATAATGTAGCAGCGGCTACAGTAATAGGCATCCCGAGCCCCTCCCCGTGCGCAGCACTGTCGAGTGAAGATTGGATTCAAAATCCAATCTCTCAATTTAAGTCACCAAATCACTTCAAATCTTTACCTATTAAATCATATATAGATTCTCCACTAGATTAACTCAAATTCAAATCTAAATTTTGCTCAAATCCTATCTAATTTCGGATTCGAAATCTATATACTCGGAAAAACCCAAAAATTTATTTTCTTCTAAATTCCTCCTCGTTTCTACTCCGAACTTCGATTCCTTGCACCCGAGCTTTGCTGACACCCCTGCGCAGCTACCCCGCAGTCTGTACCTTGCCGTCAACCATCGCATCACCGGGGAACGGAAGAAATTCGTTCGCCAAACAGAGTTGCACTGTTTCAAAAACACAGTAAGGTACCCATCTTTGTGTACTGATTTCTTCATGCTCGTTCATTCGTTTTTTCTTCTAAGAACTTCTATATGACGTCCACATGACCCTCTTCGAGATCCTTCAGATGGATTTTGAAATGACCCTCTGATGCGCTCGAAAAATCGAGACAAAGTTTAGGAAAAACCTAATTTTTGTAATGTTAAAAATTGTTCCAAAACCTAAACTTGGAAGAGAAATTGTGGTCTGTACATTAGGGTTTTACAGAAACTAAATGAAAATAGTCAATAACAACCTAAACAAGATTACAACGTACCGGTTTGATCTTCATTTTGATTAATGTACAGAAAGTAATGTGTTGTTAAAGTTGAAGGAAAAACTGTATTAGAAACTAAGATTTTTATGAAAAACTTACCGATACGGCATGTGCCCCGACAAATCGGGTGGCATGGTCGCGCACTATATGCATCGAAAGATGCGTATGGATGTTGCCAACGTGTGGGAACAGACAAAACCCGATTTTGTTGCGTGTGCGCGACGAAATCAGTGCGTATCCATCGAGATACCCCCGTATCGACTTTTTGCATACTTGGTCCAAACTTCATGTACATTCATCGTATCGAGACGAAACTTATGCCATCTGGACCGAATTGAAATTCTGTTCCTATGTGCCAAGTTTGGTCCGATTCTGAGAAGGTCGACCAGAACGCCTATTTGACAGGCCCGCGACCCTCCAACGGGCGAAATTGTACATGGTCCACCGGAATCCAACTTTGGACATATGGTTGGATTTGCCTCCTCAAACTGGACCCGTAGACATATAGTTTGACGACTTTAGAGACCATAAACATTGGCACACGTTTCGATGCAAAAGGGTCCAACGGTAGACATCGTTTTGCCCAAAATTATGATTTTTCTCCTGTTCCAGAATTTGACTTTTGGACAAGCGTTTCCTACATATATCTTTTACACCAGGAACGTTCTTGATATCTGTTTCAGCATCCGAAGTCGGTCATGAATTTTGAGATTTCTTGCTGACGTGATTGATTGTTTGGAGTTGTTATTCCCGCTCTACCAGGCAAGATACCTTGCCACCTTCTGTGTAATTTACTTATTCTTATTTTTATTATTTATACTCAATATTACTTATCTGTTGTTAGTATTATATTACTCTGCGTCTAAGTCACACTTGGGTGCAAGCGACTTTATAAGTCGTTTTATTGCTTTTCGTTTATTTCTCTTGCATTAACTTAGTCTAGTGACCACCCATTGATGATGAGATATCGGTATATCTCATACGGCCTTGACACATGATCATCACGAGTTGTGAGTCACATGTAGGATACGTGTTCGCGTAGTCGGCTGGCTACCGATACGTATGAGGCGTGCGATGGTTAGGGGTAACTGCCAATAGAATTGTATGGTAGTAGACTTGGCAGTTACTAGAGGTTCCTATGAGTCATGGATGTGACCCTACTAGGCATTAGGTGGGAAGAACAGTTCCTTAACATATGTGCCACGTATGCACTTTCATGTTCCTGATCCTGCTGTCCGCTGACATTCGATGAATGTTATGCTGTGAGGTCCCTGGTATCCTGGTAGGACCATACCTGAGTTTCCTGCATCTATAGTGCCCATGCGTTGAAGGTTTGTTCTTAACTGCATAATCACTGTAGAACTGGTAGGCACCCTATTGCAGCATCATTTCTTTTATATTATATATCACAGTTTATATGGCATGTTGTTTTCTTGTATCTTGTTACGTCCCTCTGAGGACCTGGTTATCTCTCCAGGATTAGATGATTTTTTGCAGGAGTACGGAGCGGCATTGGATCCATCCTACATTGAAGATGAGGCATCTCCCACTGACTTCTAGTTTATTGATACCTCGAGACATTTTAGTGGACATTTTTACATCTTTTTTCTTTCTATTTTTGTGGAGGATGGACTCCGATCATTGTGACTATTTTCATAGCTGTTTGGAGTGGGTATGTCCACCCGGCTATCTCTTTGATGCACTTATTTATTATTTGGACTCTATTATCCTCTGTGTTGAGCTGTGATGAGATTAGATTAGTATATTATAGCTTGTGATTATATTATATATACATATTATGAACGTATACGATGATTCCATATATTGGAGTATTCTTCGTATATGTGCAGCTGGTATGTCTACGTACTTGGTCCTAAGTGTTTTGGGACTGGGACGTTACATATTTTTGTGGTGGCCCATACAGGTCTGAATATATTGTTGGGTTACATGAATATGCCCAACAAGCTTGCATATAGGAATAGGAATAGTATCTCATCCAGAACTATTACCTCCCTTGACTTCCAATCTTTTCAAATTTCCTTTGATTATTGAATTAGCTCATATCTAACCTTTCCTAATATCGTCCATCTTCGTGCCAATAGTATGAATCTAAGAAGCGGACGTTCTTCTGCCTTGGCCCTTACATCTGGTGAAGAGACTATACCGAAGGGACATGATCCTCCGATGACTCTAGTGACACCATATCAGCCAGGACAGGCGCAGCCTACTACAACTCTGACTACGGTGCCAACAGAAGGAAATATACCACTACCTCCACCACCACTATTCCCATAGCAGTTTCCACCACAGTCGGGCCCACAGATGCCTCTACCACCGACTGATGGGAGCCCTATTTTCCAGTTCATGTATGCCATGATACAAGCTCAGTGGCAGCAGACAGAGTTGATGAGACAGACTATGATGGCAGCATTGGCTAGGCCTCCACCTCCACATCCGACACCAGCACCAGCACCGGCTCTACATCCTTATGAAGGCTCTATCAAGAACTTTACAGACATGAACCCCAAGCCCTTCAGAGGAACGAAGAAGTTACTGAAGGCATCCTAGTTGCCAAAAAAGTTACTGAAAGCATCCCAGTTGCCAGCTCGAGATTGGATGATAGCAGCTGACCTACTATTAGAAGATAATGCTCACCACTGGTAGAAAATGGAAGAGAGACGATTAGGTGCTGGGATCACCTGGAAGCAGTTCTATGATTCTTTTTATGAGAGATTCTTTCCTATTCATGTTCGAGACGGTCTATATGACCTGTTCCTTCACCTGAAGCAAGGGAATATGACAGTTGATGAGCATGACTCAGAGTTCAATCGCTTAAGTAGATTTGGTGCGGGACTGATCCCGAAAGAGTTAAAGAAGGTGGGAAGATTCCATCAGGGGCTTACACCAGAGCTTAAGTCTTATACGACTACACAGTCTTGAATCTTCCATTCAGCTGTCTTGGAAGAAGCTCGTGCTCAGAAGATTCTTCGCAAGGAGCAACAGCAGACATCGAGATGTCATACACCAGCAGTGATACCAGCCCGAACTATTCAGAGTGGACCTATCAGGAGGCCCATAGGACAGTTCCAGCAGAGGACCATACCTTATCAGAAGCCTACCAGCAACTATTGTGGGAAGCAGGGACATCTCATGAAGGACTGTCGAACTCGACTTGGAGCATGCTTGAGATGCGGGTCAGGGCAACACAAGGTGAAGGATTGTCTGGAGCAGCAGTCCTTAGTTTATGCCCAGTAGAACCCGAGATCGACAGTCCCAGCACTTCCAGTACCTCGGCCAGGAGCAGGAGAACCTCGCCTACTATTACCACCCTAGGTAGCACAGTTCGAGAGGGCCAGAGCTCAGGGCCCTGGACAGAATTATAGACAGGTATTCTTTCTAGTTGTTGAGTATACAGAGACAGAGACAGAGGCAGAGGTCATAGCAGGTATGGTTTTAGTTGCTTCATTTTCTGCCATTATATTATTTGACACTGGAGTCACTCATTCATTCATATCTACTAGTTTTGCCACTAGACACAGCATTCTCTTCACACCCTTATCTAATAATATTATAATTCTTACTGGAGGAGGAGTTGTACCTGTTATTGGTGTTTGTAGACTTTGTCCTATAGTGATATATGGTAGAGAGATAAAAGCATGACTTCTTGTATTCCCTATGCCGACATTCGACGTAGTTCTTGGAATATACTGGTTGAGCCAGTATTTTGCTCTTATAGACTGCCATAAGGGCAGTATAGTCTTTAGACCACCGAATGAGATGGAGTTCGAGTTCACCAAGGAGGAAGGAGCGAGTTGTGATGCACCTACATTGGGGACTCACATGATGATGCACAGGATACCCCTCAGCATTCTGTCATCACAGAGTTCGAAGATGTATTTCTCGAGGATTTGCCTGGACTACCACCTAACCGAGACATTGAGTTTTCTATTGAGCTTGTTCCGGGAGCCGAACCTATTTCATCTCGAGTTTATCGACTAGCACCCAAGGAGTTGGTAGAGATGAAGACGCAGATAGACGACTTATTGGAGAAAGACTTTATTCGTGCCAGTGAATCACCATGGGATCAAGCACCCGTTCTTTTTGTAGCTAAGAAAGACGGGACAGTGTGCATGTGTATCGATTATAGAGCTTTGAATGCAGTGACAGTGAAGAACAAGTACCCCTTGCCGCGTATAGACGATCTATTCGATCAATTGAGTGGAGCAAAGGTATTCTCCAAGATCGACTTACGATCGGGCTATCACCAACTGAAGGTTCGAAAGAAAGATATTTCGAAGACGACATTTCGATTGAGGTATGGACACTACGAGTTCTTGGTCATGCCTTTCGGTTTGACCAATGCTCCCACAATCTTCATGAACTTAATGAACAAGATCTTTCACCAATACTTGGACAAATTTGTAGTTATCTTTATAGATGATATCTTGATTTACTCCAAGAGTCAAGAGGAGCATGAGCAGCATCTACGGATTGTTTTGGGGACATTGAGGAATGAGAGACTTTTTGCAAAACTTAGCAAGTGTGATTTATTTCTCAAGGAGGTATCATTTCTTGGGCATATTGTTACCGGAGACGGCATATCGGTAGATCATGAGAAGATCACAGCAGTCAAGGCATGGCCTGCTCCCACATCAGCTTCCAAGGTGAGAAGTTTTCTTGGACTTACGGGTTACTACCGAAGGTTCGTAGAAGATTTCTCTCGAATAGCGGGGCCTATGACTCGACTAACTTACAAAGATCAGGAGTTTGTATGGACAGATGAGTGTCAAGCCGCTTTGATGAGTTGAAGAAGCGCTTGACCATGACACCTATCTTGACACTACCATCGGGCACGAGAGGATTTTTGAGCTACAATGATGCATCCGGGAAGGAATTAGGATGCGTATTGATACAGCATGGTCCTGTAGTAGCATATGCATTGAGGCAGTTGAGGGTGCACGAGAAGAATTATCCAACCCACGATCTAGAGCTCGCAGTGGTTATCTTTGCTTTGAAGCTATGGAGACAATACTTGTACGGTGAGAAGGTTGACATCTACACTGATCGTAAGAGCCACAAGTACGTGTTCGCACAAAAAGACTTGAATATGCGACAACGACATTGGTTGGAGTTGATGAAAGATTACGAGATCGAGCTACATTATCATCCGATCAAGGCTGATATTGTGGCAGACGTATTATGACATAAGCCCATGGCTCACTTCTTGACCACACAGCGGGAGTTGATTGGAGACTTGCAGCAACTTGGTATTGAAGTAGTATTGCCTGGAGCAGATTACGTATAAGCCAATCTCCAAGTGCAATCATCACTAGTAGAGAGGACCAAAGCAGATTTACCCACAGATACTAGATTTCGACAACTTTGAGAGAGGACTGAAGCAGGAGAGCAGACGGGATTGGGGATTCATCCCGATGGAACATTGCGATATGGTGATCGTCTTTATGTTCCTAATGGAGAGCTACGGCCGGAGTTGATGGCAGAAGCACACAGTTCGACTTACTCCATTCATTCCAGAGTAACTAAGATGTACCGGGACTTACGACAGTATTATTGGTGGCATGGAATGAAGCGAGAGATAGCTCGTTTCATGGACAAGTGTTTGGTATGCCAACAAGTGAAGGCCGAGCACTAGAGGACGGCCGGATTACTGCAGCCGCTACCTATTCTCGGGAGAAAGTGGGAGCACATTACGATGGACTTCGTCATATGATTTCTTCGGAGTCCTAGTGGACAAGATGCGGTATGGGTGATTGTTGATAGTCTTACCAAGTCAGCCCATTTCTTACCTTTTAGAGTGGGACAATCCACAAAAGTTTTGGCAGATATGTATATGAAGCAAATAGTGAAGCTACACGGTGTACCAATTAGCATCGTGTCGGACTGTGACTCGATGTTTACCTCACACTTTTGGAGGAGTATGCAGGACAGTTTGGATACGCATTTAAAGTTCAGCATGACGTACCATCCGCAAACAAACGGCCAGTCATAGCGTACTATTCAGACGCTAGAGGATATGTTGAGAGCGTGTATGCTTGACTTTGGCGGATCTTGGAAAGACCACCTTCATCTTATAGAGTTTTTCTGCAACAATAGCTGTCAAGATAGCATAAAGATGGCTCTGTTTGAAGCGTTATATGGCAGGAAGTTTTGATCTCCTGTCTGTCAGAACGACATAGGAAAGCGACAGATATTGGGTCCCGAGTTGGTTTTGAGCACAGTAGAGAAAGTGAAGAAGATACAGGACCACCTGCGAGTAGCACAGGATCGTCAGAAACAGTTGACAGATAATCGTCGTCGACCCTTGGAGTTCAAGAAAGGCGACCATATTTTCTTGAAGACATCCCCACTAGAGGCACGATTTGATTCGGAGGACGTGGCAAGTTGAGTCCAAGATACATCGGGCCTTTCGATGTCTTGGAACGTGTTGAAGAGGTCGCCTACAGATTGGCATTGTCACCGTCATTAGAGGGAGTACAAGACGTATTTCATGATCGCAGTTGAGGTGATATGTGGCTGACAACAGTCATGTGCTCGATCACTCCGAGATCACTGTTGGACTGAGCTTGTCGTACCAAGAGCAACCGATAGGTATCCTTGATCGTCGAGTTAAGGTGCTACGGAATCAATCTATACCATTGTTTCGCATGACATGGAAGCATCACTCGCCAGGAGAGTCTACTTGGAAGCACGAGGATAATATTCGAAATCGCTACCCGCACTTGTTCGAAAACTGAGGTACGACTTTCAGTTGCTAGTTTCAGTTATTTTTCGTATTGCCTTGCATACCCTCCGACGTTAGTTTTAATTTTGAGAACAAAATTTCTTTAAGTTGGGTAGGATGTAATCCCCCTATATTTTATATATGTATTATTCAAATTATTTTAGAATATTAGTATTTTCTTACAAATTTTTATATAAAGTGATATATATAGGAGTATAAGTATACAATTGTATAGAGTTAGTATATTGCTTACAAGAGATTGTTGGCAATATACTATTGGAGTGTATATATATATATATATATATATATATATATATATATATATATATATATATATATATGAAATTATATATATATATATATATATATATGAATATATAAATATATAAATATATAATGAAATTATATGTGAATACATATAAATATTGGATTGTATGAGTATAATAAGTTTTAAAAGATTTTATTTATTTTTATCAAATTCTAGTAATTAATGAGAAACCTATATGTATATATGAATACCTATAAACTTATATATACGTTTGTATATAAGTTAAGTTAAGTTGAGTAAAAAAAAGGGGGAAAAAAAGATACTGTAGCAGCGGCTACAGTAATAGGCGCATCCCGAGCCCCTTCCCGTGCAGCACAGCCGAGTGAAGATTGGATTCAAAATCCAATATCTCAATTTAAATCACCAACTCACTTCAAATCTTTTCCTATTAAATCATATATAGATTCTCCACTAGATTAATCTAATTCAAATCTAAATTTCGCTCAAATCCTATCTAATTTCGGATTCGAAACCTATATACTCGAAAAAAACCCAAAAATTTATTTTCTTCTAAATTCCTTCTCATTTCTACTCCGAACTTCGATTCCTTGCACCCGAGCCTCGCTGACACCCCTGCACAGCTACCCTGCTGTCTGCACCTTACCGCCGACCATTGCATCGCCGGGGAACGGAAGAAATTCGTTCGCCAAACAGAGTTACACTGTTTCGAAAACACAGCAATGTACCCATCTTCGTGTATTGATTTCTTCATGCTCGTTAATTCGTTTTCGCTTCTATGAACTTCTATGTGATGCCTATATGATCCTTCGAGATCCTTCAGATGGATTTCGAAATGACCCTCTGACGTGCTCGAAGAATCGCGAGAGGAAGTTGGAAAAAAATCGAATTTCTGTAATGTTAAAAATTGTTCCAAAACCTAAACTTGGAAGCCAAATTGTGGTTTGTACATTAGGATTTTGTAGAAACTAATTGAAAACAGTCAACAAGAACCTAAACAAGATTACACCTCACCGGTTCGATCTACATTTCGATTATTGTACATAAAGTTATGTGTTGTTGAAGGAAAAACTGTATTAGAAACAAAGATTTTTATAAAAAAAACCTACCAATATGGCATGCGCACCGACAAACCGAACGACGTGGTCGCACACTATATGCATCGAAAGGAGCGTATGGATGTTGCTGACAGGTGGAAACTAACGGAACCCGATTTCGTTGCGTGTGTGCGACGAAATCAGTGCGTATCGGTCGAGATACCCCCGTATCGAGTTTTTGGAAACTTGGTCCTAACTTCGTGTACGTTCGTCGTATCGAGACGAAACTTGCGCCAGCAGGACCGAATTGAAATTCTGGTCATGTGTTCCAAGTTTGGTCCAATCCTGAGAAGATCGACCGGAATATTTATTTGGCGGGCCTGCGATCCGCTCCAATGAGCAAAATTGTACACGGTTCGCCGAAATCCAACTTTGGACATACGATTGGGTTCGCCTCCTCAAATCGGACCCGTAGATATGTAGTTTGGCGACTTTAGAGACCATAGACATTGGCACATGTTTCAGTACAAAATGGGTCCAACGACGGGCATCGTTTTGACCCATAATTACAATTTTGCCCCTATTCCAGAATTTGACTTTTGGACAGGCATTTTCTAGATATATCTTTTACACCTAGAATTTTCTTGATGTCTGTTTTAGCATCCGAATCTATTCATAGATTTTGAGATTTCTTGCTGACGTGATTGATTGTTTGGAGTTGCTATTCCCGCTCTGCCAGGCAAGATACCTTGCCACCTTCTCTGTGATTTACTTATTCCTATTTTTAGTTATTTATATTCAGTATTACTTATCTGTTGTTAGTATTATCTCACTGTGCATCCTAGTCACACTTGGGTGCAAGCGACTCTATCGATCGTTTTATTGTTTTTCGTTTATTTCTCTTGCATTGACTTAGTTTAGTAACCACCCATTGATGATGAGTTATCGGTATATCTCATACGGCCTTGACACATGATCATCATGAATTGTGAGTCACATGAAGGATACATACTCGCGTAGTCGGCTGGCCACCAATACGTATGAGGCGGATGGTTAGGGTTAACTGCCAAGAGAATTGTATGCTAGTAGACTTGGCAGTTACTAGAGGTTCCTATGAGTCATGGATGTGACCCTACTAGGCATTGGGTGGGGAGAACAGTTCCTTAACATATGTGCCACATATGCACTTTCCTATTTCTGATCTTGCTGGCCTCTGACAATCGATGAATGTTATGCTTTATGGTCCTTGGTTTCCTGGTGGGACCATACCTAAGTTTTCTGCAGCCATAGTGCCCATGCATTGAAGGTTAGTTCTTAACAGCAATGAGCGGATGCAGGATGAATGGGAGAAAGTCGGAAAATAAGGAAGCTCTAGGCGGGAACTGGTGTTACCACCAACGGTTGAGGACCCGCCACCATTATGCAGAGAGACAACCACGGCTGAGGCAAACAGTAAGGAGAGGATGGAGAACAATGTGCAGCATGAACAACCAACGAGTCAGAATGACCAAGAGGCACAAGAGAGAGGGCTTATTGTATTCTAGGCGCAAAGTGCTGCAGTAGTCAAGCGGAGGGCGTTGGCGGAAGACACGGGTACAAAGGCTAAGGGCAAGTCAAATTACGGGCTCAACTCAAGCAGGAAGAGGCAGGCCAGAGAGACCTCGAAAGACACTCGGCCATCTAGTAGACCTCCAACGAATGCAAGTCTAGACACTCCAGAGGAAGACGCAAGCGAAGAGTGGTGTATGGTGGTCGATAACCCGGCGTGGAGACAGCACATCCTGGCAGGAGAACTACATCAGAATGGGTAGAATTCGCCTAATATTGAGAAGAAAAAAAATCGTAGACGGCTGCCCTAGACGTCGACAATAGAGAAGTGCAGGGCACCCACCTGAATTGTTAATGTCGATCATAGCCTGGAACATACAAGGCGGCTGTTCGATCGAGAGATAGAGGAAAGTTTGTAAACGTCTAAAGGAAGAACAATGTACAATGTGCGCACTATAGGAGACTAAAATAAAGTCGAAGAGAGTACTAAACTCTAGAATACCCAACCACTAGCAGCAAGTTAACAACCTGGACTAATACATTATGACTTGGAACAACTCATAACGACGTCATTCTTTGATCGTGGTGGATTAAAATTCATTATGGGCGCCACTTACGGTTATAACGACCGGAGAAAAAGAGACGAACACTGGAGTGAAATTTCCCAAGCAAGCCATATGGCGGCTACAGTCTACCAGCTGCCTCTTCTCATCATGGAAGACTTCAACACTATGCTTTACCAACATGAGAAGATATGAGGTGTCACAACCCGTACCCGGTGTAGGGGCACGAGTGCGTGATAGCGTACAGCCTACGTCGCAGCATCGGTGGTAGAATACTGTCTAGGTCTAACTTTCTGACAACAATTATAATTATCAAAACCTGTCGAGATAGTCAACTCCAAACGGAGGACAAGTAATGACAATATAACATAGTCAATCACAATATTCTAAGAAAGATAAATGATATGAAAAGATAAAGGCAACAAGATATAAAAATATTCAGAAACTAACATAGAAATAATACAAGTCCAGAGTCTCAGAGTCAACAATCTCAAATACAATATCTAAATAATAACATGCCAAGAGTTGTCATCTGAAGATAAAGTCCAGTACAAACATAATCTAACTGAGCCACCACAAGAGCCTCCTTGGCTGGAACTAACCCCTGCTAGACTAGGGTCTCCTGGTTTATACCCACTACGTCATGTGGACCATAGTAGGTGGCACATTCGTCCTCGTCGTCTAAAAAATATATCCAGTCATGATTGGAACGAGATACATTTCCAATAACAGTTTTAGTTAAATGATAAAGACTATGTAGCAGTAAATAGAGAGAATATACAAGGTAAACTGATATGTACATGAACATGGTAAGGCATAGCAAGACTGTAAATAAGTGTAAGACCAAGAGAATAGGGTATATCATGTACAACAATCAAGAAAATACTATCTATGTGAGTGAGCACTAGTTTCAATACGTGATCGACTTAGGGACTTGATACAAGAGTTTATGGCCTGGTTAATCATACATGCAGTATATAATTAACACTATTTAAGGTTCAAGACTTGATGCAAGGAGGGTATTGATCACATATCTACGCTAATACTCTCCGCCCCCGACTAGTATAGTGGATCCAACTATGACATGTTACGACACATGATTTTCTGATAAGGTTGCTAGCCTTCATAGGAACCGGTGTCTATACAATTTACAAGAACAACAAGGAGGTTTGCACAAGATATCCCCAGGTATAAAAGAAATAACATCTCATGATGGGATCCAGGCGATACCAATTTGTGTGACCAATGTGTCAAGAGAACAAGGATATCTACAATACAAGAAACATAGAATATATCATAAAACAAAAAATTATTAGAGAATGTACTCGCCTGAGATCCTGTGTGGAATATCAACAGTATCCAATATGGTGCCTCAAAGACCTAAATGTGGAATATTGTATGAATATCAAGTTTTGGAAGTGAATGGAAGACAAATTAGTCTAATTCTAGTTTAAGAAGTCATCTCTAGGTCAATTGGGTCTAATTAGGTTATTTTAGTCAAACTAGGCCAAAATTTCTAATTTGAGTTCTAAGTGGCCAACATGGTTGGCCTAAAAACAACTAAACTAGGCATACTAGGTTTATCAAGATCAATACCTAGCTAATACTAGGTTTATAGTCTATACTAACTAACATGGATGCTAAGTATCATATATATATACTATATAATCTCTCTATACGTATCTAGGCATATATGATTTCTTAACACTAGGATATCTAAGCTCAATACCTTAGCACCTATATCTAGGGGTGAGCATTCGGTTTATTCGGTTTAAACCGAACCGAATAACCCAAAACCGAATTGGACCGAAACCGAATAAGCAAAACCGAAACCGGACTGAATTGGCCCAAAATCGAATTAAACCGAACCGAATTAAATCGGTTCGATTTTCGGTTTATTCGGTTTATTCATATTTTTTTGATTTTTTTGAGTTTTTTTTGTTAATATATATATCAACTAAATATGCACATACATATTTAGTATATACCTATATATATTTAGTATGTACCTATATATATTAATACTTATATATATAGTACACACACACACATATAAATAAATTAATTAAATTTTCTTATTCAGTTTTCGGTTTTGGACCGAAACCGAAACCCAAAACCGAAACCGAAACCGAATAAGAAAATTTAGTATTTTCAAAACCGAAACCGAACCGAATTTTTTTAAAACCGAACCTCTTATTCTGTTCGGTTCGGTTCGGTTTTCGGTCCAAAACCGAATAATGCTCACCCCTACCTATATCAAAACCCCACTTAGCAATTAACTCTTATTTGATACCCCTTGGTTGTTCTCGAATTCTACACTCGTTATCAACCTTCACATTAACAACTCTCCTCTCCTACCCTTCGCTACTCAGTCTCTATTGACTGAGCTACCAACCCTAGTTCAGTCCTAAATTGACTGAACTAAACTTCCAGTCTAGGACTGAACTTATATCTAGTCAAGTGATTGAACTCTCTTAATAAGTCCAACTGAACAACCCTTCCCTTCTACTATTACGTCCATATACTAATAGGGGAAAATATAACCTTCGTTTACCGAATTTCTAGATTTTTTCGAATTTTTAAAAAACTTTCTATTTTTCTAACTTTTCCTAAATCTTTGAAATCGTATTTTGAAAGCGTACTTCGATCCTATTATGTTATCGGTGCTTGTTTGGTCTTAGTTTTGAGAAAACTTTTTTTCAAAATTTTGTCCTAAATAAATCCCTGTTGTTTCTTGAATCTCTAAAAAAATAGTGAGTAATTTACCTTTTTATGTGAGAAGAGATTTTAGCTCATTTTCTTGAATATATATAAATATATTATGAATATTATTTTAAGTAAATGTTGCGAAAATATAATTTTGTAAAGAGATATTATGTTTATTATCGAGTTGGGATTTGCAAATGTGTATACATATAAGTATTGACTAATGGTTAATAGTTAGCATGAGAGTCAGTTGTTAGTGATTCCACTAGTTTTTTCTAGGTTTTTTCTATGGGCACCACCAAAAATGCTTGGGGGTAGCCCATGAATGTGGAAAAATTGCTAGGGGGCACCCAAAACTTGCTAGGGGGCAGCCCAACCCCCCAAATCTTTCATTTCACTCTCATTTCCATTCTTCACTCTCTCTCCTCAAGAAGAAAAGAAAAAGCTCTCTCCCTCTCCATCTCCTAAACCCTAATTTCTTCTTCTCCACCACTCCGTTCTCAATCACGCCACGAAGATTCTCGAAGAGATGACACGCAAGTCAAAGCAACCAAAATCCAGGACGTTCTTTCCTAATTTATTCGAGATTTTTGTACATTATATTCGAAACCCTAGAATTTGTTTAATTCTTGAAAAAGTTTTGATAAAATAGGTTTATAATCTCTTTCACGTTCTCTTCCCTAATTTTCGAACACAAGAAACCCCAATTTTATGTTGAAACCCTAACCCTAGAATACGACAAACTAGGATGTCGTTGTAGCAGTTCCGGGTTCACAACAGTAGGACTCACTACCAAAATTTGTCGATTTAGCGACGGCCAGATCCGTCGCCCGTCCGACGGGAATTTGTATTAGCGACCGATCTCTGACGGGTCACGGCCAAAATAATCCGTCGACAATCAGCTCGTCGCTAATAAAGGTCCGTCGCTACGTAGTCGTCAAGCGACGGAATAGCGACGGCTTTTCGACTTCACAATACGAAGCATGAGCGACTACTTTCCGACGGACTTGCGTCCATTTCAAGTATTAAATACTGAACTGTGTAGACAATAGCGACGTAATGGTCCGTCGGTAAACCGTCATAATAGCGTATCAGAGTGTATCATTCCGTCGCTATTCCGTCGATCGCCGTCGATAACAAGGGACGGCTTAGCGACGGCTAACGGACGGAATATCCGTCGACCATATTTTGGAAATGCTTTGCATTTCCAGAACTATGGCGACGGATAAGTCGTCGCTACTCCGTCAATCACCGTCGCTAACAAAGGACGGACTAGCGACGGAATATGGACGGATTATCCGTCGACCATGTTCTGGAAATGCTTGCTACTTCCAGAACCATGGCGACGGATAAGTCGTCGCCATGCCGTCGAACTATATACTACCAGATCGTTTCCGACGGATATTCCGTCGAACATCCGTCGCTACCTGCAAACATTTCCAAATCTCCAGTTAGCGACGGATATGCCGTCGAACAATAGTCGGAAACTGGAAATATTCGTCGCTAAACGGTCACTAGTCCGTCGCTAAATGAGATTTTTTTGAAAAAAATTGCAGCACTTCCTCTGGTCGCAAAAATATGCATAAACCAAACAAATATATAATGCACACCAATTATCCAATAATCACATAGACAAAATATATAATGCACACCAATTATCCAAGAATCACATAGACCAAATATGCACGTACGAATTTAATGCATACCAATTATACAAGAATTATATAGACCAAACCAAATTAATATAAAATAGACATTAATTATCCTGAAGAGTAACCTAATATCCGTCGTTATAATCCGATCATAGCACAAAATGTTCCAAAATTCCCACAAATATTCCAAAATTTCCACAAATATTCCAAAATTCCAAAACACATAGGAAAATCGACTTTGGTCTCAGCAAAGACCGCAAGTCAGACGATGAATTCTCACAGCCAGGGATCATAGTTACGTTGAGGCATGTACCATTCTATCAGCCACTTTGTATACGAAGGCTCAATCTGGTTGAGGTTTTCTGTAGGGACAGGAGGGTCGGTCCCGATGCTACTACTCTCTGACGGTGGCTCCTCATTAACTTCAACCTTGGGAGCAATCTCTTCCCTGATGGTCATCGGTTCTTCCTTGACCTCGACCTTTGGTAACACATTCTCCCTAACAGTCACCGGCTCTTGTTTGACGACGGAGACTTCCTCCGTGTCGACCTCCAAGGGTTTCTTGCCTCGACCCCTTCCTCGAATAGCAGCACCACCTCGGCGAATCCTAGGAGCCATATCTCTGACAACAGAAATTTTCATATAGGGTAAAGAAATTTACTCAAATTATAAAAGTTGTGAAGTTGGTTTTGGTTTTTTGCGTTCATCATCATTAGAGGGAGCAGCACTGGAAAAGTTGTGACGTTGGTAGCATGAGAGAGTAAAAATCTGTATCACAAGACTAACAAAATTACTATATAATCATGTACTCACCAATAACCGGATGTAACTGGAGTCGTTGGGCCTATCGTGCAGTAATTGGTGGATCCGCTGGTATAGGCCGGATGTACTTAGTATCTAGTGTATCAGATTAGTATCGATCTATCGGTTTGGTATAGGACGTATCATATTGGTATTAGCCTTAACAAATTGGTATCGTCCTATATCCGATATGTACATGTATCGGCCGTATAGCTAGGATTCATATTGGCCTTATCGATTTGGTATCGGTCATATCCGATAGGTATCGGCCGTGTTGGATTAGTATAGACCATTTCGGATTAGTATCGTAAAAGATTTAGTAACAACTGTACTTGGATGTTCTGTAACTGGCCAGCTACGCTCTCGTGACTCTCTTGCAATGGTAATCTAGCTCTAGAAGAGAGAAATCCAAGTACAGTTGTTACTAAACCTTCCACGATACTAATCCAAAATGGTCTATACTAATCCAACACGGCCGATACCTATCGGATATGACCGATACCAAATCGATAAGACCAATATGAATCCTAGCTATACGGTCGATACATATCGGATAGGACGATACGAATTCTTTAAGACCAATACCAACCGATACGGCCCATACCAAAACATTATATCGATACTAATCCGATACGGTCAATACTTATAAGTACCTACGGTCCAGGAGGTTGATCCGCTAATACATCCATATACGATCAACGAAGTAACGATCCATTTCAATTTAGATATGAAAATCTGTATCGTAAGACAAACTAAACATAATCAGTTCTATTTCACATGCTTAATTGCCAAGTATGGGAACGAATGGCTCAGAACACAACCCAAAATTCATTCTAGCATATATTAGTGTGAATCATCTATGTTCTGTACATATTGTGTAGTATATGTTCTTATCGTATCTAGTATCTGAAGAATGTAACATAATCAAGATGAACTCACATAATGTAATACTAAGACATCATCTACTACTATATAAGATATAGTGATAGGTTGTCATATCATCATTGCCGAGGGATGAGGGTCGGAGGACAAATACCGCTCGAGTGAGCCAAAGGCATGCAGCCACTTTTGTCCCTCCATTCACCCTCTCCCTCTCTCATGCTATCAATGTCACAACTTTTCTACCTCAAGTTCTGATCAAGCATCTTCCTTCTCCTCTCCTCCAACATGGCTCTGGACCCATCTGCTCCTACCTACTTCCCTTCTTCTTATTTGACTCTCTCAGCCACATATGATATCCACCTCAAGTGTAGAGTCGGGAGAGAAAAAGTGGGCAGGAAGAGGAGGGGGAAGCAGCACAGCCGACGGCATGACCCGGAGGATGTACAGAGGTTTTCTTCAACATCCGTAGGAGAACTATAAGGATATATCTTTTCACAACATATCACCTTGTCAAAGACCCTTAATGTGACAACCATGTTACCGCGGTGTCGGAAGACTAACATGTCATAATTTTCTAAGCCGTGTATTTTGACATAATCCTCCAAACTCTTTTCTGCTATGTAGTAATGCAAGATTACTACATAGGAGGAAAGAGTTGGGAGGATTATGTCAAAACACACGGCTTAAAAAATTATGACATGTTAGTCTTTCGACACCGCGGTAACATGATATTCACATTAAGGGTCTTTGACAAGGTAATATGTTGTGAAAAGATATATCCGTATAGTTCTCTTACGGATGTTGAAGAAAACATCTGTACTTCCTCCGGGTCATGCCGCCGGCTGTGCTGCTTCCCCCTCCTCTTCCTGCCCACTTCTTCTCCCCCGACTCTACACTTGAGGTGGATATCATATGTGGCTGAGAGAGTCAAATAAGAAGAAGGAAAGTAGGGAGGAGCAAATGGGTCCAGAGCCATGGTGGAGGAAAGGAGAAGGAAGATGCTTTATCAGAACGGATGGCTCAGAACACAACCTAAAATTCATTCTAGCATACATTAGTGTGAATCATCTATGTTCTGTACATATGGTGTAGTATATGTTCTTATCGTATCTAGTATCTGAAGGATATAACAGAATCAAGATGAACTCACATAATGTAATACTAAAACATCATCTACTACTATATAAGATATAGTGATAGGTTGTCATATCATCATTGCCGAGGGATGAGGGTCGGAGGACAGTCAACTTTATCTATGGCTACATAGTTTCTGCCTCGCCAGTCGAATGGCTGCAGGGACTATGTCCTGATCACCATGTCGTACCGTAGATTAATGCAAATGGAGCTGGAAATATCTGTCGCTAACCGGTCACTAGTCCGTCGGTGACTGAGATTTTTTGGGAAAAAATTGCAGCACTTTTCCTGTTCACAAAAATATGCATAAACCAAACCAATATATAATGCACACCAATTATCCAACAATCACATAGACCAAATATATAATGAACACCAATTATCCAAGAATCACATAGACTAAATCTGTACATACGAATTTTATGCACATCAATTATCCAAGAATCATATAGACCAAACCAAATTAATATAAAATAGACATCAATTATCCTGAAGAGTAACCTAATATCCTTCGTTATAATTTGATGTATCTCCAAGTGTGAGAACGGATGGCTCGAAACACAACCCAAGATTCATTATAGCATACATTAGTGTGAATCATCTATGTTCTGTACATATGGTGTAGTATATGTTCTTATCGTATCTAGTATCTGAAGAATGTAACAGAATCAAGATGAACTCACATAATGTAATACTAAAATATCATCTACTACTATATAAGATATAGTGATAGGTTGTCGTATCATCATTGCCGAGGGATGAGGGTCGGAGGACAGTCAACTTTATCTACGGCTACATAGTTTCTGTCTCGCCAGTCGAATGGCTGTAGAAACTATGTCCTGATCACCATGTCGTACCGTAGATTAATACAAATGGAGCTGGAGCCAAAATACAGATACCAAAATACAAAATACATAATCAAATCCCTGGGTTCGCCGAAAATATAAAACACAGTTCTAATTCATATGCATTTTAAGTGTGCGAACAGATAGCTCAGAACACAACCCAACCGGAGAGGATACTCTGAGAGATCCATCTGAGTAGGCCGTATACTCTGAGAGATCACCTTTACAAGAATGATATCAGTAGTGTGATTGAGTGTTGGAGAAGATATTATCAGAGTATACGTCATACTCAGATGGGTCTCTCACCGTTACTATTTTTTCTGACAGCATGGTGGATGTGCTCCGTCAACAGATTCTTGCTCCGAGCCAAAACTTTGCCCCGGAGCTCAAGTGGACATCCTTCGTGTAGAGCTCGAGAGAGAGGTTCCTGACGACATGGTGGTCTCCTTTGTTAAAGTATCCGTGCTCGTCCCACAACCAATGTGGAATGAGCATGGATACTTTGACAAAGGAGACCACCATGCTGTCAGGAACCTCTCACTCGAGCTCTACCCGAAGGATGTCCACTTAAGCTCGGGGCAAAGTTTTGGATCGGAGCAAGAATCTGTTGACGGAGCAGATCCACCATGCTGTCAGAAAAAAATAGTAACGGTGAGAGACTCATCTGAGTAGAACGTATACTCTGATAATATCTCCTCCAACACTCAATCCCACTACTGATATCATTCTTGTAAAGGTGATCTCTCAGAGTATACGTCCTACTCAAATGGATCTCTCAGAGTATCCTCTCTGGTTGGTTGTCGTATCATCATTGCCGAGGGATGAAGGTCGTAGGACAGTCAACTTCATCTACGGATACATAGTTTTTGCCTTGCCAGTCGAATGGCTGCAGGGACTATGTCCTAATCACCATGTCGTAGTCCAATACAATATAGAGATTAACACAATACTAATTCAAATATGTAGTCCAATACAAATAGTCTAATACAAAAACAACCCAATGCAAATAGTCCAATACAAATAAGTACTAATAGCTAATAAGAACCATGCAGCTCACGCAAACGCTCAGTGATACGATCACACAACCACCTCAAAAAAGTGGGATCGACGGCGTTTGGATGGATATAGTCCCTTGCAAGTGCTGTATAAATAGAACTCCCGGTCTCACTAGCTACCGGTGCTGGATGAATAGAACTCCCGGTCTCACTAGCTATCGGTGCCACTTCCTCCTTAACTGTAGGAGGAGCCACCTCAGCATTCACTGTTTCCCTCAAACGACGTATCGCACCTCGGGTCATGGGTGCCATCTGGTAAGATCGATATTCACAAATAATATAATTGTAACATAAGCAAGCTAACTAAAGGAACCATCACGTAATTTGAGTACATTTTCGAAAGCTGATAAAGTACAGAAAATTCGATTTTTTTGCCAAGTGTGAGAATGGATGGCTCAGAACACAACCCAAGATTCATTCTAGCATACATTAGTGTGAATCATCTATGTTCTGTACATATGGTGTAGTATATGTTCTTATCGTATCTAGTATCTGAAGAATGTAACAGAATCAAGATGAACTCACATAATGTAATACTAAGACATAATCTACTACTATATAAGATATAGTGATAGGTTGTCGTATCATCATTGCCGAGGGATGAGGGTCGAAGGATAGTCAACTTTATCTACGGCTACATAGTTTCTGCCTCGCCAGTCGAATAGCTACAGGGACTATGTCCTGATCACCATATCGTACCGTAGATTAATACATATGGAGCTGGAACTGAAGCCAAAATACAGTACTACTTCACCATGTCGTACCATTTTACTCTCTTTCTCTCTCTTCTCCCCCCTCCGGCGCTCTCACTCTCTCCGGCACTCTCACACTACTAATTCCTATATATTTTAAGTGTGAGAACGGATGGCTCAGAACACAACCCAAAATTCATTCTAGCATACATTAGTGTGAATCATCTATATTCTGTATACATATGGTGTAGTATATGTTCTTATCGTATCTAGTATCTGAAGGATATAACAGAATCAAGATGAACTCACATAATGTAATACTAAGACATCATCTACTACTATATAAGATATAGTGATAGGTTGTCGTATCATCATTGCCGAGGGATGATGGTCGGAGGATAGCCAACTTTATCTATGGCTGCATAGTTTCTGCCTCGCCAGTCGAATGGCTGCAGGGACTATGTCCTGATTACCATGTCGTACCGTAGATTAATGCAAATGGAGCTGGAAATATCCGTCGCTAACCGGTCACTAGTCCGTCGCTAACTAAGATTGTCACATACACATATGTATATCACAGTTAGATGTATAGATATATACATCTATATAGAAGCACACAACTGATACACTCTAAGGGTCAGTTTTCCAGGAAAAATTTCACTTATTCAGTGACTTTGGTGAAGCGAATGTCTCAAGGATATTCTTAACTAATAAGGCAGATGAAGAACTCGTACTGTCCTTGAGACAGTGAACATATACACCATGAACCCAAACCCCATATTCACATTTACTAATCCAAACACCACCAAACTAATGGATAACACCCAATATGGATAACACATTATTTAGCCAATATATAAACTCAGATAAATTTGAGAAGCAAAGCCCCCCGCTGCCCCCGACCAAAGCCCGCCGCCCCAAGCAGCCGCCCAGCCCCCAACGCCCCCGCCCCAAGCCCTCCGCCCAGCTCCCGATGCCCCCGCCCCAAGCCCGCCGCCCAGCCCACGACGCCCCCGCCCCAAGCCCGCCGCCCCATCCCCGACCAAAACCCGCTGCCCCAAGCCCGCCACCCAGCCCCTGCCCCAAGCCAGCCGCCCAGCCCCCGACGCCCCCGCCCCAAGCCCACCGTCCAGCCCCCGACGCCCCCGCCCCAAGTCCGTCGCCCATCCCCCGACCAAAGCCCCCTGCCCCAAGCCCGTCGCCCAGTCCCCGACGCCCCCGCCCCAAGCCCGCTGCCCCCGCTGCCCCTACGACACCGCAAGAGAGAGAGAGAGAGATCGAGTGAGAGGGGGGATTACCTTCGGAGAGAGAGGAGAGGACGCCGACGCCGATCACCGAAGCCGCGGGTGAGAGAGAGAGGGGAGAGAGAGAGTGAATTAGGGAGGAATGCAAAAAGTTCCCCCCGCCGTTTCATTTTAAGTCTGGAACATATATTTAGCGACGGACTAGCGACCAACTTTAGTTCATCGCCCGTTAGTCGCTATATTTGATACTTGCCGACTGAATATCCGTCGCTACTAGTCGAAGAATTGCCCCGCCAATTCTCAACACAACTCCCGCCAAATAATCGACTGAATAGCGACGGCTGATTATGCGTCGCTATATCTCCGACGCCCTAGCAACGGATGTGCGACCTTTCCTTCTCCTAAAAATAAAATAAAAATGTAACAGCTTGTCGTCGGTAATCCGTCGGCAAGCTGCTACAAAGCCGTCGCGAAAGCCAACGGAAAATTTCTGTCGCTAATATTCGGTTGCTAATTTACTGTATTTTGGTAGTGACTGCCAGGCATGTGGCAGTCCTAATTTGCTCTGGCAGTCCTCTTTCACAAGAGGACTGCCAGAGCTGTGGCAGTCCTAATTTTCATTAGGACTGCCACATGCTTGGCAGTCCTACTGTTATGACATATGGGGGTGGATAACTGCATGTTGTTTCTATTATTTAATAAGTGTATGTTGTCATGTAGTCCACCGGCCGCTAACAAAAGTATACGGCCCACCACGTCAAAGCAGAGAGAACGTGCGGGACGTACTCTCAAGCGTCTGATAACAATTACCGAACCGACGCCCGAAGCTCGGTCTCGGACATCGCCACCGGCACGTCAAGCTCGGTCGAAGCAACGAGCTCCTACTCCTACGCCTCCTTCCGATGACGACAACGACGTGCCAATTGCCCGACTCCTATCACGTCAAGATGGTTCTGCTCCATTTGAGGAGGCCGGTCCTTCTAAGGAGGCCGGTCCTTCTGAGCCGCCTGTCCATCCGTCTGGTTGCTCAATGTTGGTTTCTTTTGAGAACCACATTGCGTAAGAAATATGGAAGAACCCGGTATGTACATGACGTTTGTAAGCTACCAGTTTAGTATACTATATATATATATTGATATGTTTTTTGTTGTTCGATATACAGAGGACATATCGTATCCTTAGGGCTGTGAGTCACGGGAAGAAAATTGTGTCCTGGCAGTTTGCAAGCTTATCGGAGGCCGTCTGGAGCAAAATTATACCGAACGGCTTGCACAATTTGGCACAAAATGCCTACCGGACAATAGATAGTGCCCTCATATCCTCCTTTGTGGAGAGATGGCACCCGGAGACCAACACATTTCATCTTCCAGCAGGGTCCTGGCAGTCCTTCTTTTGTGAAGGACTGCCACCACTCTGGCAGTCCTAGTCTTTGATCGAGACTGCCAGAGTGTTGGCAGTCCTCTGTGTCACAACATGAATTTTAACCCGATGATAAGTTAAAATGTAGTTACCAAGAGGGCTTCTGATGCATCAAAGTTGTCTTCGGACGTTGCGGAAACGTGTTCTTCGGACGTGGCGGGAACATTTGATGATCCCGGTTGATCTATGTCCAATATTTTTCTACATTAAACACATAATTCAACTTTTATATGTGAAAGTCTTGTTTAAAACATTAAACATATTTTAGTTTGATGACTTACCAATAAATTGGAGAAGTCAATGACCTAGAGTTGGGGGATAGAACAATTTGGAAAAAAATGTAGGGAGAAAAGAAAAGAATTGGGGTTTAAATTCTTTGACCTAAGAGAAGGAGAGAAGAAAAGAGTTGAGGGAGAAAAGAAAAGAGAAGAAGGAGAGAGAAAATGAAAAGAAAAATTGGTATTTATACCTTTGCTTGGGCTAGCCCCCAGCAAAAAATTTTGATGGCAAACTTGTAATATTTTTGAACTATTTTGGACTAGTCCCTAGCAAAAAGGGTGGTGCCCTTAGAAAAAACATTTTTCTACCATCTATTACATATTACAATGCTGCCATTAGGTTTTCACACTCTATCCCTATAAAAATTATACATTCCCTAGAAATTCCTAGCAACCGCCACTCCTCAAACCTTTCCTGACCAGTGCTCCCGACTCCATCCCTGTCAAGTTCAGCTCCATTTTCCCGATCTTCCGACGGCCATCAACCTCCTCTGCCACCAATGGCACCCCCTCACGGCCACCAGCATGCCATCACCAATCTACCCATCACCACCCCTACTCCGACGAACTGCCAGGACAGCCCAGACCACTATCTCGGCTCCACCACAAACGCCAACAACACAATAGGACAGCCCACCCCGGCCAAGCTGATTCAACACCACCACCTACATCACCTCGTTCGCCCCATAACGACTATCACCGCCATCGCAAAAAGAAAAAAATGTAAAAGGAAATAAGAAGGAAGAGACTACTCCGCAGACCCCCACCGCGGATGGCACCGGCCATCCCCAGCCCGGTCGTCTTCCCATTATCACTGACCCAACCATCATCAACGTCACCGCACCCAACTCCTTTACCGTCGTCACCACCACGCACCCGTAAGAAACCAATGCCAGCGCACGAGAATCATAGGGAGGAGGAAAGAGAACCTCACCTATGACCGCCGCCCGTGCCGCCTCTGCGCATCTCAGGCGTTGTTTCTCCCGCATTCACCGCCTTCGTGGCCATCCTCCACGCAGCTCCACCCGACCCCGACCCAAATTCGGTGGGCCTAGATGGATTCGTAGGTGCCGCCCTCTCCACCGCTCGGAGGCGTCGCCCTCCACTTAACCGTGGCCTCCGCCGGCGCTCCCTACCGTCAACCATCTCGGTTAGCCCCTCTGCTTCCATCTTGAACCCCTTCCTCTATATTTCTCTCACTCTCCCCCTCGTCTGTCTCTCTCTCTCATCTCATCTCTTCTCTCTATGGTATTGATTTGAGGGGAGGAGTGAGTAAATCACTGTAGAGAACCCCCTTTCTTCTAGGCAAATGTTAAAGGCCACCCCCTTTTTACTAAGGGCCACCAACTTAAAACTTTAAAAAAAGTTACAAATTTTCCATTTTGAAAACACTAAGGGCCACCCCACTTCTGTCAATTGAGGACTGCAGGGCTTGCCTGCAGTCCAAAGTGAAGACAGGACTGCAGTGCTGGCCTGCAGTCTACAATGACAGCAGGCTTGCCTGCAGTCCCAAGTAAAAAAAGGACTGCAGTGCTGGCCTGCAGTCCTTGAGCTTCTCGACCCAGGCCTCGGCCCCGTCCCGCGCTCGTCGTCACCGTTCGGCGGTGGTGGCAGCGCTTCTGCTTGGACTGTTGGATCCATGGACGACGAGCTCCCGGGTGGGGGTGATGACGAGGGCGAAGACGTCGAAGGGGTCCTCGGAGAGGCGATGGAGGATAGGAAGGGCGAAGGTGGCGGTCTTTCCGCTTCCGGTCTGGGCTAGGTCGAGGACGTCGTCGCCGACGAGGATGCGGGGGATGCAGTGGGACTGGACATGGGATACAGTTGGATCCATGGCTGCTGGACCAACGACGACCTCTACTCCCTCTCCAACTGCCACAGCTGCGGCCGCCACTTCGTGTGCGCCGAGCTCGGCATACGAGAGAGGTTGCCCTTAGTAAAACCAAAAGAGGAGGAGAAGGTGAGAGAAGAAAAACCCCATGGCTGCTTCTGCTTGGGATTAAGAGGTCGTCGTTGGATCCATGGCTGCTGCTTCTGCTTGGAGAGGGAGTAGAGGCTGTCAGCTTCCTCCTCTTGGTGGCCCTTAGTAAATCACTTAACATTAGGTTGCCCTTAGTAAAAATTGGAAATGGTCATGGTTGCCCTTAGTAGGATGGTTGACCTTAGTTAATTTGGGGGTTGCCTTTAACATTTGCCTTCTTCTACTCGAATATATTAGTGATGTTAATTTCTATTCTTATTTAATAATAAGGTTTTAGGAGAAAGGGGCAGAATTAGGTTTGTTAACAGACTTAGGGTTGGGCTTTGGGCTCAGCCTAATGGTATTTTTTTTGAAAGAAAGAAAGGGTTTAACAGACTTGGGGTTGGGCTAAAGCCCATTTGATTATTAATAAGTTGTTTTTTTGGACAATTGAAATTATGGGTTTAAAATTTTGGTTATAACATTTACGTATACATATTGTGTACAAATATTCTATATGAAGATAAATGTACATATGTTGGTATTGGTATCGTTATTACTAGTATTATTATTTATTTGAGAATCCTATAAATATATAGTAATTCTCTAATATATTATTATGATTATTATTATTTCGACCAAAAGTCATATTTGACCAATTGCAGATTTAGTACTAAAAATGATTTCCTATATTTTCTAGATATATATCTAAATATATTACGATTAATGAAAAATTATAGTTGCTTGACATTTATAAATGATTCCATGTAGTTGTATATAAAAATTATTCTTTTTCCTTTATAATCATGATCACGACTAATATAGTCGTTTCCTATTCCTTGAATTCGATTATTGTGTCGAACTCTGATTTTGGACTTCTATATACCAAACTAGCCTATTTGGACTACTCTGGACTAAACGGAACCACTTGTGCCATCATTTGGGACCACCTTGTGGAGCTTAACATCATATCTATTCTGTGTCGATACGTTCATGTCGCGCATGTCGACTCCAACCAAATTGAGGTGAGTACATTCTCTGATAGTTTTCATTATCTTGATAGTCTCTATGATATCAGTTTCTAGTGTTATGCTTGATTCATGACACGAGAGTACACGAATTGGTATAGCTTGGATTCCGTCATGAGATGTTACTCCTGGTTATCCTCTATATTGGTACATGTCTCGTTCTTGACTATTGTCCTTATACTTGTATAGACACCGATTCCTAATGGGGATTTGCTAGCCTCTTAGAGAATCATGTGTCGTAACATGCTATGGTTGGATCCATTATACTAGTCGAGAAATAGGTAGATATTAGAAGATTATGTGATTATACCCTACTTGTTTACTCAATTGTGCATAGCTCACATTTGCCACACGTAGGGTGTAGCCTGACCTGATACTACTTGTGCATAGCTTTCCATTGTAGTCGGGCTGATCCTCTATACTCGTACTTGTGAATAGCCGGTCAAATGGAACAGCCTAATCTGGATCCAAGCCGATCACATAACACTCTAATATCTCAAGGCACCGTTTAGTAGTAGTACATGTTCCATTGTCGGATTTGCCTCCTATACATTCTGTTCATTTATGATCATTGTAGACTTGGTTTTGATTCAGTGTTATTACCATCTTTCTTATTCATATTTATCTAAGTTATATGTGATTGGAGTACATATTGTTATTATAGATCATTTAGATGTTGAGATAATTGTTGCATACTTGACAACGCTCTACCGTGGATACTGTGGCGTAGGCTGGGCGTGGCCCACATACTTGTGCCCGAATATCTGGGTGTGGGTCGTGACGGAAAAACCTTATCATTCTAGTCTTTATAGACTGAACTGATACCAAGTCAAGCCCATGGATTGTCACCAAATCAGTCTAATGACTGATACAACAACCATAGCCCCACTGGTGCAGTGACTCAAGCCTATACTTTGCTAAGGTCTTGCCTAAACTGATACCAAATCAGTTTGGAATCTGGAACACACATCAGTTTGAATAACTGGTATCTCCAATTCACCCTATGTCTCTTACATATTGATATATTTCTCTCTCTATCCCTTCTCTACTACCTATCTATTTATCTATCTATATATGTATATCAATATATAGCTCTATTTACCTACTCCCCTATCACTTTTCTATTCCAAAATTTTCCCAACTGAAATGCCTGCACTCGAGCCACCCCCCCATCAACCCCTGTAGAGTGGCCAAGCTTACTAAAACACATACTGGTATATACTCCTCTATTAGCTGACATCTATAGGGCTCTTACCTCTCTCTCTGAACCCTAACATATGCCTACTGAAAACACACACACAAGGCCCCACACTCAACCCTTCATTGTTAATTGTTCCTCCTTCAATCAGTCCTCAACTAAACTTATTTCTCTCTAACACTCAGTCTTATTGACTAATACACAAATCTGTTGAAGACTGATTCTCAAATTAGTTAAAGAATAATTCTCAAATCAGTTGATAACTGATACCAATATCAATTGGCAACTGATACTAAATAAGTTGAGAACTGATACACAACTCAGTCTAAGGACTGATACGCTAACTCACCCTAACATTCTAATCATATTACTCTCTTTTACTGATACAATAAAAACCCCTATCCTATTGTTCAATTCCTATCTGATACTTAACTGAAATTCCTTCTTCTCATTCAATTTACTCCCATACTTTTACCTGTCCTATTGCCATGAAGGCCATTCCAGGCACTATACCTGAGCCTATAACTAGTGAATGCCATGTGGCTAACCCCCTCCTACTACCTGCTGCTGAAGGGAACCTCCAAATCCTATTTTCTATTACCAGTAATGCATATTTGAAACCAACACAATGAATCCCCCTTATCTTTTCCATTACCTATAGGCAATAGCAGTCTATTGTTCAGTCTCTATTAACTGATATAGGGAAGATGGAACCGCCATATGCTCTGTACAGCCCCATCTGGTCCAACCAGACCCCCCTCTAGTCTGTGCATCATGCACTGCTCTTACTGCTTTAATTCCTCTTCTTTTCAGTTGTCACACACTCACACAACCCTCTCACATGAACACACAACCGCACACTCAATATACATTAAGCCTCTATCCTAATGCAGCATCCACGCAGCATATGCTGCTGCTGATGTTCTCTTTCACTTCCTCACTACACACCCCTACCTCTGATACTAACCGATACCTTGCTACCCATACTACTAACTGGTAGAGTCAATTTCCCTAAATACACACACACTGTCACATTAATTTGATTGGCCTCCCCCAATCCACATGAGTCCCTAAGACATTTCCTCACTCACATGGAGTATCCTACTCCCCCACTGTTCAGTCCAACTGAACTCAAAATCCCAGTTCACTGATAGATTAATTCTCTTCAGTCTCAGTCCAAGACTAAAACATCACACCCTTCTTTCTTCTCATTTTACTAACTGCTGTGCCTATGCAGGGCAGCATCCCCTTTCTACTAACCGCCACCCCACTAAACTGAAGTCTAGATATTTATGTATTAATCTATCTAACTATTTCCTAACACCTATACCCATATCTCACACCACACCACATCCTATTTCTTGTTTCAGAAAGCACATCCCCTATTATATATATATATATATATATATATATATATATATATATATATATATATATTATATATATTTTATAAAATATATATAAAATATATATAAAATATATATATATATATATATATATATATATATATATATATATATATATTTTTATATATATATATATATATATTTCTTTCTTTCTTTCTTTTTTTGAAGCAATGGGTACTTGTGGCGAACTCGCCTCCACTGAGGCTCGAACTCCTGAAATATATATATATATTTTATATATATATATATATATATTTCTTTCTTTCTTTCTTTTTTTGAAGCAAGGGGTACTTGTGGCGAACTCGCCTCCACTGAGGCTCGAACTCCTGACCACTTGGGCCGCATGCATCTCTCTTAACCACTAGGCTAGAGGTCCTATTTATATATATATATATATATATATATATATATATATATATATATATATATATATATATATATATATATATTATTTTTTTATTTTTTTTATTTTATATATATATAAATATATATATATATATATATATATATATATATAAAAATATATATATATATATATATATATTTATATATTATATATATATATATATATATATATATATATATATATATATATATATATATATATATATATATATATATATATATATATATATATAAACACACACTTACTTATATGTTTAGATATAACCATAGACTCACCCACCTATCTATAGCTAGATACGTATTAGACACCACTCTATAATTTATATAGATACCCTCACAAACATATATATTACAGTATATATATATATTTTTTTTTATATATATTACAGTATATATATTACAGTATATATATATATATATATATATATATATATATATATATATATATATATATATATATATATATATATATATATATATATATATATATATATATATATATATATATATTTTTATTTTATATATATATATATATATATATATATATATATATATATATATATATATATATATATATATATATATATATATATATATTTTATATATATATATATATATATATATATATATATATATATATATATATATATATATATATATATATATATTTTTTTTTTTTTTTTTATTTTATATATATATATATATATATATATATATATATATATATATATATATATATAAACAACAAAAACAATATATATATAAATATATATATATATATATATATATATATATATATATATATATATATATATATATATATATATATATATATATATATATATATTAATATATATATATATATATATATATAAATATATATATATATATATATATATATATATATATATATATATATATATATATATATATATATATATATATATATATTATATTTATATTATATATATATATATATATATATATATATATATATATATATATATATATATTTATGTAGAATCAAATTAAATCATGCGTTTTATGAGATATCATGACACCATGCCACGTATCCTATTTAGGACACGTACCCAAAATCTCAACTCAATTAGGATACGAAAATTTCTTTGGGGACACGTCTTGAACACTTGGTGCTCAAACCTACAATACACCTAAGATACTCAATCAAACCTTATCTGAATCCTACCAAACTTTATAGGCAAGCCTAAAATAGGTAGACACGCCTAATTAGTGAGCAACTAGGTTGTGTCAAGTCCCATGTGCATTTGAAACATGTGTAGGAGGCTCAAAAACCCCTAAATTGATCCTGTGTCCTATTGTATCCAATTGTGGACACGTAGCTCGTCTCACAACACTCTAACAAATCTAATTATGTCACCCACTGATAAACACTTGGTGTTCATTCTCGGATTTTTCCATGAATGACACAAAAATTAAATGTAAAAGTCTCCAAATGGGTTCAATGAAGCCCAAGCTTCTCCCCATGGGTAGCCCTAATGTATGGGTGGGTCCTAAATGACATATGACACTAATTAGAATCAACTAGAATGGTTAAATTCAGAATTTACCTATTGGAAGATGGATTCCCAATAAAATGTCCAAAGAGAACACAAATGGACACAACCTTGAAAAATGGGCACCTCCTTCAAGCTTCACTTCTTCCAAGGCTCTCCTTCTTGCAAGTCCAAGCTCTAGTATCCTTGGGCTGACAATTTGAGAGGGTTTGGAAACAATTTGGGAATGGTTGAGGTTGGCTCTTCTTCTCAAATGAAGAGAAAATGAAATGGAGGCAAGTTAGGGTTTCCTAGAGGCTAATAAATGAACTCAATAGGGGTTTTTATAAGGTTATATCCAGCCAAGAATCCTAACCCTAAATGCCATCTAAAGTGGCTAAAAAGCCCTCCTAATTAGTCATGGAGGTTTGCTTTAGGAAGGGGTTTAATTAGGAAAAGTTTCATTAACTAAAGAAAGGATTTTTCCTACTCATTGCTCTCTAAATAAATAGGTATAACATGCACTTACTAATGGGTTCACTATTGGTTTCATGACAAGTCTAGTTGGGTCCACTTAGGTTCACTAACATCTAGTCTTAACTAGTGGCTAACAACTAGCAACTAACTATGTCATATATTTATTTACATGAAACAATACCAATCATGAAAAAATAAAAATAATTACTAGCACTACAATTAATAAAAAATAAAATTTTAAATTGGAACAAGATTTGGAAAAAAATAAAAATACCCCTATTCTGGAAAAGTGTTAGTTACAATCCTACCCCCCTTAGAAAAATTTCGTTATCGAAATTTAAGTTGGTTGTACTCTTCTCTAGGTCAACCCCCAACGATCAGAATTTGGTCCGAGTTCGGTCAGTTTGAATTCAAATATTTTTTACCTCCAAATCTGTATGCAACGTTCATTTGCGAAATATTTGCATCCGAACTCTGCCCGAATTTTGTCCGAGTTCGGTCCCAGAAAATACCTATAAATAGAAGAGAATTTCTCATTTCAAATCATTCAATCACTTTCATCTTCTCTTCTCTCTTCAATAAGTGTTTTTCATTCGATCTAAAACTTTCACATTTCGCCTACACATCTCTTAGCCAAAAGACAATAATATCTCTTTGATCTAGAGTCTTTTGGTTCTCAAGAGTTGTAAAGAGGTTGTTCAAAGTTCAGAAACCATTTCTGTTTTCGGAGCCGGTCGTGCGCTCGTCGCCAAGCACGGTGTTGTAAAGTCGGTCGTGCACTTGTCACCAAGCACGGCGTTCTAAGAGTTACAAGCGCTCAGTTAAAGCTTGTGCCATAGTGGATTAAAATCGAGCAAGAGTACTCGAGACTGGATTAGTCCTCTCAGAGGGATACCAGTATACATCACTGTGTCACTGAGTTTGATCTTTCTATCTCTTGCTACATTTATTTACTCACTACCATAGTTATCTATTTTTATTTTAAATAATTGGTGATTATTTTCTGCTGCACTCGTACTCACTCTATTCACCCCCCTCTAGAGGTGCTCAACGGTCCTATAATTTGTATCAGAACAGGTTATATTCTAATATAACAATCCTCAGAGAGTATATATGGTAGCCTTGAAATCAATATTCAACGGTGAAGGGTAATTCACAAATAGACCCCCAATATTTGATGGAATAAACTATACTTACTGGAAAACACGGATGACATTCTTTTTAAAGTCTTTTGACTTTGATCTTTGGTCTATTGTTATTGACGGTTATAAGAAACCACCACCTACAGCAGTTGATGGCATACTTACAGACAAGCCTCATGACAAATATACAGAGGCTAAAAAAGTAAAGGCTAGTCTAGATGCTCGTGCCATCAACGCACTGTTCTGTGCAATTGAAAAAAATGGAGTTCAACAGAGTTTCAACCTGTAAGACGTCTCATAAGATTTGGAAACTTTTTGAGGTAACTCATGAAGGTACTTCCCAAGTGAAGAAATCCAAAATTAGTAGACTAACACAGGAATATGAATCTTTTAAAATGAAATCCGGTGAGTCAACTATACAGATGTTCACTCATTTTCTTGATATTACTATTCCTTTGCAATCTCTTGGTAAGGATTACAGTAATCATGAGAAGATCAGAAAAGTGCTACGGGCTCTAACCAAGAACTGAAATCCAAAGGCAACGACAATCATTGAAGGAAACAATCTCGCCACCATGACTCTGGAAATACTTATGGCCAAGCTTATGACCCATGAGCTTGATCTGCAAGATTTTGAAGAAGCTACCCCAAAGGAAAAATCTATCGCCTTTAAAGCTCAAGCCAGAAAGTCTACATGCAATGATTCTGAGGAAGAATCATCAAGTGGTGATGAACAAGCCCTGCTAGTGAAGAACTTCAAAAAATTTCTAAAGTTTGAGAAATCAAACAAAAAGAAGAGAGATATCCAAGAAAGCAATGAAGAAGAAACAATATGCTTTGGATGCAAGAAATCAGGGCATATGAAGGACTGTCCAACTTCAAAGAAAAGCAGTCCATACGATAGATCAAGATCAAGCAAAAAAGCAACAACTAGTCGAAAGTACGCAAATACAAGTATCTGGCATGAAAGCAATGCCAGTGATTCAGAGGAAGAAGACAGACCCTGCAAAAATGCCAATGTCTGTCTTATGGCTTTTGATAAGGTATCATCAAATCCTCTATATGATGACTTTACTTTCGATGCGTTAGAAAATGCCTTCAGCGAACTACTTGAAGAACACAAAAATGTGCTTAACAAATATAAGCAATCTCGAAAAGAGGTTAAGGCATACACAACCGAAGTAGCTAGACTGTCTAGTCTCATTGAAGACATTAAAGAGACATCTACTACCGGTAACACGAAAAAGATAGCCAAGCTTAAAGTAGACTATTATGAGGCTATTCTCAAAATTGAAAAGAAAGAAAGAGACTATGCCAAGATACAGGATTTATATGACATAGAGAAGAAGAAGCACTTGGTCACTAAACAAAGACTCATAGATATGACTGCTAAATATGAAGAGTCTTATGCGGTTTCTAAAAAGTTAGAAATCAAGTTAGGCAAACAGGCTATACCTGTGATAAAGCCTAAATTTAGTCCTAATGCTAAGCATACACCTAAGAGGACTAAAACACAGAAAGCACGCAAGAAACACGAATATCACCATGCTTTCACTTATAGGTTTTCAAAGAAATCACATATGCATGTCAACACAAATTCTACTAACACGTTTTTAAAACTTACTTGCACATACTGTGGTACTCACGGACACATATCACAGTATTGTCTAGCAAGAAAGCTTGTTGACAATCACACACTGGTTTGGAGACCTAAAACTAATTAGCATGGACCCTTCAGTAAATGGGTACCAAAGTTTCATCTACTTGTTTTGTAGGTGAACCCTCAACCCTCTCATGCTAGAAGCAAGTGGATCCTCAATAGCGGAGGTTCGCGGCACATGACTAGTGATGCATCCTTGTTTGCCACGCTATCGATGAAGAAAGAAGGATACGTCTCCTTCGAAAATAACTTGAGAGGTGATATTATTGGGAATGACATTGTTGGTATATCTCCTTATCCTGTAATAAAAGATGTTTGTCTTATTACAGAATTGAAACATAATCTACTGAGCATAAGTCACTTGGCAGATAATGGTTATGACATCAATTTTATTAAAGACAAATGTACAAGATATGATATGTTATCTGGTAATTTCGTATATTAAGGGATTAGAGAAGACAATATTTATGTTTTCTTTCTAGAAAGTACTAACAATGCAGGAAGATGCCTAGTCGTAAACTTAGATAAAAGCTGGCTATGGCATATGAGGCTAGGACATACTAATATGGACACTATCTCACGACTAAGCACCAAAAAGCTAGTAAAAGGACTCACTGAGATACCATTCAAAAGAGATATGGTATGTGCTGACTGTGAAAAGAACAAAGCTCATAGGTCTAGATTTAAATCCATCAACGCTATAAGTACTTCTAGACCTTTACAGTTGATACATATGGATTTATTTGGTCCTAGTAGAGTCGCTAGTCTTGGCGGTAAGCTCTATGCATTTGTTATTGTTGATAATTTCTCTCGTTTTACTTGGGTCTACATTTTATCAAACAAAAGTGATATAATTTTTGAATTTCAGTTATTTTGTAAAAAGGTACAAAACGAAAAAGGCTTCATGATTACTCGTATCCGAAGTGATCATGGTGGCAAATTCGTAAATACTGATTTCAAAAAGTTTTGTGATGATAGTGGATATTACCATGAATTTTTATGTCCTAGAACTCCTCAACAGAATGGTGTTGTGGAACGAAAAACCGTACTCTAAGCGAGATGGCTAGAGTCATGCATAATCAGCATAATCTTCCTAAATATTTTTGGGCAGAAGCTGTTAGTACAGCTTGTCATGTTTTAAATAGGGTGTTAATTCGACCTATATCGAAAAAAATACCTTATGAACTTTGGTTTGGAAGGATTCCAAATATTTCTTATTTTAAAGCGTTTGGATGTCGTAGTTTTATCCTGAACACCAAGGACAACTTGGAAAAGTTTGACTCTAAAGCAGATGAAGGGATATTTCTCGACTGTGCTGCTAAGAGTAAGGGAAATAGAATTTTTAATAAAAGATCTATGATTGTTGAAGAATCTATTAATGTTACTTTTGATGAGCTCAATAGTCACAGATCTAGCGACAGTGATGATGAAAATGTACAAGCTAAAACCGATAAAAGTTTGGTGGAAGATCTGACTCATAGATTTGAATCTTTGAAGTTCTTGCCAGATCATCTAGAGACGCTCATTATTGGTGATATATAACACGGTATAAGTACTTGCTCTTCTAAAGATTCTGAAATAGCCACAAATGTAGCTTTTATTTTACAAGTAGAACCTAAGAATATAGCTGATGCTTTTAATGATGAGTTTTGGATTGATGCCATGCAAGAGAAACTTAATCAATTTGAGAAAAACTAAGTTTTGGAACTCGTTTCTAAACCTATTGGTCAATCGATAATTGGTACCAAATGGGTGTTCCAAAATAAATTAAGTGAAGATGGACAAGTTCTACGCAACAAAGCACGTCTAGTGGCACAAGGTTATAATCAAGAATAAGGTATTGATTATGACGAGACATATGCTCCTGTTGCTAGACTAGAATCTATCCGCATGTTTTGTGCATATGCATGTTTTAATGATTTTAAATTATTTCAAATGGACGTGAAAAGTGCATTTTTAAACGGATTTTTGAAAGAAGAAGTTTTTGTGAAATAACTCCCTGGTTTTGAAGATTTTCAAAAACTTGATCACGTCTTCAAACTTAGGAAAAGACTCTATGGACTCAAGCAGGCCCCTCGTGCTTGGTATGAACGCTTAAGTGCCTTCTTACTTGAAAATGGTTTTTCAAAAGGAAGAGTTGATATAACTTTGTTTATCAAGTCTTTAGATGATATTCTTCTTGTGCAAATATATGTTGATGACATCATATTCAGATCTACTAATGAAAAACTTTGTCAATAGTTCGCTAAGTGTATGCAGAGTAAATTTGAGATGAGTATGATGGGAGAGCTGAATTTCTTTCTAGGACTCCAGATCAACAACACACAAAGGAAACATTCATCAATTAAGCCAAATATACGAAGAACATACTAAAAAAGTACGACTTCAAAAATATAAAGCCAATCGGAACTCCAATGGCTACATCAATAAAGCTTGACACTGATGAAAGTGGCAAACCTGTCGATCAGCGTAAGTATCGAGATATGATTGGTAGCTTATTATATTTAACTGCTAGTCACCCTGATATTATGTTCAGTGTTTGTATTTGTATACGATACTAGGCAAATCCTAAGGAATCACATCTATGTGCCATTAAACGTATCTTCCGATACCTTATGGGAACTTCAACAGTCGGCTTATGGTATACTAAAACTAAATCCTTTGACCTGATAGGTTACTTAGATGCAAATTTTGCAGGATGCAAAGTAGATCGTAAAAGTATCAGCAGTACGTGTCATTTTCTAGAAAAAGTCTTAGTCTCATGGTTTAGCAAGAAATAAAATTTTGTAGCATTATCAAGTACTAAGGCTGAGTATATCGCCGCAGGACGCTATTGTGCTCAAATTTGTGGATGAAGCAAACCTTAGAAGACTACAATTTGCACTACACTAAGATTCCTATTTTCTGTGATAACACTAGCACTATAAACTTGACTAAGAATCATGTATGTCACTCACGCACAAAGCATATTAAAATTCGTCATCACTTCTTACGTGATCACCAGCAACACAGGGACATCTGCTTAGAATTTATTGACACAGATCATCAACTAGCAGACATTTTTATAAAACCACTGGCTGAATATCGCTTTAATATTATGCGGCGAGAGCTCGGCATACTTGAATTTTCAGATTCATATTATAGTATAGTTATTAAATTTATTTTATAACTCTAAACTTTGAAATTTATTAATAAAAATTATTTTGGGTACAAGTCGAAAGGGTCCTTCTGTCATACAGACGTAAATTGCCTGAAGCGACACGGTGTACTAGTCTTCGGACTACCGCTAGCTGGGATCCGGCCCCTACAGCTAACCCAAAGTAGTAAAAATTATTAAATAAATAAGTATAACAATTATTTATTTAAATTTAGACCTCATACTGCAGTTATGACATTGGGAATGTAAGTAGCCGAACTCGGGCCGAACTATGCCCGAGTTCGGACTGAGTTCGGATCGAGTTCGGTCGGTACTATACGGATTTTCAGAACTGAACAGCCGGCTCTAGCCTATTTAACCATCTCCTTCACTCTGATTTTCTCCATCCTTCATCCAAAAAAAGTCCACCAAAGCTCAAGAGAAGATCCTCCTCCTCCTCCTCTTCAAGTATTTTGGAGTCTTGCAGTTATCTTCTCCACCGTCTTCATCTTCATCTTCTTCCTCAAGGTATTCTATTTTCTCTTCTTCTTTATCAATGGCACCCAAACATCAGAAGAGAAAGATCGATACCTCTCAAGCAGGATCGTCTTCCTCGGATTATGTTCCGACAAATATGTCTTCGGTCCAGCCCGTCCTACTCGAACTGATGTCTACGACTCCGGACTCTTTCCCGATAGGGAATTTTCTGATCTTTGGTTTGATTCCTTTTCGGGTCGTAAAATTTGTGCTAGGGCATGTGTTAATTTTACTATCTTTTTTGAGTATGTCCCTACTTTCAACCATCTTGGTTTCCAAGATTTTTTCGAAGTTGCTGAAAATATCTATGATAATGTTGTTCGTATGTTTTACTGCAATTTGCAAGTAAAAGACAACGACAACTTTTATTCTTGTGTAGCTGGATAGGAACTTGAGTTCAATGCCACAGACACCAGTGAATACTTTCATGTTCCTGATGTAGGTGAGACATTAGTGGATATCAACCATATCCAATTCCATGAAGGTGTCACTCTTGATTCCTTCAAAAAATTATTATGTCGCCCTAAACATGTTCCTCGTAGGGTGTATTCCAAACATTTGAACCAAAACTTATATGAACTTCATAGGTTTATCTTTTCTGTACTTCTTCCAAAGAAGGAATCTTCTGATGAGATTACCTTTATGGAGTTATCAGCCATGTATCAAAACTGGTCTATCATATGCACTTGGCTTCCATTTTCAGGAGATTTGATATTGATCTTCAATTCTGTCCTTACTCTGCCACTGCCGCTGAACTCAGTAGGTCTAGGTTGTATCTTACTCCTCATCTGCCTCCTAGTGCTGAACCTGCTCTGGTTCATGATGAGGACCCTGAGGCTCCTCCTGCTCCTTCTGCTCCAGCCCCTGCTCTGGGTTTCGACCCCGATTTCTATCAGTACTTTGATGATTTCGTTGCCCTCTCAGCGCAACAACATCAAGGTTATCTTGATTCTGAGTTTCGTCACATCACCCAGGCTCAGGTGTTGTGGAACAGTATTGCTGACATTCACTGGAGTCTTTTCCATGACACCACACATCCAGTTACTATTCTTCATCACCCCAGCTTCCCTGGACCTCGGTTCGATAATGAGACGACTTTTTCTCATTTTGATCCTACTACTGCATACTTTCCATCGGATGCTCCTGGAGGTGACGATACGCCGATGTGATGTGGACTTCAGCTAGTAGTTATTTTAGATGCAATTTATTAGATGATGATCTTATGTAGTTTTTGTCTAAACTTTTTAGTTAGACTTTTAAAAGCAGTTTGAGTTGGATGTATCTTTCTTCATGTATGACATTTCCCTATTTCTATTTTTATTTTTCTATGTCTTGTTATTTGTGGATATCTTGCTCATTGTGGCTATTACTCTATCATTACTTTCTTTGTCTTTTGATGAACATTGTTGGCTTCACACATTACGGGGGAGCCAAAACCATTTTTTGATATTGACAAAGGGGGAGAAAAAGTGCAATACCAAAATAAACAAAACAAAGCAAGCAACCAAGCAAGCAATACCTACCAATTTTTTAAAGCAAACAATTCAGGTATTTTATTTCATTTTGTTTAGATATATTTTGGTATAGACTCAAGTTTGTCAATTATCAAAATGGGGAAGATTGTTGGCCCATTCTTGATGGTCACATCCGATTTTGATAATCGATAATTACTTAAGTCAATACACAAAATATACGAACTGCTGCTAATTATTTCAGGTCAAGTGAAATCAATATCAAAAAGCGTACTACTACATCAGCAAGCATGCAAATCATCACTCTGAAGCTCAATTCTCATTGGAATCTATCCAAGTTATTTTTATAATTTATTCTGTATTTTATCTTTATTGAGTCTAGGATATAAATTGTAAGATCGACTAGGTACTACTGGCTTAGGTTAATCACAGTCCACTCTCCTATATAGCCTACCCATCCAAAGTTCACTTACTAAACATACCATTCACTTTTATGTAACAGAATTTGGCAAATATTTTATATTTGAACGGAGACAGAACTCAGGCCGAGTTCGGTCCGAGTTCGGTCCGAACTCTGACCGAGTTTGGTCAGTTTGAATTCAAATATTTGTTACCTCCAAATCTGCATGCAATGTTCGTTTGCGAAATCTTTGCATCCGAACTCTGCCCGAATTCTGTCCGAGTTCGGTCCCAGAAAATACCTATAAATAGAAAAGAATTTCTTATTTCAAATCATTCAGTCACTTTTATCTTCTCTTCTCTCTTCAATAAGTGTTTTTCATTCGATCTAAAGCTTTCACATTTTGCCTACACATCTTTTAGCCAAAAGGCAGTAATATCTATTTGATCTAGAGTCTTTTGGTTCTCAAGAGTTGTAAAGAGGTCGTTCAAAGTTCAGAAACCATTTCTATTTCAGAGCCGGTCGTGCGCTCGTCGCCAAGCACGGTGTTGTGAAGTCGGTCGTGCACTTGTCACCAAGCACGGTGTTGTAAGAGTTGCAAGCGCTCAGTTAAAGCTTGTGCCATAGTGGATTAACATCGAGTAAGGGTACTCGAAACTGGATTAGTCCTCTCAGAGGGATACCAGTATACATCGCTGTGTCACTGAGTTTGAACTTTCTATCTCTTGCTATATTTATTTACTCACTGCCATAGTTATCTGTTTTTATTTTAAATAATTGGTGATTATTTTTTGCTGCACTTGCACTCACTCTATTCACCCCCCCTCTAGAGGTGCTCAACGGTCCTACAATCTGGCTTTACAAAATATAGCCAGATGATATAACAAGGTATACACAATCATTATCAGCTGCAGCCTGACTTAGTTACAATTATGTAAAAGCAAGTGCAAGACAGTCCGACTAACATGTCGGTACCAAACGGCAAAAGTAAAGTAAGTAGTAAAACGAACAGGAAAGCAAGGAACCCACTCGTGCCCTTCAACGGTCATCCTTCTAGTATTGACCATCTTGAGAGTAGAAGTAAGCTGAGTCCTCGGGAGCTGGCTCTAAATCTGGCCATACAAAACCAGAGAGGTTAGACCTCAAATAGCAAGTAGCAAAAGAAAGCACGACATGAAGGATTAAAACCAGTGATAAGAGTTAAGACTATGATAAATAAGTCTCTGCTTGCTACTGGGATTCATATAACATCATGACACTTCAAGCCAACCTCCCAACCAAACAAGGACAAAAGTTGACCCGTCATGTCCTGACGTTCCACTCACCGCAGTAGTTGACAGAGTAGGTACAGTGCACAAACAATCAATCTAAATGGCAATACAACTACTACAGCTTGCTAACTATATGTTCCAAGTCACCCTAGAAATATGCAATAAGGGATTCCTCAGTTCTTACTATATACAAGCAAGGCTAGTCTATCCAATAGTCAATTGTGCAAGCCATAAATTAGACGAGTCCTAGCGGGACGCCTATCATCAATATGCAAAAAAGTAAATAGATACCACTCCCTGCCTATAAGGCAGATTTGTAGTATCCGTGTGAACCAGCCGGCATGTCGGGGCACTAATTGTCCCAAGATGGCTGTCATGTAAGAACTCAGGAACCCATTCTCTCCATACAATAGTTATTTTATTTAACTTAGTAGTCCCTACGTTAATTGAAATCTTATGCCGTGGATCATGATCATTCTGAATGAGTACTTCCGTATGGAGTACGATATGCAAAACTCTGCAATGATGCCAGTGCGGTTAGGTTATAGGTCTTACATAGTGTAATGCAACAATCAAACCTAGCCACGGGATAATTATACATTGACTGTAAGGTACACATGCTGCTTTTGTAGTAAGAAATTATTTACCAATGCATTAGCACATACTCAATATAGCATGAGATAAAGGAAATCAGTACGTGTCTATATGTTCATGATCGGCTAGTTGATCGCAATGGTTCATGGTTCATACATGAACGTATCTCATTCAATTCAATAAGACGACTAGCCAGTCTCTGAGTTCCAACTTGGAACGCATGATCAACATTTAGTCAAAGTAACAATCAATGTCAATTCGTGACAAGGCATAAAAGTTAAACTAGTATTTAGTATGGTCGAGTCTATAACTCTCAAGGTCAAGTACCAGTGATACAGAATGCCCACAAGTCAATTAAGGCACGGGGCACACTCCAAACAACAATATGTATTAAAAATACTAACATGCATCAAGTGGCACGATCCAAGCAGATGGTGCAACCAAGAAGACGGCGTAACCAAAGGAGTGGCGCAACCTAAATAGAAGGCGCAGGCGAGCAAGTTGCATAACCTAAATAGGTGGCACTGCCATCAAAATACGCGAGATAGATGGTGATGCCATCGAAATGCGCACGCTGAGACAAATGGTGCTGCCAAGAAGATGGCACGACCAAACGAGTAGCGTAACCTAAACAGGTGGCACTGCCAGCAAAATGCACGAGACAGATGGTGCTGCCATCGAAATGCGTGCGCTGTCATCCCTACCAGCAAGGTTTTCGGCTATGGAGTTTTATAAAAACTTCCAATGGCCAAAACTTGGTCTATAGGACTCGAAATTACGCAAAACAAAGGCCAAAACCGACTAAAATTGAATTCTCTACAACATGGAACAACTTATTTTCGAATACAAAAAAGTTTGATATATCAAAACCATATAAACCCATAAAATCTAAAAAGACTTGAAACCTAGATCTACACAAAACCATCCATGGAAATCAAAAACCTCAAGACCTAAACATGTAGAGGAAGAGGAGGTGAACAAAATTGATTAAAAATAAATGAGGATGCATGAAATTGCTCATGATGTGCAAGATGTACTTGCCTCTCTCCAATGGCTAGGGTTTGGTGGAAGAGAAATTAATGGAAGTTATGAGGAGAGAGAGAAAAAATGGTATAAGTATCAAGGCCAAGTTGATCTCCACCATCCATTTCTCTTTACTCTATCCAAACCATCCACCCATTTCCATGTTGAACCAGGCCAAGCCAAGTTGGCTCAACATGAACCGAGATGAACCAGGAGCTAAATAAAAGAAGAAAATAAAATACGGGAAAAAAATAGCAGATAATTAAAGGAACTAAATACAGAATAAATACATGATAAATACTAAATAAATATAGTCAAGTAGTACATGTATTAAAAATACATATTTCGGGAACGGGGAGTAATACATGCCAAAAGTTATCATCTGGAGACAAAGTTCAGTATAAATCTAATATAACTAAGCCACCACTAGAGCCTCTTCGACTGGAACTAACCCCTGCTGGACTAGGGTCTTCTGGTCGTCTGAAAAATATATCCAGTTAGGATTGGAACAAGATACATATCAATAACAGTTCTAGTTAAATGATAAAGACTATGTAACAGTAAATAAAGAGAATATACAAGGTAAACTGATATGTACATAAACATGTTAAGGCATAGCAAGACTATAAATGAGTGTAAAAGAAAGAGAACAGGGTATATCATGTACAAGAATCAAGAAAATACTATTTATGTGAGTGAGCATTAGTTTCAACATGTGATCAGCTTAGGGACTTGATACAAGAGTTTATGGCATGATTAATCATACGTGCAGTGTATGATTAACACAGGTTCAAGACTTGATGCAATGAGGGTATTGATCATATATCTATGCTAATACTACCTGCCCCCGACTAGTATAGTGGATCCAACAATGATACGTTACAATATGGGATCTCTGAGAAGGCAGCTAGCCTTCGCAGGAATTGGTGTCCATACAATGTACAAGAACAACAAAGAGGTTTACACAAGATATCCCAAGGTATATAAGGAATAACATCTCATGACGGGATCCAGACGATACCAATCCGTGTGACCAATGTGTCAAGAGAAAAAGGATATCTACACTAAATACAAGAGACATAGAAGATATCATAAAACAAAAAATTGTTAGATAATGTACTCGCCTGAGATCCCGTGTGGAATATCAACAGTATCCAATATGGTGCCTCGAATACCTAAATATGGAATATTATATCAATATCAAATTTTGGAAGTGAATGGAAGTCAAATTAGTCTAATTCTAGGTCAAGAAGTCATCTCTAGGTCAATTGGGTCTAATTAGGTTATTCTAGTCAAACTAGGCCAAAAATTCTAATTTGAGTTCTAAGTGGCCAACATGGTTGGCCTAAAAGTAACTAAACTAGGCATACTAGGTTTATCAAGATCAATACCTAGCTAATACTAGGCTTATAGTCTATACTAACAAACATGGATGCTAAGTATCATATATATATACTATATAATCTCTCTATAATTATCTAGGCATATATGATTTCTTAACACTAGGATAACTAAGCTCAATACCTTAACACACATATCAAACCCCCACTTAGCACTTAAATCTTGTTTGTTACTCTTTGCTTGTTCTCGAATCCAACACTCGTTATCAACCTTCACACTAACATCTCTCCACTCCTACCCTTCACTGCTCAGTCTCCATTGACTGAGCTACCAACCCCAAGTTCAGTCCTAAATTGACTGAACTAAACTTCTAGTCTAGGACTGAACTTACATTCAGTCAAGTGACTGAACTCTCTCAGTCAGTCCAACTGAACAAACCTTCCCTTCTACTATTCAGTCAATATACTGATTGGGGAAAAACCTTATCAGTCAAGTCTCTATAGACTGAACTAACCAGTCAAGGACTGATACCAAGTCAAGCCCATGGATTGACACCAAATCAGTCTAATGACTAATACTACTTACTGCCTGGACAACCATAGCCCCATTGGTGCAGTGACTCAAGCCTATACTTTGCTAAGGTCTTGCCTAAATTAATACCAAATCAGTTTGGAATCTGGAACACACATCAGTTGGAATAACTGATTATCTCCAATTCACCCTATGTCTCCTATATATTGATATCTCTCTCTTTCTCTCCCTCTCTCTCTATCCCTTCTCTACTACCTATCTATTTATCTATCTATATATGTACATCAATATATAGCTCTATTTACCTACTCCCCTATCACTTTTCTAATCTAAAATTTTTCTAACCGAAATGCCAGCACTCGAGCCACCCCCCATCAACCCCTGTAGAGTGGCTAAGCTTACTAAAACACATAATGGTATATACTCCTCTATTAGTTGACATCTGTAGGGCCCTTACCTCTCTCTCTCTCTCTCTGAACCCTAACATATGTCTACTGATACACTCATACAAGGCCCCGCACACAGCCATTTACTGTTAACTGTTCCCCCTTCAATCAGTCCTCAACTGAACTTATCTCTCTCTAACACTCAGTCTTATTGACTAATACACAAATCAGTTGAAGACAGATTCTCAAATTAGTTGAAGACTGATTCTCAAATCAGTCGATAACTGATACCAATATCAGTTAGTAACTGATACTAAATCAGTTGAGAACTTATTCACAACTCAGTCTAAGGACAGATATGCTAACTCTCCCTAATATTCTAATCCTATTACTCCCTTTTACTGATACAATTAAAACCCCTATCCTATTGTTCAATTCCTTTCTGATACTTAACTGAAATTCCTTCTAATCATTCAATTTACTCCCATACTTTCACCTATCCTATTGCCTTGAAGGCCATCCCAGGCCCTATACCCAGGCCTACAACCAGTGAATGCCTTGTTGCTATTACCAGTAATGCATATTTGAAACCAACACAATGAATCCCCCTTCACTTTTCCATTACTTGTAGGCAAGAGCAGTCTATTGTTCAGTCTCTATTAACAGATATTGGAAAGATGGAACCCCCATATGCTCTGTACAGCCCCATATGGTCCAATCAAACCCCCTCTAGTCTATGCATTATGCACTGCAGCTACTGCTTTAATTCCTCTTCTTTTTAGTTGTCATACACTCACACAACCCTCTCACATGAACACACAACCACACACTCAATATACATTAAGCCCCTATCCTAATGATGCATCCACGCAGCATATGTTGTTGCTCATGTTCTCTTTCACTTCCTCACTACACATTCCTACCTCTGATACTAACCAATACCTTGCTACCAATACTACTAACTGGTACAGTCGATTTCCCTAAATACACACACACTGTCACATTAACTCCAGTGGCCTCCCCTAATCCACATGAGTCCCCCAAGACATTTTCTCACTCATGGAGTGCCCTGCTTCCCTACTGTTCAGTCCAACTGAACTCAAAATCCCAGTTCACTAATACATTAATTCTCTTCAGTCTCAGTCCAAGACTGAAACATCACACCCTTCTCTCTTCTCATTCTACTAACTACTGTGCCTATGCAGGGCAGCCTCCCCTTTCTACTAACAGCCACCCGGCCACTAAACTGAAGTCTACCTACTTATCTATTACTCAAGCTAACTATTTCCTAACACCTATACCCCCATCTAACACCACACCCCATCCTATTTCCTGTTTCAATAAGCTCATCCCATATATATATATATATATATATATATATATAGTCACCCCCTCCCCCCCCCCCTCCGCCTCCCCCGTGGTCGAGCCCCCCACTCCTCCCCTCCTTGCCTCTTCCAGGCGGCTCCCCCTTCTCTTCCGGGGTCGAGCCTCCCCCTCCGCCGTGGCTCACCCCTCCCCCCCCGGGGTCGAGCCCCCCCTTCCGGCTCCCCCGTTGTCCGAGCCCCCTTCTCCTCGCCTCTCCCAGGCGGCTCCCCCCTCCTCTTCCGGGGTCGAACATCTCCTCCGACGTGGCTTCCCCCATCCCCTCCCCCCGGGGTCGAGCCCCCCCACCCCCCTCCGGCTCCCCCGTAGTCGAGCCACCCTCCTCCCGTCGTGGCTCCCGCCCCCTCCCCCCTCGTCGTGGTGCCGCCGAGCCCCCCTCTCCTCGTCGTGGTGACGCCCCTGCTCCCCCTTCGGGGTCGAGCCCCCCTCCCTCCTCCTCGAGCTACGCGTCTGAGTGTCCCGTGTCCCCCTAGGGCTGCGTGCTGTTAGGTGTCCTTTCCTTTCTTATTTTTTGAATTTCGAATTTTGATTTTTGTTTTTTGCAGCCCCTCTGGTGCTCGCCCAGCCCGTGGGGCCTGTGTACTGCTCCTTGTGAGCCTCTAGCTTTAATAAAATTTCCTTTCCTTAAATATATATATATATATATATTTTTTTTTTATATATATATATATATATATATATATATTTTCCTTTCCTTATAGTCCATACACTACCATATATATATATAATATGTATGATATCTTGATGGAGAGCTCTGCTAGGGTTTCCCCTATGGCGGCTACTACGCCTCCCCTCCGTCCCCCCGATCCTCTCGCGGGGGGGGGGGGGAGGGGGAGGGTTCGACAGCTTGGAGGGAAGGGCGGCAGCCACAAAAGGACCCCCTCCGGCGAGGGGGGGTCGGGCGGCGGTAGCGGGACCCCCCCAGGCGGGAGGGGGTCGGGCGACAACAGGGTGACACCCCCGATCGGGGGGGGGGTCGGGCGGCGGCGACGACGGGACCCCTCAAGGAGGGAAGGGGTCGAGGGGCGGGCGGCTACAGGGGGACCCCCCCGGGCGGGGGGGAGGGGGTCGGACGGCACGGGAGGCTCCCCCTCCGACGGAGCGACTGCAGTGTTCGAGTTCGGATCCGGGGGGGACAACACTGGTGATGCAGGCTGGCAGACGGTGACGAGACGACGGACTGGAGGGCGACGTGGGGCCCAGACCCAAGTATCGGGGCGGATGGGGCCATAAAATTATGGGAATCGATCTTCGATAGCCACAGTGGATCTCCGTCGTCGTGAGGGAGGTACGGTGCGCACTGTATCGGTATGGAGGCCAAAGGCGACGGCGGCTGAAAAGGCTAAGGGAATTTCTAATGATGTCGGTAGGAAAGGCCCGGGTCCTGCGAATTCTCCGACCAGGACGCACACTACGGAGTAAAGGCCTCGGTCATGGAAGGAGGTTTGCACGCCCGTGGTTACGAAAAGCCCGATGTCGATGGAATTTGTCTCACCGATGTCGATTGGAGGAGGGCTTCGTGCGTATTTCTCCGCCGAGGAAATAACGATGGTTTCAGAATTCTGGAAGAACACTCTGGTGCTGTATGTGTTAGGGAACAAGCCGTTCTACGGCCAAATTCGGGGTTATGTAGAGCGAGTCTGGAGACCCAAAGGTAGCATGGAATTCTTCTCAAGGGAGAATGGGTTTTACTATGTCAAATTTGGACTAGCGGAGGACGTATCCCGGATCCTACAGGGAGGGCCTTGGTCATTTGATGGGAGACTCATTATATTGAAAGAGTGGACGCCGGAGTTGAGATATGAGAAGGAGGTGCTGAATGCTATTCCCATCTGGATCCGATTCCCAGAGTTCTAAGTGAAGTATTGGAGCATCCCGCTTCTCATGAGACTTGCCTGTCTCGTGGGGAAGCCGATCAAAGCAGACGAGGCCACTGCTTTCCGCACCAGACTGATATATGCCAGGGTCTTCGTGGAGATCAAGGCGGGCTCGGAGCTACCGAGTATGCTTGAGTATCAGGTACCGTCTGGGAAGGTTCTGACACAGTCGGTGGAGTATGATTGGGTCCCACCCATGTGTTCTTACTGCGAGTGCTTTGGGAATACTACCAGTACGTGCAAATATAAGGGAAAGGAGGCCGCCAGGCCACAGGCGGTTCAGACGGAGGCACCTGGGAAGGAGACGGCTCCCAGCCACTTGCTTGGGGAGACGGAGCCAGACAGACATATGGAGGAGGACATAGTAATGGAGGTCGACAGGAGGTTGGAGTCAGGATCACCGCAGATACAGGAGAGAACGCAGGGTGCACTGGTCCCGTTCAGGCCACAGAGGACTATGGTGACCAGGGGTATGAGCACGACTGATAGTGGTCAGATAGTGGTGGAGGCCTCCCCGGCGATCATGGTATACAGTAGCAGGAAAAGACATGCTCCGGCCACACGAGAGGATATCCCTCAGGCGAGGGATATGGATGACCAGATTGAAGACAATCTTGACTGGGCTCTTACTCTTAGCAGGATTCAGGCCCATCTTGTTCCTTCCTCCATGGTAGATGCAGTCATTGATCAGGCAGATAAGACACTTCCCTCGATTGTCGATCCAGATGAGTTACAGGGGGACCCCTCATCTATTAATTAAATATCGGTCCTAGCATGGAATATTAGGGGGGGTTCCATTGGACGATGGAGGGAGATTGGAGGGGTTCTGAGGAGAGAGTCATGTGACATTGCTATCCTGCTGGAGACAAAGATTAGAGGGGCCGCTATGCTCTCGCGTAGGACTCCAGCAAACTGGGATCACATTCACAACTTAGATCTTTGTGGTATGGCAAGGATCTGGGTTAGGTAGAACCGAGGTAGCTGGAAGGGGGTGCAGATCCCTAAATCAGAACAACTCATTGGTATTATTTTTGAGAACAAAGGTGGGTTCCGATTCATCCTGGATGCTGTATATGGGCACAATGACCAGAGACTCCGGGAGGCTTTGTGGAAGGATATTGTGCATCTGGGTCTTATGGCGGACAACATGCATCTCCTTCTGCTCATCATGGGGGACTTCAATGCTATGCTGCTTCGTCAAGAGAAGGTAGAAGGTCGTCCTTTTCAGACTCGATATTATATGACTTCCAGAGGTGTCTGCTTGTGTCAGAGATGCGGGGGTTGGAGCGAGCTGGACATATCTAGACCTGGCACAACAAGGTTACACATAATCGGATTGCTTGTCAGTTGGATCGGGCCTTGGAAAATAGCGAATAGCTCAGGTGCTTCCCGAACTCGGTGGCGGAAGGTCTTGCGGCGGGTACTAACGACAATTCTCCTATCCGGTTTAGCCTCTGTGAGAGACCCATTGTACGGGCGAGGCCGTTTTGATATAACAACAGCTGGTATCTGTCGGCTGGATATGAAAAGGTGGTTACGGGAGAGATGCAGCACTTCTGGGAAGGTACGACTCAGTTTTGCATGGTTCATAAACTCAAGCAGATCAAGCGGGCTCTCAGGGGTTGGGTGAAGACGAGACCGCGGTCTTCTCTGGCGGATAAAGAAGCCGAGCTTCGGGACACTCAAGTGGCTCTCCAAGTTGACATTCTGAACGGGGAGCTGGCGGCTAAAGAGAAGATCCTGATTGAGGAGGTCAGCACCATGAGACTGCAGGAGAAGATTAGTGCGACACAGAGGGCTAAATGTACCTGGCTCAAAGATGGAGACCGATGCACCAAATTTTTCTATGATGTGATCCGCACTCGTTAGCACCGAAACAACATCTCCAGACTTCTGAATGCCGAAGGACGTCTTGTAGGGGACCCGGTGGAGATACAGGAGGAGGCCGTCAGATTTTACACCGACTTATATCATCAGACGGATTACGCTAGCACGTTTCCAGACCTTGTCACGAAGAGGCTGGTGTCCCACCATGGGAATAGCCTGCTTTTGGCACCTATGATGATGGAGGAGGTGGAAGATATTATGATGAAGGCTAATCCCAACAAAGCTTCCGGGCCTGACGGCTTCTCTTCAGGGTTCTTTAAGTGACACTGGGGTGTGCTTAAGGTCCCTGTACTGGTGGCGGTACAGGAGTTCTTTGCGGAGGACAGGCTTCTGAAGGAGATGAACCACACCTTCTTGACGCTGGTTCCTAAAAAGGAGGGAGCGACCTCACTTGCAGATTTTTGGCCCATTACTTACTGTAATTTTCTTTATAAGATTATCACTCATCTTTTATGCAGGCGTATGGAGGGGATTATGCAGGGATTGGTGTCCCCGAATCAAGCAGCGTTCATCAAGGACCGGTCGATAGCGGAGCACAGCCTGCTAGCACCTGAGATGGTGAGAGAGTTCAGCAAACCAGGGGGATGAAGACTTATGTGAAGCTTGACCTCTGAAAAGGTTACGATACGGTCAACCGGGACTTCCTGTGTCACTTGATACTTGCCATGGGGTTCGACGAGAGGTGGGTTGCGAGGGTGAGGGAGTGCATTTGCTCCCATACTTTCTCAGTCCTCATCTAGGGCATGCCTCATGGCTACTTCAGGAGCAACAGGGGGTTGAGACAGGGTGACCCTCTCTCACCGTATTTATTTACCTTGGTGATGGAGTACTTTATATGTATGATAGACACGACGGTGCATAGCAAGAGGATCGTCCCCTTTTTCCGGTTGGTGAGTCTGGTTGTCTCTCATTTGATCTATGCTGACGACTTATTGGTGCTACTCCAGCCTTCCATGAGGGGCATGAGAGCGTTATCTGACTTTATGGACGAGTTCGGGCGGCTTTCTGGGCTCCAGTTAAACAGAAAGAAAAGCAGAGTCTACTTCAGCTCCCAGTGTACACTGCAGGAGAAGAGAGCCTTCGCCTTGGGAGTGGACAAAGGCGAGCTTCCAGTGAAATATTTGGGGGTCCCGCTGACGGTCAACTATGCCAGAGAGCATGATTGTCACAGCTTGGTGGATTTTGCTCAGAGGAGAGTGGAAGGCTGGCAAGCTGCGGGTCTATCATTTGGCAGACGGATTGAGTTGGTGCGTTCGGTTATTGCTTGCATCACGATGTTCTGGCTCCAGTCTATCCAGATCCCTACGGCTACTATTCGTAAAGTGGAGGCCATCTGTGCTGACTTCATCTGGAGGGGAGGGATGCATGCGATCTCCTGGGACCTTCTATGTCGTCCTCAGGAGGAAGGAGGAGTAGGGTTGAGGCCTCTTCAGGTGGTCAGGAAGGTGGCTTGTGTGAAGATGGCCTAGAGATTCATCAAGGGGGGTCGCTTTGGGCGGAATGGATGGCGAACAGATACTTAAGGAGGACTAACTTCTAAGCCTGCAGGATAGATAATAATTTCTCGGTCACGTTTAAGGCCATTCTGAGGTGTCGACCGGTGCTTTAGACCGCTATCTGTAGGAACATAAAAGATGGGCCGACTACCGACCTCTGGCTTGACCCTTGGTTGGGTTCCAGATCATTGCTCGAGATATTAGGAGGTCAGCTGGACAGAGAAGCGGGCAGGGGGCTTACATGCAGTCGGATCATCAGAGATGGAGATTCGCCTTATTACTATTGACGCTAGCCAGCATGAGGATTCCTGTAGCTGGACCGGCCCAGATACGGGAGGCTGGTCAGGTTTATTATGCTTTCGTAGCTGCTACGACTTGGTTCGGACACACCACGACCGGGCTGAGGAGGTGGACTTCATTTGGGGCAAGGGAATTGTCCAAAAAATGTAACTATATGCATACCGACTTCTACGGGGTAGACTGATGACGAGAGACAGACTCCTCAGGTTTGGGATGCAGATCCCAGATGCCAAGTGTGTGCTATGTAATAGGGAGGACAAATCTATGGGGCATCACTTCACTACCAAAATTTATCGATTTAGCGACGGCCCTATCCGTCGCTAAACCGACGGTAATTACGAATAGCGAGCGATAACCGACGGATTTTGGCCAAAAACATCCGTCGGCAATCAGCTCGTCGCTAATAACGGTCCGTCGCTAAGTTGTCGTGAAGCGACGGATTGTCGACGTCACAATACGAAGCATTAGCGACGCATTTCCGACGGACTGTCGTCCATTTCAACTATTAAGTTCTGAACTGTGCAGACAATAGCGACGTAAAATTTCGTCGGTAAACCGTCGTAACAGCGTATCAGAGCGTATCATTCTGTCGGTCATCCGTCGATATTCGTCAGTAACTAACGACGGATTAGCGACGACCTGCTGATGGACTATCCGTCGATCAGGTTCTGGAAATGCTTGGCATTTCCAGTATCATGGCGACGGAAGAATAGTCGCTAATTCGTCGCTACGACGTCACTACAGCGACGGATTACTGACTTATTATCCGTCGCCATGGTTCTGGAAATGTCTGGCATTTCCAGAACCATGTCGACGGATAGTCCGTCGCAAAGCAGTCGCTAGAGAGAGCGACTACGTAGCGGCTGATTATCAGTCGCCCTGGCGACTGATAGGCCGTCGCTATTCCGTCGAAGTTTATACCACCAGAACCTTGCCGACGGATAATCCGTCGAGCATCCGTCGCTACCTGGAAACACTTTAGAAACTCCAGATAGCGACGGCTAATCCGTCGACGAACCGTCGGCAACTGGGATTATCCCTCGCTAAACGGTCACTAGTCCGTCGCTAACTGAGTTTTTTGGGAAAAAAAATTGTAGCACTTTTCCTGTTCACAAATATATGCATAAACCAAACCAATATATAATGCACACCAATTATCCAACAATCACACAGACCCAATATATAATGTACACCAATTATCCAAGAATCACATAGACCAAATATGCACATACGAATTTAATGCACACCAATTATCCAAGAATCACAGACCAAACCAAATTAATAGAAAATAAATATCAATTATCCTAAAGAGTAACATAATATCCGGTGTTATAAGCCGATTATAGCACAATTAATCCAAAGCTCTCACAAATAATCCAAATTTTATTAATACAACATTTTAAGAAGGAGGAGGTCGATTGTCCGGTGGTGGTAATCCCATATGCGACCGACGAATATACTCCTCCACAAGGTACGCAGGTAAGCCATCGTAGACACTGCTCGAAAGTCGGCATAGCTGCTCTGCGGACATGAGATCCAGGAGTGACGTCACAGTCGTAGGCGGTACCACAGGGGCATCAGGGTTGAAAGAAAGATGGCCCACGGAAGACGGACCAACACCTGCAATCGACGGACCAGTAGAAGACGGACGAGCACCATCAGCAGATGTACCGGCAGCAGCAGACGGACCGGCAGCAGCAGACGCAGGCGGAAAGTACGTGGCAAATTGCTCCCGTAAGGACGACATCGCCTCGTGCAGCTGCGTAAGCTGCAACCTAACATCATCGTCTGCCCGGGCCACGGGAGGAGGCGGTGTCGGTGGAAATCTCTGCGTCGCCATATGCAATGGCCCTAGGGATCCGACTCCGTACAGGAACCCTTTCTTAAAGCCGCCAACGGTATCTACGAACAAGTCGTTCCGAGCGGCCAAAGAAAAGGGCGTCCGGAAGGGCGTCGTTTCACCGACATCCTCGGTGTCGGTTAACTGAGCCCGACTAAGGGCCTCACGATACGCAGCCTATCAAATGAATGTGTTTATATTATAAGATTTACCTAACATGTAATCTAAATACTATGTTTCACTAAGTTAAGTGTGAATCCTAAGTTTACCTAAGTTATAGTGCGAATACTTTTAATTCTAACGTTAATCTCATAAACATAAGTACTTACATCAGTCTTGTAAGCCCACTTCCCAACATTTTTTTTTTTTTTTTTATTTTATTTGTTTATGATTAATGTTATGGTCATTGTGAGTCATGCCAAAGCTTGTAGGTGGACCATGACCATATTATTGTCATATCACCTCTAGATAGATTAAATATATATTATTTAGCTATTTTATATTTTTCTACAATTTTTGGATATTTTTAGGTATTTAATATTTAAGGTTTTATTGTTATTAAGGACTTTCAAGATTTACCGTAAGGTCATACGGGAGTATTTATGGACCAAATATTTTTATTTGGGCTTTAAATTGCTAAAAATATTTTCTAAAATATTTTTGAATTTTTCTGGATTTTTTAGAATTTTTGGAAATTTTTATATAATTAAAACATATAAAATTTATATTTTATAGACTTTGGAAATTTACTGCGAGGTCACATGATGATATTTTGTGTTAAAATATTTTATTTAGATTCTAGACACTTAGAAATAGTTTCTAGAATTTTCTAGAATTTTTCTGAATTTTTCTGCAATTTATTTTGATTTATTTGGACTTAAAATAATTTTTAAATGAATTTCTGAATTAAATAATTAATAACCCAAAAATCCACCCTGGGGGGGGCCCACCTGTCGGCGCTCAAACAGCAGCCACCGCCTCTCTCTCTCCTATATATATTATTATATTCGCCACCTTAATTTAATTCCAGCCGCCTTTTGTGGGAGAACTCATCTAGGGTTTCCGACTTCCCGAAGCGATTCCCGCCAACTCCGACGTGCTTTTCGCGCGCCGTTTTTTTTGTTGGAAGCGTATTGAGGTAAACTCTCTGAATATATAATTTATTTTCATAAATTATGAACATGAATTTCTGGAAAATTCGTAGAGTGTTGTTTGTCCGAAACTTGACGCGTTTCAGTGTTTTCGAGATTCCGGGAGAACTAGAAATCGAAATCACGATCCGTTTGAAGTTTCGGAAAGCTAACACAGAGTCCTACAACATATATTTTTATCAGAAATTAATTCATTAATTTAATATTTTATTTATTCTGTTGAACTCAGAACTGATTGTTTGATCTCCGTTTTGGTCACGATTAGCCATAATGGCGATATCTTTTGACCAAAGCGTGATTTTGAGGCACGGTCGATTCCAGCGCACTCTTGGCACTGAAATCTACCAAGATGCACTTTCAAAATCGAGAGTTCATAGCGTTTGACCAAAAGTCAACGGCACGTCTCGATTTGCGTGCCATAGTTTCCGAAATTGAGAAACGCGACTTTTGATTGCCAAACTTGCATATTTAAATTATATTCAGATTATTATTAGGTTAAATTAGTTTTTTAAGTGAATTATTACAGAATTAATTATTATTAACTTAGTAACCCAACTAGCCACTATTTAGAACTAGAACGTTAGAATTAATTTGTGGTTTTCGTGCACTGTTCGTGGTGCGTTGTATGATATAGGTTGACAGCTTCTAGATCGGCTTTTCCTTCACCCTCGGCTTGTTACTACGGTTGTACAAGGATTCAGGCAAGTGCACTTTCTGATTGCTTTTCGATTCATAGTAGTCTTTTCATTTCATGCTTATACATATGTCTTGCTGTTTGTTGACACGCTCGTCACACGGAGTAGTCGGGAGGGGAAATACTAAGTAAATACGTGAACAAACCCAATTGTATTACTGAACGATAGCTAAGTCATACACATGCACGTATGATTTAGCCGTACCATTACTGAACGATAGCCATCGTATGATGTGCCGTATTAGCCCAGCCGTTCACGTATTAAAAGGTATTTCACACCACCTAGATAGGTGTCTTTTATTAGTCTTTTCCTTGTTTACTTCTTTATCGTGCTATGACATCAGTTATCTTCCAGTTTTATTTCTCATATGTTATTTTCATGTCTTGTTGATTCTATTGTGTTTTGCACTGCCGTTGGTTTGTGTACTTGTTCCAATCCTGACTGGATAACCAACATTTTTTAGGTTTAGCCGCTATCACTTTTAGCACTGGGGAAGACTTGGGTATGCTGAAGACAACCTAGAAATAGAAAACAGTTGTACCATTTCATTAAATGTAAAACTTTGTACTTTCCTTTGAATTTGTAAATGTTGTAATAAATTTGGAATTGTGAATGAGCAATATTATTTTATTTGAGCATTTATTTCTTGCGGGCTTGACAGCGTTCTACCGCCGACTCTGCGGCGTAGGCTGGCTTGGACACGTCTCGTATCCGAAAAGCGGGTGCGGGTCGTGACAAGTCTCCTTGGCCCTCTCGTCGACGAAGCTCCCGTCCTTCCGTCTTTTGTGCGTATGCTGGAACACGTCGTGCATGGTGACCGATTCTGGCGCCCTTCCCTCCTTCACCGCCCGTTGGGCCTGCATACGAAATTTTCGTAGAAACTAATTAACTCCTTTAAAATTAATAATACATAATTCGATAGTGAAATAAATTTACGGTTGCTCACTAGATCTGCAAGTGTCGCTGCGTGGGACCTTGATCCCCCCGTATGAAGGCCCGCGGCAGATCGGTTCACCTTCGCCTTCTCCGATTTCTCATTGTACGTGAGGTATCCATCATGCCTAAGAGGTCCTCATAATACTCCTGCCGGATCCAATTCGTCCTCGTATGCCCCATTTTTAGGTCATGAATCATATCCCGTATCTTCTTCGAGCAAGCGCTTCTGTAGGTCCTGCGGATCCCCTCCTCGCGATGGAGGGGCTACCAGTACGTTGTCTAACACAAAAAATCAATTATCATGTAATTTAAAAAATGGTTGATTAAAGAATCACATAGACTTAACCAAAAGATATAGATATATACCCTCAACTCGTCGAGCCAGACGTACTGCACGTTGGGGGCACCGACGAAAAGTTGAGGTAGGGACCGTGAAAGTTAGCCCTGATAATTTCTCCAAGGGCCCTGCCAACATTAAACGGAAAAAACCTACAAAGAAGAAACGACTGGATTATTAACTTGAATAAATGAAAGAAATTTAATAAATTAACTTAAATTTACTTACGAGGTCCCCGCGGGCCATAGTTCTCGTCGGAACTCGCCTCTCGGCCTCTCTGGTGCCGTCGGAGGATCCGCGGGTCCGCGTATGTACTTCCAGTAACCGGATGGAACCGAGTATGAGGGTACTCTGGGGCCCACTGTGCAGTAACTGGGGCATCCCCTGGTGGATCCGCTGCTGGTGGTTCCGATAGCGGAACGGATCCGCTAGCAGATCCGGACTCATGCCTCGATGATGTGGTCGATTGAGGGCGGGATGCGTCTGTGCCCGGGGTACTCTCCGGGTCGGGCTCGCTCGATGGGGTCACATCCCGGGAACTTTGAATGCGACCACGACCACCAGCACCAGTACGACCACGACCACGACCCGCACCACCACCACCACCACCACCACCACCACCACCACCACCACCACGGCCAGCCATCATGACCTGTAAATAGAACACATAAACATAATTAACAATATAAAAGTGTAAATGGATATAAAAAACTAAACTAAAATATACATACCACCAGTAGGGAGACGAGTGCCGCCGCGACGAAAAAGACTAGGAGTGCCATCTGCAATAAGTAAATAATCGAATGAAAAAAACATGAATTCACGTAATTGCTTTTATGAGGTCAAACTTAATTCACGTAATTGGAAGTGTTTTTAATATACAACAATATTTAACCTAATTATCGTCTTCGTTCTCATCCTCGGCCTCGTCTTCATCATCATCCTCCTCATCCTCATCCTCATCCTTATCTTCATCGTCGATTTCATCTGTATCCTCATCCCCATCAAATTCTTCCTCTTCTTCTTCTTCTTCTTCTTCTTCTTCTTCTTCTTCTTCTTCTTCGTCTTCTTCTTCTTCTTCTGTCTCAAAATTTGGGACAAGACGCCTCTTTCTCCCCTGGTTGATAGCTAAGTCTTGTGTATCAACCTCTTCCTCCCCTCTATTTTCCTCAACAATATCTTCAACATCCATTGTATCTGAGTGTTGTCCCAAGTATTGGGACCTTTCGATCTGGTCCTCTTGGTATGCTGGGTCTCCAACGTTGAATGTATTTCTAGATTTAATCTTGCACACTGCCCACCAGTCAAATCGATCTCTACGACGCCTTGGGTAGCTTGTATAGTAGACTTGAACAGCCTGATTTGCTATCGCAAATGTATCGGACCCTCTATACCTCCTGCGATGATTTATATCGACGAATCCAAATTGTTTATCGATTCTCCAACCGATATTTGGTGTCGTATCGAACCACTCACATTTGAACATCACAATATGCATATCATATGGTCCAGTATATTGTAAATCTACAATATCCCGAAGCACTCCATAATAGTCAAAGTTCGGCTCGTCGTCATAGACGGTGCCTCTTATGCAAATACCGGAATCCTTGGTATTGATGTCGTCATTGATAAATTCGACATTTATAGCATTCTGAGTTGACTTAAACCTGAAGCCATTAACGACATAGCCTGGCCAAGTCTTTATTTGCTTCTTCGGTCCTAGTGCCAGATAACGAACACTCTCATGAGTGAGTGTTATTTCAGGCAATAAAACCTGTAAACAAATATTTATAATTTAAATGTTTAAGATTATATATTAATAATCTCAATTATAATCATAGTTACTTACGTATTTACGAAACCATGACGGAAATGTACAATCAACCTCTCTTTGAAGTCCCTCATCGGTAATATCGGGTCTCCTCATTTTGACTTCATCTCTAAATACACAATTAGAGAAAATAAGAATATATAAGTGTAGTCACTTACTTCATCAAATTCGAGATTATAACGAGTGCAAGTGTACTGACTTACTTCTCCAAATCTCTCACTTCTTGTATGTCACAGTTTAACAAGACATATCGGTGAGCGGCATCATACTCGTCGTCTGTCAACCACCGTCTTTTACTAGCCCCAACAGGCTTGCCCCTTACATTGAATCTTCCTCCATCCTCAACGTCCTCGTCATTCCTTTGAGGTCTATTTCAATTTGTTTTAACATGAGTATCGAAATAAATGGAGCAGAAGTTTGACACCTCTTCGATAAGATATGCTTCGCATATCGAAGCCTCTATATGAGCTTTGTTGCCAACTTTCTTCTTTAGATGGTGTAGGTATCTAGAGAGACAAATTATCTTGAGAATTAGGAAAGAATTTTAAAATCCACTGAAATTCAGCTTAAATTATATCGATATTTATGTACCTTTCAAATGGGTACATCCATCGATAATGAACAGATGCACCGACACGGGATTCGTATGCTAGATGAATCGGTAGATGCTCCATGCTGTCGAAGAAGCCAGGAGGAAATATTTTCTCCAACTTGCAAATTATTAAGATAATCTTCTCCTCAAGTTCAACCATGTGTTGCACAGTCAACTTAGTTGAACAAATATCCCTAAAAAATATTGATAGTTCGGCCAATGGAACCCATACAGTAGAAGGCAACAACTCTTTCAAAGCAATGGGCAGTAATCTTTCCATAAACACGTGGCAGTCATGACTCTTCATTCCCGTTAGCTTGCGTTCATTGAGGTCAACGCATCTAGACAAATTCGACACATAGCCGTCGGGAAATCTTAAAGTAGATACCCACTTGCAGATTATTAATCTATCTTCCTTGCTCAATGTGTATTGTGCTATCGGCTTACTTAATTGTCCAGCAGCTCCCCTTTGTATCAAGTTCAGATAAGGACGCTTGCATATCTCGGCAATATCTTGTCTTGCTTTTGGATTGTCCTTCGTCTTTCCTTTAATGTCCATGACGGTATTGAAGACATTATCGAACACATTCTTTTCGATATGTATAACATCAAGATTATGCCTTATAAAATTATCTTTCCAATAAGGCAAGTCCCAGAAGATGCTTCGTTTGGTCCAGTTATGGGTTTGTCCGAACCCATCGACACGATTGTTCGATGGATCTTCCATTACAGTGGGCAAATCCTTTACATCTTTCCAAATATCGTATTCCGACAATCTGGCAGGCGGATGAGAAAATTCTTGTTTTCCAGCTCTGAATGCGTCCTTGTTCTTTCTCCAATGATGACTCGCGGACAGAAATTGACGATGACAATCAAAGAAAGAAGTTTTTCCTCCATGCTTAAGGCGGAACGCCTTACTATTTTGCATGCATATCGGACAAGACAGGGTGTCGTGAGTACTCCATCCCGACAGCATACCGTATGCGGGAAAATCATTGATTGTCCACATCAGTGAAGCTCTCATCTGAAAGTTCTGTTTCCTGGAAATATCATACGTCGTGACGCCGATCTCCCACAGCTGTTTTAGCTCATCCACCAACGGCTGTAAATATATATCGATATTCTTCGTCGGATTTTTGGGACCCGGTATGATAGCTGTCAAGAACATATAAGGAGTCTTCATACACATCCATGGTGGCAGATTGTAAGGGGTCAGAATGACCGGCCAGCAGGAGTATTGAGATCCCGACTGCCCGAAAGGGGCGGATCCATCAGAACATAGCCCCATGCGTACATTTCTGGGCTCTGCAGCAAAATCTGGATGACGAAAATCGAAATATTTCCACGCCTCTCCATCCGAAGGATGTGACAATTCTCCATCATCCTTTGTGCGTTCTTCGTTGTGCCACGTCATGTGTTCTGCTGTATTCTGTGACATATACATCCTCTGCAAGCGCTTCGTGATCGAGAAGTAATACATATACTTGTAAGGATGTCGTTTTCTAGTTGACTTTCCTTTTCCCCTGACTTCCTTGTAACGATCCGCATTACAGAAGCGACAACTTTCTACATCCTCGTTCTCCTTGTATTACAACATGCATCCGTTGCGACAACAATCTACCTCGTCGTACCCCAGTCCCAGTTGTCGGACCATCATCTTCGACTTGTAGAAGTTTTTTGGAAGCTCTTTTCATTCCTTCGGTAACACCTCCTTCATTAGTTGTGTAATCCGATCATAGCAAGTTTGTGGCAAGTTAAAATCGGACTTTATGTTCAACAACCGCATCGTCACTGACAGTACGGAATGTGGATCACAACCAGGATATAAAGAAGTTTCAGCATCCTGAAACATATCATAGAACTCCTTCGCCTCGGGATTAGCATCCTCTGGCTCAAAATTAGGCCCTGCCATATTGTACACCATATCTCGTGCAAGGTTCAGCACGTCTCCATAATCAACGGAGCATTCGTCGTCATCGACGACAAAATCCGCTGCAGCATTATCATCAAAAGCATAAGTAGCAGCATTTGTAACCTGTCTTTCGACATATAGTTCACCTTGCGATGACCACAGGCCGTAATCACGTACGAAACCCTTACGGGTCAAATGATCTCTTACACTCACCACTTCTTCGTAACGTCTATTGCGACAATTACGACATGGACACTTGATTTTGTTACCGTCCATAAACTGAGCTTTGCTCATGGCATACTTAAGAAACATTTCCACGCCTGCCTGAAAATCGTCACTCACACCTATTCTGCTCTCGTGTTGTCGTTTGTACATCCAAGTACGATCAACGAAATAACGATCCATCACAGATTAGATGTAAAAATCTGTATAGTAAGAGAAACTAAACAGAATTAGTAAATAATCATGTAACTGGTGGATCCGCTAGTATTCTAGCTCGAGAAGAGAAAAATCTAAATATAGTTGTTACTAATAGTTCGATACCGATAGTGCGATACCAATACCGATAGTTCGATACTGATAGTTAGATACCGATAGTGCGATACCGATACCGATACCGATAGTGCGATACCGATACCGATACCGATACCGATAGTTCGATACCGATAGCATGGTTTAAAGTATCGGCCGATACCGATAGTGCGATACTGATACCGATAGTTCGATACCGATAGTTCGATACCGATAGTGCGATACCGATACCGATAGTGCGATACCGATACCGATACCGATAGTTCGATACCGATAGCATGGTTTAAAGTATCGGCCGATACCGATAGTGCGATACTGATACCGATAGTTCGATACCGATAGTTCGATACCGATAGTGCGATACCGATACCGATAGTGCGATACCGATACCGATACCGATAGTTCGATACCGATAGCATGGTTTAAAGTATCGGCCGATACCGATCCGATACGGCCGATACCGATACGGTTTGGCATGTTCTGATCCGATACCGACCGATACCAAATATTGACCGATACCGACATTGGGGGTCTTTGTTCCGGTCAATTCGGCAAAACCAATCGGTAAGGGTGACTACTATTTCATATAATTTCAAAACTACTAAGGAATAACGCCGAAATACTTAAAATTATGCCATAATGTATAAAATATATGTTTTTAAATGTAAATAATTTATTAATTTTTTCCGATACCAAAGTCCGATACTCCGATAAGATACCGCCGATACTACCGATATCGCCGATACCAATACTCATAGGAATAGTCTGAAACCGATTTCGATACCGATATTGTGAACCTTGTCCTTATTATCTAGCAAGCACTACCTTAGTCTAGTCACACTAGCATTAATTACCTATAATTTCTACCATGTCTACAATCACACATTACACCCCAACCCGTGGCATGGTAGGCCTGCCTTTCATTCGGCACTCTCTAAAGCACACATACACATATATATGTATATCACAGTTAGATGTATAGATATATACATCTATATAGAAGCACACAACTGACTTATGCAGATGAAGAACCGGCACTGTCCTTGACACAATGAACATATACACCATGAACCCAAACTCCATATTCACATTTACAAATCCAAACACCACCAAAGTAATGGATAACACCCAATATGGATAACACATTATTTAGCCAATATATAAACTCAGATGAATTTGATAAGCAAAGCCTCCCGCCGCCCCCGACCAAAGCCCGCCACCCCAAGCCCGCCACCCCAAGCCCGCCGCCCAGCCCCCGACGCCCCTACCCCAAGCCCGCCGCCCAGCCCCCGACGCCCCCGTCCAAGCCCGCCGCCCAGCCCCCGACGCCCCCGCCCCAAGCCCGCCGCCCAGCCCCCGACGCCCCCGCCCCAAGCCCGCCGCCCAGCCCCCGACGCCCCCGCCCTAAGCCCGCCGCCCAGCCCCCGACGCCCCCGCCCCAAGCCCGCCGCCCAGCCTCCGACGCCCCCGCCCAAAGCCAGCCGCCCCCGCCCCAAGCCCGCCGCCCAGCCCACGACGCCCCCGTCCAAAGCCAGCCGCCCGGCCCCCGACGCCCCCGCCCCAAGCCCGCCGCCCAGCCTCCGCCGCCCCCGCCCCAAGCCCGAATGTCCCCAAGCCTGCCGCCTCCGCTGCCCCTACGTCGACAAACCGTGACAGAGAGAGAGAGAGAGAGAGAGAGAGAGAGGGGATTACCTTCGGGAGAGAGAGAGGAGAGGACGTCGACGCCGTTCACCGAAGCCGCACGAGAGAGAGAGAGAGAGAGAGTGAGAGAGGAGAGAGATTGAATTTGGGGGGAATACGAAAAGTTTCTCCCGTCTTTTCATTTAAGTCTGGAACGTAAATTTAGCGACGAAATAGCGACGGCTAATATTCCGTCGCCAATTAGTCGCTATTATTGATTATCCGACTGAATATCCGTCGCTACGTAGTCAAAAAAATGTACCGCCAAATTCCTACACAATTCTCGCCAAATAATCGACTACGTAGCGACGACTAGACATCCGTCGCTATAATACCGACAGCCTAGCGACGGATATGCGACCTTTCCTCCCCCTAAAATTAAAATAAAAAATGGCAAAGGCGTGTAGTCGGTACTCAGTCGCTGAGCGGCCACGAAGCCGTCGCTAACACCGACAAAAAATTTCCGTCGCTAAATATCCGTCGCTAATTGAGTGTATTTTGGTAGTGCTTCTTTGTATGCCCGATGACCTGGCACATTTGGACTGAGCAGTGCGCATAGCTGAGAGGAGGAGTTGGGGTGGATAGAGACATCCGGAGCATTCTCAACTGGATCCGAGATCACAGAGGCCGAGATCCGGGGTGGGCCAGAAGAGCCAGAGTTCGTCTCGCCGCGTCCGTTTGGCACATCTGGAAGGAGCAAAACAGACGTATTTTCGAGGGCTTGACTACCCCCCTATTGGAATTCTACATAACATAAAATTTGATGTATCAGTAATGGCCCCATAATATTATAATTTGGGGTATGAGAAGTTGTGATATTTATGTATTGTAATACCTTTTTCGCTATATGCGAGGAATAAAATTCACCATTATTCCAAAAATATATATATAAATATATATATATATATATATATATATATATATATATATATATATATATATATATATATAGTCCATACACATATGTAGAATCAAATCTAATCGTGCATTTCATGAGATATCATGACACCATGTCATGTATCCTATTTAGGATACGTACCCAAAATTTCAACTTAATTACGACACAAAATCCCTTTCTGGACACGTGTCGAACACTTGGGGCTCAAACCTACGATATGCCTAAGATACTCTATCAAACCTTGTCCAAATCCTACCAATTTTCATAGGCAAGCCTAAAATAGGTAGACACACCTAATTAGTGAGTCACTAGGCTACTGCCATGTGCATTTGGGCATGAACACAACATGTGTAGGAGGCTCAAAAACCCCCAAATTGACCCCGTGTCCTATTGGAACCAGTTAAACTTTATTGATAACACTTTATGTTACATCCCTCAGCTAACCGGCATTGGCGTCTCCATCATTCTTACATCATATTCTACATTGTTCTCAATCCCCATGATCATCGTTCTTGTGTCATGGAATACCCTATTATTTCGTTCTTTTCATATATGCCAAACAGCATATGCTAGTCTCACATTTGCTTCTCGATACCATGCTCCTCCCCGCCTCTTGGATCCATGGATGATTAGCACAGTCTCTTATATACCCTCGTCGTTGTTACTCACCAATCTTAGTTTGGACAATTGCTGGTTCCATATATGTTTGGAGACCGGACATTCAAAATATAAGTGAGCTATGGACTCTTGGCTATGGTTGCACAACATACACGAGAGGTCTTCCAGCCCTATTTCGAACCTCGCCAACCTATCTTTTGTCATCAGCCTCTTAAGGACCACCTTATATAGATATAGTTGCATTTTACGGGGGCTCCCTGCACACCATACTATGTCGCCAGCCGTCATCTCTTCATGGTGCTGCCGAATTTTATCATACATTGCCTTGGCTTCAAATAATATACTCTTGCTATTCGACCAGACCCATATATCTCTACTGAACGCTTTGTCTATGGTGCATTTCTTGATGTTCGTGGAAGCCTGCCTCGCCACATGATGTGTCTCTGATCTCCACCTGCCCTGCTGGATGATACATCTTACACTTTGATCTCTGTGCGCTTCTATACCTACAATGGGGCCGACGATTTGTAATACGCTCTTCCTTCCAATCCGAGGATCCAGGTATAAATCTGTACTGGAGCCGTCAGCAAAAATTCGCTTAATATGTTGCTTGATGACCCCCCTGCAGCGCAAAATGTGCTTGAGCGTCACCGAGTTATTATTATTACGGTTGTACTTCCAGAAGTTAGCACCCCGTATATATTTGTTTTGCATCCATTCTGCCCATAGTGACTCCCCGTGGATGAGCCTCCATGCCAACTTAAGCTCAGCCACTTTGCTTATCAATTCTAGCGGTCGGATGCCGACCCCCCCTTCGGTTTCTGGAGGACATAGCACGTCCCAAGCGATGGCGTGTATGCCTCCGCGCCATATAAAGTCCGCGCAGTGTTTTTCTATTCTTTTTATCGTCGCCTTAGGAAGTTGGATGGTTTGGAGCCAGAAGTTGGTTATGGAGGAAATTGTCGATCTAATCAACTCAATTCTGCCCCCAAAAGACAAGTTAAGTGTCTGCCATCCCTCTATTCTCTTCTGGATGTATTCGACCAGTGTATTGCAATCTTCGTCTCGGGCGTAGTTTACCGTAAATGGGATACCTAAGTATTTAACCGGGAGTTCTATTTTTCCTACTCCCAGTATTTGAGTTCGTGCTTCCTTCTCCGGGCAGAGTTTGTTAAAGTAAACCCGACTCTTGTCTCTGTTTAATTTCAATCATGTATGCTCGCCAAAGGTATTCATAATTTCAGCCACCACTTTGAGGCCGTTCATAGAGGGTGTAATGAATACCAATAGGTCATCAGCATATATCAAGTGACTCACATGTGGTTGGATCCTTTTGTAGAGAGGTTGTACTTGATCCCAGGCAACCGCTACATCCATCAAGCTCAAGAAATATTCTATTACCAGGGTGAATAGGTACGGTGATAATGGATCCCCCTATCTGAGTCCCCTACTGCTGTTGAACAATCCTATTGGTTGTCCCTCGATCAGTATAGAGAAGGACGCAGTCGTAATGCACTCCCTAATTCGATCCACCCAAAAGTTTGAGAATCATATCTCGTGCATTATGTGACATACGAAATCTTTGTTTATGGTATCATATGCTTTTCGTAAATCGAGTTTAATACACGCATTTTGCCCTCCTGGTTTGTTGAACTCTCTGACAAATTTGTGAGCTAATAGGGAATTTTTCAGCTATCGATCTTCCCCTAACGAATGTTGCCTGGTTTTGGGACACCAATTCAGGCATCAAGTCTTCCATCCGTCAGCACATGATGCCAGTGATGATTTTGTACAAGAAGTTGCAGCAAGCTATCGGGCGGAAGTCTGTCGGGTCAGTAGCACCTTCCTTTTTGGGGATCAGCGTCAAGAACATGTGATTCAGTTTCCGTAGGAGTCTCTCCCTCTCAAAGAAATCAGTAACTGCTTCTAGGACTTGCCCTTTGACTTCTTCCCAGTGTGTTTATAGAACTTACTGTCGAAGCCGTCAGGTCCAGGTGCTTTGTATGGGTCTGCTTGCCTCACTATTTGCTCTATTTCTTCCATACTAATCAGAGCTGTGAGTCTCGCATTTCCTGTCTGTGTAACTATTTTTTTGCATACAATAATAGAGAAGCAAGTTAGATAATTATGGTGGTTGTAGAGCTTCTCAAAATACCTGACTGCCGTCCCTCGGATGCTACTTGCTGCGGACACCGTATTACCATTCTCATCAATGAGTTGGTGTATCCTGTTTCGGTGTTGTCGAGTTTGAATGACGTCATAGAAGAAGCGCGAGCATCGATCTCCTTGTTTCAGCCATGAGCATTTCGCTCGTTGTGCAGTGGCTATTTTCTCTACTAATAGGAGCTTTCCGACCTCCTCGACGAGCTCCTGTTCGCGTCGGACCAGAACGGTGTTCAGAAGATAAGTCTGGAGTTTCTCTTGAATTTGTAGAAGTTCCTTCCGCTTAATGGCTAATTCCCCGCTCGGGCATGATCGCAGCCATTGCTTTAGCTCAGTTTTCACACGCTTAAGGCTTTGGATGAGTTTGTATCGTGCTGTGCCATTGGCCGTTTGAGCCAGTCCATGACCAACTGCCTCCTTATACCCATTCAAGAGGGGCCATCCGTTATTATAGCGGAACATAGCTGCCTTGAGCTTGGTACGATTTGTAAGCCAAATACATAATGGCGAGTGATCGCTAGTACCTGCCGCGAGTCCAGTAACAGAAATATGAGGAAATTTATCGAACCAAAGATTGTTACCTATGGCACGATCGAGTTGGCAGATGACGTGGTTACGGGTAGCTTTGTTGTTCCACGTCCATACGTAGCCGCCTCTCTCTAGTGGTTTGAGGCCTGTGTGAAGGAGGCAATCCTGGAAGTCGTAGAGGATTGGTTCTGGGACGGTTCTCCCTCTTATCTTCTCGTTTTGATATAGCATGGTATTGAAATCTCCCATGCAGAGTAGAGGCAGTTGGTGTATCGCCTCAGCCAGCTGACTAATATGGCTAATCTCGCGCCGGAGGTCCTCCCTTCGTCGTCGGTCGTTGTGGCCATATACAGCTCCCAAAATGAATTGAACGCCACCACGGTTGGTAAAGATAGCCGCTACCATCTGATCTGAAGAGTGGATGATCTGATCTGATCTGTCCCATAGGAGCCATATGTGAGCTATCTCGCTTTTGTGTTGTTTATTTGTCCCCAGTTGTGTGGAGTTCTCCTATTTATTAGTCTTTCCGACTTGATTTTTGTCTCCAGTAGCGCGCTTATAGTGCACTGTTCTACATACCTCTCGCCATCTCCCTATCAAGCATACTCCTCGAATATTCCGTACAATAATCGACATTTAAATATTGAGTTGAGCTCCCAGATGCTCTCGGTCACAAGCATCTTGGGTGGATGTTTGCGACTCCCTCCTAATTTGACTCTTTTCTTTGGTTGTCTGATGTTGTGAACGTCCCTCTTCAATATCTACAACCAGGCATAGTTGATCCTTCTCTCTGGGGCTATCGGTAGTGATGTCCTCGTTCCTCATTTTCTCTTCTCTGGCAATCGGGGAGAAGTATGACGGTCGAGTCTCATTTGCTGTCGAGCTGGCGTGGCACTTTCTGCTAGCCCCCGAGCTAATGACTAACTTTCCTGTTTGGCTTGTGCTCTTCCCACCTGAGCCCACCCTACGTTTCGTAGCGGTTGAGCACTGCGCTTGGAACACAACTATTGCTCTCCCATGTTCTTCTATTCTTCCCTCAGCTTCTATTTCCATGTTGTCTTTGTCCACCTCTCGCACATTCTCCATATTCCATGCTGGGGAGTTCAGTATGTTCCCCCTATTCTCTGTTGCTTCTTGTATTGTACTTCCAGGATTCTTTTCTATTGTTTGACTCCCAGCCCCAATATTCTGGTTGCTTATTTGTTGGTTCTCTTCTTGCGATCCGGACTCCTCACTTCTATCATTGATTTCTTTCTCGCCTCACTCCTCTCTTTCATGTCCATCTTTGGCTCGGCATTTCTGTCATATGCTCGAAGAATTTACAGTTTTGGCAGCTTGGTGGTACCCATTCAAAATCCACCATTTGGGTGAATGTTTCACCCGATGGTATCTCGTAGGCTATTTCTGTGGAAGGGGGGCTCCCGCTTCTATTTCGACAAACACTCTGGCGTATTGGAGCCGTGTCCTAGCCTTAGTGGCCTCATCTGCTTTGATAGGGCAGCCTATCAGGCTTGCCAGTTTCATAATCATAGACTTGTTCCAGTATTGTATCGGTAGGCCTAGGAATCTAATCCATACCGGGATAGTATTTAGCACTTTGCGTTCGCACTTGTGGTTTGGTTGCCATATTTTGAGTATGATCAGCCTCATGTCGAACGTCCATGGCCCTCCCTGTATTATGCGTTCAGCATCTTCAGTTAGGCCACATTTGACGAAGAAAAAACCATCCTCCCGAGCATAGAACCCCATGCTTCCCTTTGGTCACCATATGCGCGTCGCGTATGCACGTATTTGGCCGTAGAAATACATGTCTCCTAGTACGTAAAGAACAAGCGTATTCTTCCACTACTTAGTTGTTTTATCAATTTCCTCCGTAGTGAATACTGCCCGTCTGCCTCCCTCGATCTGTTTGGGTGCAACATACTCCATATCATCCTCGGATTGGCTGCCCATAGGAGAGCATATCTGTCATGTCCCGCTTCCGTAGGAGCGATCATCCTCGCTAAGGCGTGATGTCGTGTGAGCCTAGATTGCGCTCACACAAGGCAGGTCCATAACGGCCGATTACAGGCTAAGCGACGGGGGTCGTCGCACAGAAGTCCCAAGCAGAAATATTGAATAGTCAGCAATAAAAATTTAAAGCAAAACACAAGTCATGCAAAATACTCTTTTATTGATATTGAACAAAGATTACAATGTGGGCACGAGGCCAAATTACAAGTCTCTCAAGCTCACTTTTCTCTCATATTACAAGTCACTTTGCTCTCTCTCAATTTTCAATACAAGCTTCAAGACGACGAGTGGCAGATTCTACGAAATGGCGATGTCCATACATTATATCCCGTATAAGTCCTGACTCCATGCGGCCGCACACCTCGAATGCCAAGGAACTCTGTGTCTCGACGCATCCAAGCGAGCTCCGTGCCATCGGCTTCTACCTGTGCCTACACATGAAAACTGTATGGGTGTCAGTACTCAACTGTACTGGTGGAGTGAGATCCTCGCCCACCCATACAAAACCGACACGTTCATTTACTTTGTACAGCTTAATCCCTTTAGATTGTCTTTCTAGTCTTGCCTTAGGATCAATTTTAGGACAAAGACGTCTTGGCCTATACTTGGCAACGCAACAACAGGGTCGTCCTATACTCTATTCGTGACTTCAATATATTCGAGGTTGTGCCTTGCCGAGTAGAAACTTATGCAACTCAGCCGTGCCAAGACTTTTCACTTGTTTCTGTACGCCTCTAGACCATTCTCGTGCCAATGACATCAAGGGGATGACTCGTGCTGGTCGTACAAATAGACTTGATCGTGCCTTAAGATCGAGGCCGTGCCTCCCAAGTATCAACCAGACTTAACCAAGTTGTATTACATCCCTTCCTGACTTAAATCGAGATGACTCGATGACGACAATATATTTATGCCGAAGCACGTGTCCTTGCTATAGCCAAATCTTAGGCTCCAGAATGGTGTTGCGACCATGCACACCCTAACCCATGCCGATTCAAAGTTAGCGCTTGCTATAAGCATACCCTGTAAACCCAACTCGTAACTTGCTATTACTCGACGCAATCCAAAGACATACACGCGGATAGCCGCTCTTATGTCGACACATCTATATGAGCGGTCACTATCAATGTCAAGCTATACTGGATCTTTGCATACGGTGACCATCCGCGTGCGAGGTACGAGCTCTCACCGAATGACCCACAACCTATATTGTAACGGCTCACTTCAATCGAGTCGTACAGTCCATGAAGGCCGTACAATATCTGTAATTCCTCCTAGGCTGACACGAACCTGGCGCCTCGGGATCGTTCGAGAAATTTATCTTGCGCGCAAGTTGTCCAATGACCATACAAAATTCAACTCGATCTATCAAGTCCTTCCTTAATCATGACCATGCTTTCCAACTTTCTATCGAGACTCCCAAGTAGCGGAACCAATTTTGGCGATAACCAATCGCGTGGACTTCCTTACCGAGACTCCCAAGTAGCGGGACCAATCTCGTGTGCTTCCTTATCGAGACTCCCAAGTAGCGGAACCGATCTCGTGACCTTCCTTATCGAGACACCCAAATAGGGGGACCGATCTTGTGTCTTCCTTAGCGAGACTTCCAAGTAGCGGGACCGATCTCGTGTGCTTTCTTTATCCGCGGCATGCTTTTCACTAAACCAACCGTGGCTCGTGACTTAGGCATATCTTGTTCTCTAGGCGACACTATCGCTCAAGTCACATACTTTATATGACGATCTTTGTTCTCATGGAACTATGTGACTTGACAACCGCAGACAACAAGGGATAGTGCTTGCTACGACTTCGATAGCCCAGCATAACTCTTGTCTAACTTATTTGGGCAACGACTTGACGAGCAAAGGCGACGCCAAGCTTCGCATCGAGGGAACGTGCTATGCACGCAGTCGACTTGAACAACCAAGCTCTTTGGGTGCCTATACTTAAGCCACAAGTCGTGTAATACGACTTAAACTACGGGACAGGCGAAGGCTATGCCAAGCCTTGGACGACGGGACCGTGCATGCTTTATCAAGCATTCATGCGGGCGATGCCTATGACTTAGGCTAATTCCAGCAATGTGGCAACTTAGCAACTTAGGACAACTTCCTTATCCCAAGCTACGGGTGTCACGACCCGCACCCTTATGAGGGGCACGAGCACGTGGGTACGTCCAGCCTACGCCGCAGAATCGGCGGTAGAACGCTGTATATAACGTCTGTAAATACCTACGACTAACAGTTAAAATGTACCTGTACAGTATATACTCTCCGAATGGAGGTGACATATCAATACAGTCTCAATCACAGAATAAAACTAAGGTAGATAGCTCAGAGGAAAGACATATGATAGATGAAAAAGTAAATAAGTGCAGAGTCCAATACAAGCCCAGATATATACATCACAGGGTATCAAAATAGAATATAGAACTACAGTCTGATAAGCTTGCTGGATCGCAGTCCAGTCAAACCTAGCTAACCTACACTACTCTGGAAGTACAAAATCTAGTGGCTCTACTATAAGGCCACGATCTAAGGCTACTCCATCTGACTCGAGCCCATAATAGGTTGAGCAGTCCGCCTCAGAGTCATCTGTAATATATCATAACGGTATCCTATCAGGAAAATGAGCAAGTACAAACACTAACAGCAGTTCCATGAGAATTGACAAATTCTATAAGAGACAGTATAATGAACTACAAGACAAAGATATATGAAGACTTGGGAACCGTTCGAAAGTCGAGTTACAACCCTTAAACCAAACAAGGACCGGGGTTGTAACTCTTCTCCCGAACAGAACTTAGTCTCCAATCAAGGTACAATGTAAAGGCAAGTAGAGCATGTGAGTAACTGTATATCATGACATGGTGAGAAAATACTGAATGTAGAACAGAGCAGGATATACGATAAGATAAAGTAAATATAAAATATGATTTGAATTATTAGAGCGATATGTGATCGGCTTGGGATAAGTGACAGGACAGGCTATCCACTTGGCCCGGCAATCCGCGGTGACCTCAACGGAGAGTCATGCCGGCCAACCTGGATAACGAGCACAAGGCAAAGGATCTCGCTACACCCTTCGTGAGGGAAGAGTGGCACGAGCACATGAATAGTGACAGGGTGGCTTGGATCACATAGCCCCTAATAATTCCCCATCCCCGAATAGTACAATGGATCTGGACATGACACGTCATGGCACGTGATTTCGTAAGAGGGTAGCAAATCCTCTTAGAAATTGGTGTCTATACAAGTACAGGGAACAAGACAGGGAGTGTACCCATATACCCAAAAATCTAGGAACAACATCTCATGTCATGATCCAATGTGTACTAGTCTGTGAGCTATCGTGACTAAGAATCAAGTAAGACACTACGGCTGAATCGGATATAGCAGATATCAAGACAATGAAAACTATCAGTGAATGTACTCGCCTGCTGTCCTGAGCTGTATGATATATCAATGCTCAGAGCGGTATCAGAAGACCAAAATATGAGATACTGTAAGTTAATTTAGGTTTAAACAAGTTTAGGAATGATTTACAATGAATGATATGCAATCTAGGTCAAACTAGGTCTCACTGAGTCACCCTAAGTCCTGACAAGTCAATCTTGGTCAAATCAAGTTATATCAAGTCAATCTAAGCCAACCCAAGTCAATCCTAGGTCATACCAGGCATCACGGGTCAAAACAAGTCGAAGAAAGTCAAATAAGGTCAAGAGTTGGTCTACAGTTGACTTTTGGTCAACTGGTCAACCCTGGTCAACTCTGGTCAACTCTAGGTCAACCCTGATCAACCCTAGGTCAATGGTGACTAATAGTTGACTTTTGGTCAACTACGCAAGTCTAATGGAAATTGGGACTAATTTGGGTAAAGCGTTGACCCATAGTTGACTTTTGGTCCAAAAAGTCAACCGTGGTCAACCGGGGTCAAGACTAGGTCTAAGCAACTATTTCTAACTATTACCAACCTCTTCAACCCATATCCAAGTCCATCTTGGACTTCGAAACTCATATCTTGGCCGTAGGCCAATATCCTATTTTACCCTTAAAAAGGGTAAAATTCTAGCTTCGGCAACTATCAAGTTAGCCTACCTACGCTTGGTATTTTGACCCGAGCTCCCTAGGATAGTAAGGTACTAACCTATACATATATTACCTACCAAGATACCTAAGTAAAATGGACATCTAGTCCATGTTACGGCCCATTGCCGGTATCTTGAATATTTCAAGATACGGAATGGTACGACGCGATACCGGCGCCCTACAACCCCGATTTCCACCCGGAAGCCTACCCGCAAAATCTAAATCACGTATTCCTGTCCCACGCCAAGTTTCAACTCAATTCGATACTCCGAGCTCCGTTTCGCCCTCTAACTCGGTTTTTCCCTATTTCTATTCTAGCCCTTTTCCTATTCTTCTAACTTCTTCCAATCTTTTCTTCTAACCTCTAATTCTTTTCTAACTTCTCATTCCATAATCTTCTTCTACTCTTCTCTACGATTCTATCCATATATAATACATATATATATATATATATATATATATATATATATATATATATATATATATATATATATATATATATATATATATATATATATAGGTGAGGAAGGGGGGGTTTAATAGGCTTAAAGCCATAGGGGGGTTTCAGACCTGGCAGCAGCCAGGTCTGCTGCTGCTGCTGCTGCTACTGCACCACTGCTGCTGTGGCTGCTGTTCTTATTCTTCTTCTTCTTCTCATCTCCTTCTCTTCATATATATATATATATATATATATATATATATATATATATATATATATATATATATATATATATATATATATATACATAACTAGTTATCTATCTATATATCTATCTAGATATCTATCTATCTATCCATCTAATATATTTATATAACACACACACATCCATATATATATATATATATATATATATATATATATATATATATATAAATACACTCTCATAAATATATATATATATATATATACATACTCATATATATATATATATATATATATATATATATATATATATATATATATATATATATATATATATATATATATATATATATAAACACACACACACACACCCTCACACAACACAAACACACACACATTCTCACCACTCACATGGACACACTCTCATGACACAACTATCACCCTCCTCTACACACACACAAATACATATATAAATACACACACATAAATACACATGTATATATATATATGTATATATATATATATATATATATATATATATATATATATATATATATATTTATATATATATATATTTATATATATATATATATATATATATAAAAAAAAAAAAATATATATATATATATATATATATATATATATATATATATATATATATATATATATATATATAAACAAAAAATATAAAATATATATGTATATATATATATACCACTCTAAAAAGAATAAAACCATAATTAATCCTTAAACTCGAATTTAGGAGAACCTAACAAATCTAGGGTCAACTTGTAGAGAATGGTCATCTCTCTAATTAATGTGAAAGAATAAATGAAATGGAGAGTTAAATGTGAGTTTAAAGACATACCTAATTTGTAGGTTTGAAGAGGAAGAAGGAGAAGTTGGAAGAAAGAAATGAAGAAAGAGAGTTTTACTTGGTGATGATGTAAAAGAGGTGGAGGGGGGTGCCTATAGGGGCCGGCCAAAGCATGGTGGTGAGGGACACTTGTAAATTACAAGTTTGCCCCTCCCTAAGCCTAATACTAAATTAAAATTCCAAATTAGGTTTAGGAAGTTGCTAAAAATAATTAAAAATCATAATTAAACTAAATTACTCATGGAGGACTAGTCCAAACTCTTAAACCCTAAATTTTAGTATGGTGGGCCATGGTTAGCTAACAGGCTAATTACAGCTCAAGTCAAAATTCACCGGGGTCCCGAATTAACTCGGAATGCGATAAAATTCGAACCCGACTCCTATAATAATTAAATAATAATATTCATGAAATAAAATTCCCAAAAAATAATATAAAATGGAAAATTACCATTTTACCCCTAACTGGAAAAAGTGAGGGTGACAAGTCTATCCACCTTAAAAAAATTTCGTCCTCGAAATTGAAGACAACAAGCACAGGAAATCACAAACAGAATTAAAGGAAAATAAGTTTATACCTCAGGACGCGAAAAGATAAGGGAAACGCTCCCGCATGTCGTCCTCCCTCTCCCAGGTAGACTCCCCCGGAGAGTGATGTCTCCACGCAACCCGAACCAAGGGTATGACCTGGTTCCGGAGCACCTTCTCCCTGCGATCCAGAATCTCCACCGGCTGTTCTGGATAGCTGAGAGTAGGTCCCACCTGTATCGCTGAATGGTCCAATACATGGCTAGGATCTGCAACGTACCGCCTCAGCTGAGATACATGAAACACGTTGTGCACTCCCTCGAGCCTGGTAGGCAAGTCCAGTTGGTAGGCTACTGCACCGATCCTTTCTAAGATGGTAAAAGGTCCGATGTAGCGCGAACTGAGCTTCCTACCGCCACCAAAGCGAATAGTGCCACGTGTCGGGGATGTCCTCAGAAATACCATGTCACCAACCTAGACACAAGACAAAAACTTAACACACAACTAACAAATAATCACAACAACATGACAAGAACTGAAACTAACCTCGAACTCTAACGGTCTCCGGTGACTATCAGCCCAATGCCGCTGCCTATCCTGAGCCACCCGGAGTCTGTCTCTAATCAATCTGACCTTCTCGGTCGCATCCACAACTATCTCCGGCCCAAGAAGCGCCCGCTCGCCAACATCGTCCCAAGACAAGGGAGTACGGCATCTCCGTCCATATAGAGCCTCAAATGGTGACATCTCTATACTGGCCTGGTAGCTGTTGTTGTAAGCAAACTCTACCAGGTGAAGATGGTCCTCCCAAGAACCCCCGAGATCTAGCACACATGTGCGAAGCATATCCTCCAAGGTCTGGATGGTCCTCTCCGACTGTCCGTCTGTCTGAGGATGATAAGCAGTACTAAACTTGAGCGAGGTGCCCAAGCTAGCCTGCAAACTCCTCCAGAAGTGGGAAGTGAATCAGCTATCCCGATCTGAAACTATGCTCACCGGAACTCCGTGCAATCTCACGATCTGACGAACATACAGCTCAGCCAGCCTCTCCATAGACAAACCCACTTTGAAAGGCAAAAAGTGGGTCGATTTGGTCAATCTATCAACTATGACCCAAACCGCGTCCTTTCTTCCTGGCGACCGTAGAAGTCCAGATACAAAGTCCATGGTGATGTGCTCACACTTCCACTCGGGAATAGGTAACGGCTGTAGCAATCCACCTGGTCTCTGCCTCTCGGCCTTCACCTGCTGACACACAAGGCAACGAGATACAAACTGTCTACCTCGCGCTTCATGCCATACCACCATACGTGCTCTCTCAGGTCCCTATACATCTTGTTGGCTCCAGGATACATAGAATACTGAGAGCGATGCGCCTCCTGAAGAACCTCCTCCCGAAGCTCTCCATGCGGAACGCACAGCCTGGTACCGTGCCGCAATGACCCGTAGAAATCATCAAGCAAGCCCATCCTCACCTGCTCCCTGATGCTCCTCAGGGCAACATCATCATACTGCGCTAACCTGACTCTATCAATCAGCTCAGACTGAATCTGCAAACCCCACATCTGGATCTCCATGCCCAGAATGATGACCTCGATACCCAAACTATCCAGGTCAGCCAACAAGTAACGATCTGTCGTCAAGAACATAGCAACTGGATACCTGCTCAAGGCATTTGCAACTACGTTGGCCTTCCCCGGATGGTACTGTAAGGATATATCGAAGTCCTTCATCAGCTCTAACCACCGCCTCTACCGCATGTTCAACTCCTTCTGAGTGAACACGTACTTCAAGCTCTTGTGATCTGTGAAGATCTCAACTCGCTCTCCGTACAGGTAATGCTTCCATAACTTTAAAGCAAATATAACCGTGGCCAACTCCAGATCATGAGTAGGATAGTTTTTCTCATGAGGACGCAACTGCCTGGATGCATAGGCAATCACCTTCCCGTGCTGCTGAAGAACACACCCTAAACCCTTCCCGGAAGCATCGCTGAAGATCGAGAACCCTCCTGACCCAGATGGCAAAGTCAGGATCGGAGCTGAAGTCAACCTCCTCTTCAGCTCATCGAATGCAGCCTGACACTCATCAGTCCAGACAAACTCCATGTCCTTCCAGGTGAGTCTATTCATCGGCTCTGCAATCCTCGAGAAGTCCTGGACGAACTTCCGGTAATAGCCAGCCAAACCCAGAAAGCTCCGAACCTCGGCAACTGAACTGGGCGTAGACCAAGACTCCACTGCCGAAATCTTCCTCTGGTCTACTGAAATCTCATGCTCGGTCACAACATGACCTAGGAACTCCACCTGGTCTAAGAAGAACTCACACTTCGAAAGCTTCCCGTAGAGTTTCTCCCTCCTCAGAGTCTCTAACACAACTCTCAAGTGTTCCTCATGCTCCTTCTGCGTCTTCGAATAGATCAAGATATCGTCTATGAAGACCACCACAAACTTGTCAAGGTACTGATGGAATACCTTGTTCATCAAGTTCATGAACACCGTAGGAGCATTGGTCAACCCAAATGGCATCACTGTAAACTCGTACTGGCCGTACCGAGTCCGAAATTCCGTCTTGGGAATGTCATCCCGCCTCACCTTTAGCTGTTGATACCCGAACCTCAAATCTATCTTCGAAAAGACCTTTGCCCTACTCAGCTGATCGAAAAAGTCGTTGATCCTCGGCAAAGGATACCTATTCTTGATAGTGAGGTTGTTGAGCGCCCGGTAATCAATGCACATGCGGGACGTACCGTCCTTCTTCGGCACAAAAAGGACTGGCGCTCCCCAGGACGAAGAACTGGATCTGATGAACCCCTTGTCCTGCAGCTCGTCGACTTGCTTCTTCAGCTCTATCAACTCGCTGTTGTTCACCCTATAGACATGCTGCGAGATGGGCTCGGCGCCCGGCACCAAGTCTATGGAGAACTCAATGTCCCTGTCTGGCGGCATCCCCGACAACTCCTCGGGAAAGACATCCGAGAACTCAGCAATCAACGGATATGGCAAATCCTGCCCCGCCAACAAAGCTCCATAGAATCCAGCCTCCGGCTCCGCTGCCCCTCAAGCAAACTCGATCTCTGGCTCACCCGGCATCCTAAAAAGAACTCTGCCTCCTCTACAATCAATGCTAGCATGGTGCATGCTCAACCAATCCATACCGAGTACCATATCGTACCTCGATAGGGGCATTACGAGCAGACACGTACTCAAGTCCTGGCCTCTCAGAGTGACTCTCCGCCCCTTGCAAATATTATTAACCAGGATAATACCTCCCCCGGTCATAATCTTGCAAGTCCTACCCATATATTCAGCAATGATATTGTGTCTCAGAGCAAAAGAAACAGACACAAAACTATGGGTCGCCCCAGAATCAAATAAGGTGAAAGCAGGGAAAGAATCTAGAAGAACATGACCTGCAACAACATCTCCCACGGGCTCTGCCTCCTCCTCTGCTGCCAAAGCGAACACCCTGCCCGCGGGTGCTCCCCTCTGGTGCTGGACAAAACGCTGCTGCTGGGTCTGGAGTGGAGGACCCCTCTGCTGAACTGCTGGCCCTCTAGCCGGCTGCGCTCTGTCCTGGCCTCCTCTGACTCCGCGTAAGCGGCAATCCCTCAGCTGGTGATCGGACGCCCCACAGTAGAGACAGACGCCCAACCTCTTCCTGTAAGCCTCCCTGGTGTGCCCCGGCTTCCCGCAAAAGCCGCACGGTGTAGCCGGTCTCTGGCCCTGTCCCTGATGCTGCTGGGCACGCACCGGTGCCTGCTGGATCTGTAACAGAGGCTGCTGCTGAAACGGCCTCTGCTGCTGCTGCTGCTGAAAGTGGGGGCGCTTGGCTGGTCCCGTACTGGAACTCGCCCCCATAGTATCTCCGCTCCTCTTCGGCTTGAGGCCGAAGTCCTCCTCTGCGATCTGCACGTCCATCAATATCTGATCGAACGTCGCATCACGGCGACCCGAGGTGCGGGTGTACACTGCATGAATAAGTCCCCTGCGGAACTTATGAGCCTTCTGCCCCTTATCCTGGATCATATCGGGAGCGAACCTGCTAAGGCAGAAGAACTCAGCTGCATACTCGTCCACCGACGAGTTCCCCTGCACTAGACCCACGAACTGGCCCTCCAATGCTGTAAGAGCCACATCCGGGAAGAACTTCTCCTTGAAGAGCCTCCGGAAGTTCTCCAAATTCAGCCCTCTCACCGACGCACGAGGATCCGTGCGGTACCATGTCAGCACAATGTCAAAGAATCGGCTGGCTGCGGCCGAAACCCAAAGTGCTCTAGGAAGCTCTGCCAGCTCCATGCTCCGCTGTACATCCTCTAGCCAGTCGTCTGCATAAAGAATGCCCTCCGTGCCTGAGAAGTCCCTGGAGCTCATCTTCCTAAAGTCTAACATTGTCCCCGGCCTGGACTGCTGCTGGCTCGGCCGCTGGCCAGTAGGGCCCTGTACCGTACTCGGTGCCACTCTCTCTACTGCTGCCAGGGCAAGCTGATGTGAGTTCTCCATACTCTGCCTCAGCATCTCGATCTGTCGGTGTGATGCCTCCGACTGGCGCTGCGATGCCTCTGCTTGGGCCCGCTGTGTCTCCATCATCTGCTGAAGGAGAAGGAACATATGATGCGTATCCGTCGGTACCGGTGGTGGTGGCGGCAGTATCTCCGGAACAACGGCCGTAACCCTCTGGAGTGGAGGTGGTAGACCTCCCTGTGCAACTGCCTGGGTCTCTGGAATAGTAGAATCACTGGGGGCAGTCCCATGAACCTCCTCCTCTGCCTGATCAGATCTCTCAGGCAAACTACTCGATCCAGAGGCCTGCGGGTGCGTCTTTGTCATCCTGGAGACGAATTGAAACAAAGAGATCAATATGGCACATGAGTAGATTATCAAAGAAGGATAGTTAATTTAATACAGGGTGAATAATCATGATAATCAAAAGATCAGAAATTTCCTAGGTGTGATTGAGAAACTCCTATCATGTCCTAGGTCCTACGTCCTAATTGCAGGCTCGTAATTAGTACTCTAAGTCGAGCACCATTATGAGATCGCACTAATTGCGACACTGGACCTGCATGGGCCACCACAAAAATGTGTCACGACCCGCACCCTTATGAGGGGCACGAGCACGTGGGTAAATCCAGCCTACGCCGCAGAATCGGCGGTAGAACGCTGTATATAACGTCTGTAAATACCTACGACTAACAGTTAAAATGTACCTGTACCGTATATACTCTCCGAATGGAGGTGACATATCAATACAGTCTCAATCACAGAATAAAACTAAGGTAGATAGCTCAGAGGAAAGATATATGATAGATGAAAGAGTAAATAAGTGCAGAGTCCAATACAAGCCCAGATATATACATCACAGGGTATCAAAATATAATATAGAACTACAGTCTGATAAGCTAGCTGGATCGCAGTCCAGTCAAACCTAGCTAACCTACACTACTCTGGAAGTACAAAATCTAGTGGCTCTACTATAAGGCCACGATCTAAGGCTACTCCATCTGACTCGAGCCCATAATAGGTCGAGCAGTCCGCCTCAGAGTCATCTGTAATATATCATAACGGTATCCTGTCAGAAAAATGAGCAAGTACAAACACTAACAGCAGTTCCATGTGAATTGATAAATTCTATAAGAGACAGTATAATGAACTACAAGACAAAGATATATGAAGACTTGGGAACCGTTCGGAAGTCGAGTTACAACCCTTAAACCAAACAAGGATCGGGGTTGTAACTCTTCTCCCGAGCAGAACTTAGTCTCCAATTAAGGTACAATATAAAGGCAAGTAGAGCATGTGAGTAACTGTATATCATGGCATGGTGAGAAAATACTGAATGTAGAACAGAGCAGGATATACGATAAGATAAAGTAAATATAAAATGTGATTTTAATTATTAGAGCGATATGTGATCGGCTTGGGATAAGTGACAGGACAGACTATCCACTTGGCCCGACAATCCGCGGTGACCTCAACGGAGAGTCATGCCGGCCAACCTGGATAACGAGCACAAGGCAAAGGATCTCGCTACACCCTTCGTGAGGGAAGAGTGGCGCGAGCACATAAATAGTGACAGGGTGGCTTGGATCACATAGCCCCTAATAATTCCCCATCCCCGAATAGTACAATGGATCTGTTCATGACACGTCATGGCACATGATTTCGTAAGAGGGTAGCAAATCCTCTTAGAAATCGGTGTCTATACAAGTACAGGGAACAAGACAGGGAGTGTACCCATATACCCAGAAATCTAGGAACAATATCTCATGTCATGATCCAATGTGTACTAGTCCGTGAGCTATCGTGACTAAGAATCAAGTAAGATACTACGACTGAATCGGATATAGCAGATATCAAGACAATAAAAACTATCAGTGAATGTACTCGCCTGCTGTCCTGAGTTGTATGATATATCAATGCTCAGAGCGGTATCAAAAGACCTAAATATGAGATACTGTAAGTTAATTTAGGTTTAAACAAGTTTAGGAATGATTTACAATGAATGATATGCAATCTAGGTCAAACTAGGTCTCACTGAGTCACCCTAGGTCCTGTCAAGTCAATCTAGGTCAAATCAAGTTATATCAAGTCAATCTAAGCCAACCCAAGTCAATCCTAGGTCATACCAGGCATCACGGGTCAAAACAAGTCGAAGAAAGTCAAACGGGGTCAAGAGTTGGCCTATAGTTGACTTTTGGTCAACTGGTCAACCCTGGTCAACTCTGGTCAACTCTAGGTCAACCCTGGTCAACCCTAGGTCAATGGTGACTAATAGTTGACTTTTGGTCAACTACGCAAGTCTAATGGAAATTGGAACTAATTTGGGTAAAGCGTTGACCCATAGTTGACTTTTGGTCCAAAAGGTCAACCGTGGTCAACCGGGGTCAAGATTAGGTCTAGGCGACTATTTCTAACTATTACCAACCTCTATAACCCATATCCAAGTCCATCTTGGACTTCGAAACTCATATCTTGGCCGTAGGCCAATATCCTATTTTACCCTTAAAAAGGGTAAAATTCTAGCTTCGGCAACTATCAAGTTAGCCTACCTACGCTTGGTATTTTGACCCGAGCTCCCTAAGGTAGTAAGGTACTAACCTATACATATATTACCTACCAAGATACCTAAGTAAAATGGACATCTAGTCCATGTTACGGCCCATTGCCGGTATCTTGAATATTTCAAGATACGGAATGGTACGGCACGATACCGGCGCCCTACAACCCCGATTTCCATCCGGAAGCCTACCCGCAAAATCTAAATCACGTATTCTTGCCCCACGCCAAGTTTCAACTCAATCTGATACTCCGAGCTCCGTTTCGCCCTCTAACTCGGTTTTTCCCTATTTCTATTCTAGCCCTTTTCCTATTCTTCTAACTTCTTCCAATCTTTTCTTCTAACCTCTAATTCTTTTCTAACTTCTCATTCCATAATCTTCTTCTACTCTTCTCTATGATTCTATCCATATATAATACATATATATATATATCTATATATATACATATATATATAGGTGAAGGAGGGGGGGGGGGGTTTAATAGGCTTAAAGCCATAGGGGGGTTTCAGACCTGGCAGCAGCCAGGTCTGCTGCTGCTGCTGCTACTGCAGCACTGCTGCTGTGGCTGCTGTTCTTATTCTTCTTCTTCTTCTCATCTCCTTCTCTTCCTATATATATATATATATATATATATATATATATATATAGAAAAAAAATGTATATATATATAGGGTCAACTTGTAGAGAATGGTCATCTCTCTAATTAATGTGAAAGAATAAATGAAATGGAGAGTTAAATGTGAGTTTAACGACATACCTAATTTGTAGGTTTGAAGAGGAAGAAGGAGAAGTTGGAAGAAAGAAATGAAGAAAGAGAGTTTTACTTGGTGATGAAGTAAAAGAGGTGGAGGGGGGTGCCTATAGGGGCCGGCCAAAGCATGGTGGTGAGGGGCACTTGTAAATTACAAGTTTGCCCCTCCCTAAGCCTAATACTAAATTAAAATTTCAAATTAGGTTTAGGAAGTTGCTAAAAATAATTAAAAATCATAATTAAACTAAATTACTCATGGGGGACTAGTCCAAACTCTTAAACCCTAAATTTTAGTGTGGTGGGCCATGGTTAGCTAACAGGCTAATTACAGCTCAAGTCGAAATTCACCGGGGTCCCGAATTAACTCGGAATGCGATAAAATTCGAACCCGACTCCTATAATAATTAAATAATAATATTCATGAAATAAAATTCCCAAAAAATAATATAAAATGGAAAATTACCATTTTACCCCTAACTGGGAAAAGTGAGGGTGACAACGGGACGTAGGACCGAGTGCCATTTTAAAAGCACGCTGAACAAACTTCTAAGCTGACCGTGGGACCTTTTTCCATGTTCTAGCATATTCCGACCCATCAGGATCATTCTCTTAGCTATGTGGATGCATCCCTTTTATTATCAAGCCTAACTTGTGCAAGTTGAAAATATGCGATTTATTATGTGAAGGCTAAGATGAGGCAAGTTCACCGAAACTATACCACCTGAGCGAGGAGTCGCCTCGATCGAGCGGGTCTTCAAGCAGTCGTTACAAGGCTAAGTTTGAACGTCGTCGGTGTTTCGTTTCTTACGATTGACTGAGCCGGACGGGGCACTACATCATACACTACTCAGACAAAGTTTCATCCTCGAAACTAACTGAGTACTTACTATTAGACCACTTTGACCCAAGAACTCTCGTACACACTCCGCATATGCGTTTCTTCAATCCGAGCCACGCTCGCACTACTAGCAATCTTTTCTTTAACACGATTTCAAAATCCTCGACACTTTTCCATTCCTCAAGTCTTACTTGAATTCAACGTATCACTTGGTTGGATCGTGCACGTATTCCAGGCATCCCCAAAATACATGCATATCAGCCAAGTCGCATGATAGAGAATTCGTCATTCTCACTCGAGTCGCATCGTGCACATATTCAGGCGTCCCTGAAATATATACATGTCATCCGAATCTCGTGAGGGGTATTCTCATATTCTTGATTCACTCTATCCATCCATACCAATCCTCAAGATCAATCTTTTGAATGCTAACTCTTGAAACAGGGACGTCTCGCCTAACCGCTAGGCCATTTCTCAACGCTAAAGTCAATGTCAGGATTGGAATCTTAGTTCCCCAACAATAGTGCCAATACTGACCCCAATCCTAGGATCAAACCAAGTTGATAGTACAGGATTTTCTACCCAAGCTCGTATCACTCAAATTTCTAAATATCTAGCATGGTCACCTGATTCGCATCAAGGCATTCGTTGCGCAGATTCGAATTCGTTCAAATCACCAATTTGTATAGTCTATTCCTTCCGACATGTCGACATAATTCACATATCCATTCTAACTCATGTATTCGATCACGAGGTCGTCTAGCACAACAATTTGTCATGCCCCAATCTTACACAAGTTCGATTATCTACGTTGGACATGAATCACCATGCCACGTTTTTGCAGGATAATCGTCCTTATTGGAGCGTAACTCTTGCTTGAGTCTAGACTAATTCATTCTCGATACGCGGATTGGACCTACTCAATCCTCAAGTTCAATCATCAAGCACACTGAGTCATTCTCAAGTCCACCTTTGTGTCAAACCACAAGTCGAAACAATCATATTGTCATGCCATACAAGTTCGATCACCCTGCTGTATGAATCACCATACCAGTGCTCACACGGAATAATCGTCCTAATTCGGCGTGATGCATATGCGACGCTGGAGTTGTGCTCGCATAAGATAAGAATGTCAATGTTGTGGTTATCGTTGAAGTAATCCAAACATTTTATTTTCATCTAAGCCAAGATCTCAGTTCGATAGTCTGTTTGTCATTCGTTCAACTAGAAAATACTTGAGCCAAGTCTATCTTTTTCTCGACACAATTCAACATCCCGAGTATAGCATCCATCGGAACAATTATATTTTACACGATCATCATTCCTCAAATTAGAGTACCCCCGAGTTATCGTACATCGATCTTTGATACGCCTCAATACCATCGATGATGTACGTAACCTGATGATCTTCCTTTGTAACGAACCCTGAGTAGTGCAACTGATGCTATTGTCCGAATTGGATATACCACAATTCCATTCGACCAAATCTGAAATCATAAGTGCGATCCTCTAGGTTTTCTCGATCAAGACATTCATTTTTATTTATCGTTTCGAATCCTGATTCAATATCGTTTCCTAACTTGCGTTGTCCATTCACAAGTTGTCTGAACGACATCTCGTTCGGGACATTCAAAGTCATGACTAACTAAGCGTGACGCATTTTAAGGCTTTGTGCGATCTCATTGCCTCGCCGACATACTCGTTGTTACCCCTAATCCTCAATTTTTGCTCAAATGATTTCTAAGACGGACCATACACTACTCAGCATTCGAGCCATCCAATTTAATCCACAATCACGTTTGCATTATTCGCTAATACATCTTTTAGATTCGTTCGACGAAACTCTAGCGTAATCGCTCACGTCGTCTCGATAGTCTAAGTCTCGTATATTTCTATTGATATTCCACATGTAAATCATATTTATGATTCACGCGTCTCGACGTACTAAGTTGTGCATAGCTATCCCATACGGACTATACTCTGATTTTACACGCTCATTTGCTAATGTCGACGTAGGACTATTTAGGCACGCACGCGACTTGCTAACTTCAGCATGTGTTTTCTATCAACTCAAATTTGACACCGTTCGGTACAAAGGCCATCGCCTACCGATGCGTTCGATTGAACACTTGTGCGATCTTTTGAAAATATTTAGACTTATTGTATGGACATCCCACAGAATATCGAGAGAGTGCGCACATTTCTTTTTCCAGGAACGAGCTTTCAAACTGATAGAATCGACATTGTCACGACCCGTATCCACTTTTGGGTTACGAGTACGTGTCCAAGCATAGCCTACGCCGCAGTGTCGACGGTAGTATGCTGTCTACGATAAACATTATCCATACAAGTACACAGTTCACATTTATCATCCACATCTAAGTTGTAACAAAAGATTAAACTCAAGTCTCAATAAATAATTTAAAGAAAGATCCACTACAACTCAGCTAGTCTCGGGAACAAACCCGCTAAAATAAATATAAAACCACTGAAACTAAAGTTCGCTAAGCTCACTAGCTAAGAATAACACGAAAAAAGCATAAAAAAGAAATATGCTACTGCGTATCAGTAGAAGTAACCGGCACATTGGTAACGTCAGTGTCACCAAGATACGCACCATAAAACTCGAGACAAACTACGTCGTCTAAAGCTGAAAAACAGTTATCTAGTCAAGATTGGAGCAAGATCACCATAACACTACGCTACACAAATAATATACAAGCACGCAAAATAGCAATAAGGAAAAGATGAATATGATATGATACAACAGAGACCACTATATCTTGGAAAACGGTTTAAGAGTACAATTATGATATGGAACAGTTGAAGGTATAATTAAGACACGAAGACAATACAAGGGAACGATGAATATAGGACAAACATCTGGGCAAAATGTCAACACGAAATAAATTACGTGTATGGTGTGTTTTAGAATACAAGTGTTTTGCATGTGGACGTGTTAGGACATCCGGCAGTCGATACGTGAGGTGCAACGACTGCTATCAACATTGACATTGGGGAAAATTATACATTGCGTAGACCACATGCATACTAGTTGTATTCCCCCTTCCGACTCTCTCACAAGTAAACATGATCACTTAAACATTAACTTTAACTTTAAACATTGAACATTGGAGATAGAACATTGAACGAAAATATTAAGTGAACATATATGGTTATGGTAACAAGTATAACTCTCGTGCACCAATGATATAGAAGATAAGACTATCAATTTAAGGAAAAGAATAACATGCAGCATAAAATAAAGGCAACATAGGTCATAGTGATACTTGCCTTGCTTTGCTAGATGATGAAGTCACAACTCAAGACGTCGTAGACCGATCTATCCCGTCACATAAATAATCATAAGTTAGATATTGAAAATCCCGCTACAAAAACCCTAGAAAGTGGATAATGGTTTAACATAACTAATTCTATTTAATTATGAAATAAATCTAAAAACCTAATATAGTCTAATATAATCTAAAATATAACTTAAACAAGAAAGTTTGGCCACAGAAAGTCACGTTTCCAATTTTGAAAACCATAGCACGCAAATCGAGACGTGTCGTTGACTATCTAGTCAAACATCGTGAACTCTAGATTTTGAAAATGCACCTTGGTAGATTTCAGCACCACGAATGCGCTGGAATCAACTGTGCTGCAAATTCAAGTTTTGGTCAAAAGATATCGCCGTTATGGCTAATTGTGACCAAAACGGTGATTCACCGATCAATTCTGAGTTCAATAGAATAAATAAAATATTAGATTAATGAAATAAATTTTGGAAAAAATATATATCGTAGAGTTTTGTGTTAGCTTTCCGAAACTTCAAACGGTTCATGATTCGGATTCCTGGTTCTCCCGGAATCTCAAAAACACCAATTACGTGTCAAATTTCAAACAACTAGCACTCTACGAATTTTCCAGAAATTTAGGTTCAAAAATTATAAAAATAAATTTTATATTCAGGAAATATACCTCAATAAGCTTCCAACAAAAAAAACGGCGCATGAAAACCTTTTCTGGTTTGGTGGCAATCGATCCACGAAGTTGGGAGACTCCGAAGGTCAAAAGCTCTCAAATTCAGCCAAGAAAATAGGATTTTTGATAACCTAAAATATAACATATATATATAGGGAAAGTGGCGGTTCAGTCTAGATGCCGACAAGTGGGCCCCCTGGGTTGATGACTGGGTAATTCTTTATTTAGTTAAGAAAATCATTTAAAAATTATTTTAAGTCCAAATAAATTAAAATAAATTGCAGAAAAAATCTAGAAAATTCTAGAAAATATTTCTAAGTGTCTAGAATCTAAATAAAATATTTTAACATAAAATATCATCGTGTGACCTCACAGTAAATTCCAAAAACGTATAAAATATAAATTCTATATGTTTTAATTATCTAAAAATTCTAAAAATCCAGAAAAATCCTAGAATATTCTAAAAAATATTTATAACCTAGTCTAGCCTAAATAAAATACTGGATCCCAAAAATAACTCCGAATGGCCATATGGTAAATCATGAAAGTCAATAAAATATATAAATCTTCACAAAATAAATATTTAGAAATTATCTAAAATATCTAAAAAATCATAATAAACTATAAAATAGCTATAGAATGTTTATATAACCTACCTAGAGGCTATATAACAATAAGATGGTCCTAACTTACCTGTGGGCGTAGGCATGACATCCTATGATCATAGAAATCAACCATAATCTAATCAAATAAAATAAAATAAAATCCATAAATTTTTAATCGGGGTGGCAGATGCCACAGACATGAAGTCCAAGGACGTAAAGCTGTGCTCAGATACCATTACGTCACGCCCCGCTCCCGTAGAGCGATCGTCCTCGCTAAGGCGTGATGTCGCGTAAGCCTAGATTGCGCTAACATAAGGCAGGTCCATAATGGCCGATTACAGGCTAAGCGACGGGGGTCGTCGCACAGAATTCCTAAGCAGAAATATTGAATAGTCAGTAGCAGAAATTTAAAGCAAAACACAAGTCATACAAAATACTCTTTTATTGATATTGAACGAAGATTATAATATGGGTACGAGGCCATATTACAAGTCTCTCCAGCTCACTTTTCTCTCATATTACAAGTCACTCTACTCTCTCTCTCAATTCTCAATACAAGCTTCAAGACGACGAGTGGCAGATTCTACGAAATGGTGATGTCCATACATTATGTCCTGTATAAGTCCTGACTTCATGCGGTCACACGCCTCGAAATGCCAAGGAACTCCATGCCTTGACGCATCCAAGCGAGCTCCGTGCCATCGGTTTCTACTTGTGTCTGCACATAAAAACTGTATGGGTGTCAGTATTCAGGTGGAGTGAGCTCCTCGCCTACCCATACAAAACTGACACGTTCATTTACTTTGTGCAGCTTAATCCCTTTAGATTGTCTTTCTAGTCTTGCCTTAGGATCAATTTTAGGACAAAGACGTCTTAGCCTATACTTGGCAACGCAACGACAGGGTCGTGCTATACACTATTCGTAACTTCAATATATTCGAGGTTGTGCCTCGCCGAGTAAAAACTTTTGTAACTCGGCCTTGCCAAGACTTTTCACTTATTTTTGTGCGCCTCTAGACCATTCTCGTGCCAATGACGTCAAGGGGACGACTCGTGCTAGTCGTGCCAATAGACTTAATCGTGCCTTAAGATCGAGGCCGTGCCTCCCAAGGATCAATCAGACTTAACCAACCTGCCTTACGGGCTTCCTGACTTAACTCGAGACGACTCGATGACGAAATCACATTTATGCCGAAGCATGTGTCCTTGCTATAGCCAAATCTTAGGCTCCAGAATGGTGTTGCGACCATGCACACCCTAACCCGCACTGATTCATAGTTAGCGCTTGCTATAAGCATACCCTATAAACCCAACTCGTAACTTGCTAGTACTCGATGTAATCCAAAGGCATACACGTGGATAGCCGCTCTTATGTCGACACATCTTATGAGCGGTTACTAGCAATGTCAAGCTATACTGGATCTTTGCATATGATGACCATTCGCGTGCGAGGTACGAGCTCCCACCGAATGACCTGCAGCCTATATTGTAATGATTCACTTCAATCGAGTCGTACCGTCGATGAAGGCCATATAATATCTAGAATTCCTCCTAGGCCGACACGAACTCGGCGCCCCGGGATCGTTCGATAAATTCACATTACGCGCAAGTTGTCCAATGACCATGCAAGACTCAACTCGATCTATCAAGTCCTTCCTTAACCATGACCATGCTTTCCAATTTTCTATCGAGACCCCCAAGTAGCGGGATCGATCTCGGCGATAACCAGTCGCGTGGACTTCCTTATCGAGACTCCCAAGTAGCGGGACCGATCTTATTTGTTTTCTTATCGAGACTCACAAGTAGCGGGATCGATCTCGTAACCTTTCTTATCGAGACTCCCAAGTAGCGGGACCGATCTCGTGTCTTCCTTAGTGAGACTCCCAAGTAGCGAGACCGATCTTCTGTGCTTCCTTTGCCCGTGGCATACTTTTTACTAAACCAACCGTGGCTCGTGTCTTAGGCAGATCTTGTTCTCTAGGCGACACTATCACTCAAGTCAGATACTTTATGTAACGAGCCTTGTTCTTGTGGGACTATGTGACTTGACAACTGCAGACAACAGAGGATAGTGCTTGCTATGACTTTGATAGCCCAGCAAAACTCTTGTCTAACTTATTTGGACAATGACTTGACGAGCAAAGGCGACGCCAAGCTTCGTATCGAGGGAACGTGCTATGCACGTGGTCGACTTGAACAACCAAGCTCTTTGGGTGCCTAAACTTAAGCCACAAGTCGTGTAATACGAATTAAGCCACGAGACAGGCGAACGCTATGCCAAGCCTTGGACGACGAGATCGTGCATGCTTTATCAAACATTCATGCGGATGACGCCTATGACTTAGGCTAATTCCAGCATTATGGCAACTTAGCAACTTAAGCCAACTTCCTTCTCCCAATCCACGGGACGAAGGACCGAGTGTCATTTTGAAAGCACGTTGAGCAAACTTCTAAGCCGACCGTGGGACCTTTTTCCATGTTCTAGCACATTTTGACCCGTCGGGATTATTCTCTTAGCTATGTGGATGCGTCTTTTTTATTATCAAGCCTAACTTGTGCAAGTTGAAAATATAGGATTTATTATGTGAAGGCTAAGATAAGGCAAGTTCACCAAAACTATCCCACCTGAGCGAGGAGTCGCCTCGACCGAGCAGGTCTTCAAGCAGCCGTTGCAAGACTAAGTTTGAACGTCGTCGGTATTTCGTTTCCTCCGATTGACTGAGTGGGGTGGGTCACTACGATATCTCCGCCCAGGACTTTCCTAGGGTTTGGTAATTTGCTGTGCTCTCTTTTATATTTGCATTGCTCATGGTCATCTTGCCTTTAGCCACTTCCTCCCATCTGAAACTTCGTGTATTTGTTCCCCTTTAGAGTTAAGTTGTATACCTGCTTCGAACTTTCTCATCTCCGTTCGCTCTCCTCCTGTTCCCTTCCTTTGGGTTCGTCTACTAGTTGCGGCACTTCTGGCCGGCCCCTTTCTACGGTTGAGTTCTCCGGTGTTTTGTCTCTTTCGTCTTTATATAGTTGTCCATCCTCCCCCCCCTCTTTGAAGGCCTGACCCCCTCGTCCCGGCTGCCCCTGATAGCTTGTTCCCCCTGCCGCCTGAGATGTAGCGCCTAGGTCCCAGACCGCCTCCATGCCATCGGCCATTTGGTCTTGGCTGTCGGCTGCCGTCAAGGCCATTAGGGTTTATATATATATATATATATATATATATATATATATATATATATATATATATATATATATATATATATATAGGTTAATTAAACCTAAGTAGCTCCCTCCACCGATCCCATGTGTGCATGACTCCCTTCTCCCCGTTCACCGCCGGCGCCAGGGCTGCACAGGCCCAACGGCATGCCGACATCCACACCCGTTCTGTAGTGCCCGTCCTGCTCAGTCAATCGGAGGAATCGGAACGCTAACGGCGTTCAGACTTAGCCTTGTAATGGCTGCTCGAAGACATCGCTCGGTCGAGGCGACCGCTCACTCAGGTGGGGTAGTTTCGGTGAACTTGCCTCATCTTAGCCTTCACATAATAAATCGCATGTTTTTCAACTTGCACAATTAGGCTTGATAATAAAAGAGACTAATTCACATAGCTAAAGGGAATAATTCCGACGGATCGAATTGAGTTAGAATATGGAAAGGTCTAACGGTCGGCTTAGAGTTGGTGCACGGCGTGCTTTAAAAATGACACTCGGTCCTTCGTTCCGTGGCTTGGGAGAAGGAAAGTTGGTTGAGTAGGCAAAGTTATGATCGTAGCCTAAGTCATAGGCGTCGCCCGCATGAATGCTTCATAAAGCATGCACGGTCCCATCGTCCAAGGCTTGGCATAGCCTTGGCTTGTCCATGAGTTGAGTTGCGTTGAACGGCTTATGACCTAAGTGTAGGCACCCAAGTGACTTGGTTGTTCAAGTAAGATGCGTTCACGGCACGATCCATTAAGGCAAAGCTTGAAACAGCCCTTGCTCGTTAAGTTGTTGCGAAGTTAAGTTAGGCAAAGTTATGCCGGTCGACCGAAGACGTTACAAGTACCGTCCCGCTCTTTCGTGGTTTATCAAAGTTAAGTAGCCCCATGGTCTCAAGGCTCGTCGACTTGGACAGGAGTGTTGCGTAGAACACGATTGGCTTAAGGCATAATGCACGGACTTAGTGTTTAAGGCACGAGCCACGGTTGTTTCAAAGTGAGTTTGGAAAAAGGACTACTAAATGGGCATTCCTAAGTTGAGTAAAAAGGATATGGCATCAAGGGATAAGGCTCACGACCGTGGGTCGTTGAGGGATCTCAAGGATAGAAGTCTTGAACATGGTTTTGAAAGAGACGGTAACATTGGAAGAGGAATGACTGTGTGAGACGTCAGTTTGTGTCAAGTCTTGCATAGTCATTGGACAACTTGTCGACGAGGGCGAAGTTTCCTCGAGCGGCAACCCTGGGCCATGGGACCGACTCGGCCTGGGAGAAACAGGGTATAGTCGTGCATAAGATTTTAGAACGGGTTAAAACGGAGGCTTGCAACGGAGCTAGCTACTTGTGTTGAAAGGACCCCGATTTAACCAAGCTATACGTCGTAAGGATAGCTTGTGAAGCTAGTGGCCAAGTTCATATGGACGTCGCCTTTCGAAGCTTCTGCTGGTTCAAGCATTGTATTGAGAGATGAGAGAGAGCTGAGTGACTTGTAATGTGAGCTTGAGAGACTTGTAGTCTTGGCCTTGCTCCCTTTGTAACCTTTGTTTCAATATCAATAAAAGAGTATTTTGCAATGACTTGTGTTTTGTTCTTAATTTTTGCTGCTAGTATTCAATGTCTCTGGTTGGAACTTCTGTGTGACGACCCCATCGCAGTCGCTGAAATTTGCCGTTATGGAACCCGCCTTGCACGAGCGCAATCTAGGCTCGTGCGTCATCATGTCTTAGCGAGGACGATCGCTCCTAATGGAGCGGGGCATGACATAATGGTATCAGAGCACGTCTTTACGTCCTTGGATTATCGTTTGACTTCTTTAACTTTGTTGTTTTCGCAAACTCTGAATTGTTGCTTTCGTAAAGTTGAAATCATTGGTGCCCTCTCTCTCAAATGTCCCACGGGATGTCCATACAATAAGTCAAACTATTTTGCAAAATATAGGAGAACAGTTTTTGATAAAACAAAAACAAAAAGATGGTTCACATAAGCACGGTTGGCTAAGTCAGGCTGGGCATATACACCAGAGTTGCGTCGACCTTAGAAAAGTCGAGTGCGGGAATTGAATAGTGTCGAGCAAGAATGAGTTGAACTCGATTGAGTAAAATGGGATGATTATCGATAGGGGTGCTATCGAACGACGATATTATCGTCGATGCGATATAGGTGAGCATGCGTAAAATTTAAGGAATAGTTCGAACGGGATTCAAAGAAGTCGATTTTGATTCGAATGATAGTTTTGAGGATTTTTTGAATGACTTCATCCCCGAGTGGTGTATGCGATAGCCTCAGGGATGTCGATCGATCAATTGAGGATTCGGGGTGTCGATGACTCTATTAGCAAGCGTGCACGTATGCAAGCCTTAGATTGAGTGTCATTGAACAAATTGTATTCTTGAAGATTTGACGAATTGATTCGAACAACCTAGAATTTACGTGCATGGAACGTGCACGGGATCGAGGATTACGCAAGTATGAACTATAAAATGATTAAATAGGTGAAAACAAATCGAGGAAAAGTTAGGGTGTATGAATGGGTGACTTGATTGAGGAAATACGTTGGTCGATGACTTAAGATAAAGGGATAAGGATCGAACTTGAATTGAATGTTGAGAAGATTATCCAGTCGGACGATAGCATCATTCGCACGACTCAAAATTTAGTTGCAAAGGAAGATCATCAGGTTACGCATATCATCGATGGTATTGAGGCGTATCAAAGATCGATATACGATAACTCGAGGGTACTCTGACTCGGCGAATGACGACAGTGCAAGGGTTATTGTTCGGTTGGATGCAATACTTAGGATTTTGATTGAGACGAATGTTGGATGAAAGTGATCGTGTCTTAATGGTTACACGGATAACCACAGCGTCGACGATCTTGTCTTGCACGAGCGCGACTCTAGCCTCGCACATGCATTGCATCAGATTTGGGACGATCGTTCCGCGTGAGCGCTGACATGGTGATTCATGTCGCGGGAATGATTGAACTAGGAAAATTAGGATGCGACAACTTTGATTGTCTCGACTTGTTGGTTTGATGCGAAGAAGAATTTGAGGATGTTAGGACTTGCGATTGATAATCGAATAAAACTTGAGGATTGTGTGGTCCAATTCGCGCATCGAAAATGAACTAGTCTAGACACAAACAAGAGTTACGCCCCGATGAGAATGATTATTCCGCGGGAGCGTTGTATGGTGATTCATGAACCATCGTGGAGAATCAGACTCGCGTGAGATCGGAGCGTAGCATATTGTTAAGTCAGACGACCTTGTGATCGATTATGTGAATTGGAATAGATGATTTCGAAAACGTGAAATGTGAATTATGGATTAGAGATGAATTGTGTCATAGCGTGCTTGATTTGAGAATGAATGATAGGCGAACTAATGTCGAACGTGTTCGAAGAGATAGACGATACAAAATGGCTTGATGAACGAGCGATATGTTCTTATCGAAGAAATTGGTTGAAACGTGATTTATCGTAGGATGGCTTTACTGAACGACTCGAACCCCGTACGACGAATATTGGGATATGTGTAGGAAATCGATGCTCGATGTTTAAAAATCGGAGTGATGTGAGCTTGGGTAGAAAATCCCGTACTATCAACTTGGTTTGACCTTAGGATGGGGTCAGTCTTGATATTATTGTTTGGGAACTATGATTCCAATACTGACGGTTTGACTTTAGCCTAAAGACGTAGCCTAGCGGATAGGCAGGCGTTCCGGCACGAAGCGATAGGAATTGTGGAGACACCACTCGCGAGTCTCGGCTGACATGCACGCATATCAGGAACGCTCGAATATGTGCACGATCCGACTCGAGTGGTGATGGAGAATTTTTTATCATGAGGCTTGGCTGAAATACATATATTTTGGGGACGCCTAGAATATGTGCACGATCCAACTAAGTGATACGTTGAATCAAGTAAGATTAGAGGAATGGGAAAAAAAGGTCTAGGATTTTGAAATAGTGTTTAGAAGAAAAGGATTGTGGGTAGCACGAGCGTAGCTCAGATTTGGGAAACGCATAGGCATAGTATCTGCGAGAGTTCTTGAATGTTGAGTAAAATGATAAGTCAATAAGTAAGTACTCAGTTAGTTTCGAGGATAAAACTTTTTCTGAGTGGTGTATGATGTAGTACCCCGTCCCGCTCAGTCAATCGGAGGAATCGGAATGCTAACGGCGTTCGGACTTAGCCTTGCAACGGCTGCTCGAAGACATTGCTCGGTCGAGGCGACCGCTCGCTTAGGTAGGGTAGTTTCGGTGAACTTACCTCATCTTAGCCTTCACATAATAAATCGCATGTTTTTCAACTTGCACAAGTAGGCTTGATAATAAAAGAGACCAATTCACATAGCTAAAGGGAATAATCCTGACGGATCGAATTGAGTTAGAATATGGAAAGGTCCAACGGTCGACTTAGAGTTGGTGCACGGCGTGCTTTGAAAATGACACTCGGTCCTTCGTCCCGTGGCTTAGGAGAAGGAAAGTTGGTTGAGTAGGCGAAGTTACGATCGTAGCCTAAGTCATAGGCGTCGCCCGCATGAATGCTTCATAAAGCATGCATGGTCCCATCGTCCAAGGCTTGGCATAGCCTTGGCTTGCCCATGAGTTAAGTTGCGTTGAGCAGCTTGTGACCTAAGTCTAGGCACCCGAGTGACTTGGTTGTTCAAGTCGGATGCGTGAACGGCACGATCCATTAAGGCAAAGCTTGACGCAGCCCTTGCTCGTTAAGTTGTTGCGAAGTCAAGTTAGGCAAAGTTATGCCGGTTGACCGAAGACGTTACAAGTACCGTCCCGCTCTTTCGTGGTTTGTCAAAGTTAAGTAGCCCCACGGTCTCAAGGATCGTCTGTCACGACCCGCACCCGCTTTTCGGATACGAGACGTGTCCAAGCCAGCCTACGCCGCAGAGTCGGCGGTAGAACGCTGTCAAGCCCGCAAGAATATAAATGCTCAAAATATCATATTTGCTGCTCATTCACAATTCTAAATTTATTACAACATTTACATCATTTATAATTAAAAGAAATGCAAGATTTTACAATTTATGAAATTGGTACATCTGCTATCTATTTCTAGGTTTGACTTCAGCATACCCAAGCCTTCCCCAGTGCTAAGAGTGATAGCGGCTAAACCTGAAAAATGTTGGTTTCCAGTCAGGAATGGAACAAGTACACAAACCGACGGCAATGCAAAACATAACAGAATTGACAAGACATGAAGATAGCATATGAGATATAAAAACTGGTAAGAAAACTGATGACATAGCACGATAGAATATAAACAAGGAAAAACTAATAAAAGACATCTATCTAGGTGGTGTGAAATATTCGTTTCGACATGTGAACGGCTAGGGGGTAAATCCGGCACACTGCACGTGTCGTACGCAGCGGCGATTATTCAAGAATAGACTCATGGGATAGTTCTGGGTAGTTCACATGTCTACTTAGATATTTCCCCTCCCGACTACTCCGTGTGACGAGCGTGTCAACAAGCAGCAAGATATATGTATAGACATGAAATGAAAATACTACTATGAATCGAAAAGCAATCAGAAAGTGCACTTGCCTGAGGTCCTTAGCTGGAGAAACCAATAACACTATACCACTCAAAGAGTCACAATCAGTCAACACATGTAGAAGTCTCCGGATGCTGAAATAAACAGTACTAACATTCTCCGAATATTCAATTTAGCTAGGATTGCCTGTCCTTAAGTCCAATTCTGGACACAGGGGCAAAACGGTAATTTCGGGCAAAAACGATGTCCGCCGTTGGAGCCGCTTTGCACCGAAAAGCGTGCCAGAGTCAATGGTCTCTAAAGTCGTCAAACTACATGTCTACGGATCCAGTTTTCCGATACGAACCCAACAGTATGTCCAAAGTTGGATTCCGGCGGGCCGTGCACAAAATCGCCCGTTGAGTGGGACCGTGGGCCCCGCAAAACGACGTCGGATTCAACTGTCTCAGAATCGGACCAAACTTGGCATACAGGACTTGAAAATTGATACGGTCCTGTTGGCGCAAGTTTCGTCTCGATCTGACGAGCGTGCACAAAGTAATTGGAGAATTTGCAAAGTGCACGATACGGTGAATTTTGACGGATACGCATCAAATTCGTCGCGCACACGCGACCAATTTGAATTCCGTCAAAGCCCACACGACCACGAAACCGTTACGCAGCTTTCGATGCTTTCGGTTCGCGACCACGTCGCCCGGTTTGGCGGGACGCACGTCGTGTGGAAGGATTTCTAATTTTCGAAAACAGGTTTTTCGTCAACTTCATCCAAAATTTAAACAGCAATTACCCAACAAAAATTAAATCCAAAAAAATAGCGTTTCCTTCTTGGTTAGGTTGTCTAGAAGTCTATTCAAGCGGTTTTCTAAAACTCGCGATGTTCTGGTCACAAATCGACCGTAAACCTTGGATGTTGGGGCAGTTTCTATATCCAGGAAATCGAGATTTTTCCCAGTTTTGGGAATCGATTTGCGATGCGCACGAAGCGAAATAATCCAAACTATTTAAAGGGGATTGAAGGGCTATAGGTTAGCTTCGTACCTGCGCAATTGGATCGGAAAACGATCAAGCGTGGAGGAAGAACGATCGCGGCGAACTTGCTGCACTTGTTGTCGCTGTGTCCCAGTTTCGTGCGCGCGCGCACCCGCACGGCGGGCGCTATCATGGCTGCTCCGGCTGGCCGACGACCACGCGTGGTGGCGCGTGTACATCGCTGGGTCGCCAGAGAGCTAGGGGTGGCACGGTTTAGGGTTTGGAGAATTCTTTTGATCTCTCCCTCGCGTTCCTATTGCGATATTATATAAACTGCTGCTGTTCGTTCAAAGGTGTAAGGGGTTAGCTCGGGTGGGCTGGCTTGGTTTACGTGAGGGGAGTCTATAGATTTGATCACTGCGAAGGAATCTGTAAGCATGGTCCTGCTATAGAATGCAAAGGCCGAGTTTGACCTTTCTGGACTGCGTGTTGATCGAGTAAACGAAGGAAACTTGCAATCCTTTCTACACGTTCATAAAATTTGGATAAGTGGACTGGTCTTGGCCTGAATGGGCTTCGACCCGGTTAGCAGCTATGATGTGCTTTAGAAATTTAGGAGCTCGGGTGAGCTCGGTTATGGGGTTTTGTTTCATTGATCAATCAATAGTTTTGTATACATGGCTCTACATGGTTGGCCATGTTATATGGGACCAAGTGAATTGAGATGTGCACGGTGAAGCCAAAAGCTGATGGCAACCAACTACATCCTGGACTAAGCTGATGTATAATTGTATGCATGTATGTTGCAACTTGCAACTAATATATTGAAATGAAATGAATTTAATTTCATTTCAATTCAGTTCAAACATTCATTCCATTTCAATTCAATTCACTACTATACTATATAATAATAACAGAGGCCACCACCATTTTCCTTCTTCTTTTCTTATTTCTTTTTCTGTTTTCTCTTATTCTTTTTCTAATTCTTTTTCATTAACTAATACACACACACACACACACACACACACACACACACACACACACATATATATATATATGTATGTATATATATATATATATATATATATATATATATATATATATATATATATATATATATATAATTTATATATATATATATATATATATATATATATATATATATATACACATATATATATATATATATATATATATATATATATATATATATATATATATATATATACACATGCACATGCACCATATATTATCATTTATGTTTATCTATATATACGCACATATATTATGTATTCGTATATGCACATTTTATGTATATATTTACATAATACTATATATACACATACTCATATATATACAAATATACACATGTATACTTTTATTTAGTACACTTACATATACATATAATTACACACATATATTATAGTATGTTTATAATAAATTAATATAAAAACAATATTATTAAATAAAAATCCCAATATATAACAATAATAATAATAACGAAAATTAATAACCAATAATGGTATATATATAACAATTAGCTATAATAATTAATTAATCATAAAATCTAAAAATCACCCTTTAATTAAAATAAGTAAAAATAAAATATTTCAAAATTTCCGGGAAGGGGAGCTACAAATCTACCCACCTTAAAAAATAATTTCGTTCTCGAAATTCTAATCCATCATTATTCTTTAAAATTCAATAAGAAGGTCTACATGAACTTTAATCTCCTTAAATTTTAATTCCTCAAAACAATTTATATCCTCCTTCCAGCCATTTCGTAATCCCGAATACTGGAGGTCTTCTACCCACCTTTGGTCGTACTACTCCTCAAACTAAATTTTATAATCTTCTGACTAGTTGCTAACACTCCTGCCAACAGTTATCTAGGCATATGGTAGCTATAATCCCCTCTTATTTATCAAGCAATCCAAAATCTAACAAGCAACAAATTTACACAGGTAGCTAAGAATTATTGGTGGGTTCTAATAAGTATGACCTTTCGTCACTCTACAATAGGGAGGACAGGAAGATAAGGAAAAATAATCGAGAGCGAATATGAAGTCTCAAGAGCGTTAGGGAGTTTCCAATGATGCAGGTCAAGATGTTTACGAACCATGGACTTATTTGCTAGACTGGGTTACTCTGGTCTAGTCAATTGCTAAATCGAAAAACCTTTCGTATCTTGGAGGGTCGCTCAATCCGTGCAATACGAAAATTTCGTTCCCGAAATTCTAAACAGTGTTCCAAAATAGAACGAAATTTGAGAAATCAAGGTTGTGGTCTTAACGGGTTCTCTACTTGGATATCAGTTGTTCATTGGATGAACATTGGGTTTCAATCTATATGGATTGGACAAGATCCTAATGATAAAACTCTTCCTACTAGATTAGGGTATCCTAGAATAGGTTTCTACCCAAGTGGTTGAGCTAGTTGTCCGTCAGGTTGGTTAGCTAAGTTCCTAAGTCCAAAATGCGCTCTCAGTGACTTTTGTGCTTAAGTAGCACATGAGACCACAATTGGGTGGCACACTAGTGGCACGTGCATAGTAGGTTCCGAGTAGATCACAACCATATATTGGGTCGAAGGAATTAAGTCAAAGTTGAGGCTCTACTGGGAGTCAGGAAATGTACCGGCATTATGGTAAGGGTTATAGCTAGTCCTTTTAACCTAAAAGTCGTACCGTAAGAATAGAGTACAAGGAGACGGGTTTGAGTGGGACATGATATACCTAGATGAAGGTGGACTTGTCTAGATCTTGCATATGAAATTTGTTGGAAGATAACAGCTGGTCTCGTGCTCCGAATATTAATGGCACGCCCGGGACACCAAAATGATCTAAATGAAAAGTGGGAGTCCGTGGGCACTAACTATCCTGCTAATGGAAATTATTCTAATCAATCGGTAATCTTCGTATATCCTAAAATTTTAGGAAGCTTACAGTCTACCCACCTTAGAGGCTAGGATATGGTGGCAAGGTTCCTGTCACAGGGCTGGCCGATGGTAGCTACACTTGCATATACAACTATCATAGTCATGGGGATACTATCTATCTATCAATTACGAGCTTTTGTATTTCTAAATCAATAAAATACAAAACCAACAAGGAGTTCAAGAAAGGGGTCACTGAGTACAATTACGTGATTCAAGGGCGAAGGTATTATTCCAAGAGGAGTTATCAAAGCAGTCGCGGATGAGATCCTAGGGGCATCTACATCTCAATCTGCGTAGGGTAATTAGATGAAAGCGAATCAATTGCATCCTGGTTGATCAGACCGAAATACAATGATTCTGATTTAGACAATATGTTAGCGGGCGTCTCCAATAAACATGTGTCTTGGATCAAGCTCGATAAAAGAGTAAACATGCAAAACTAGGCTGTGATAGCAGCATTGGTCAAGATAGTCAAAATATAAGTAGGCGAGATTTTTGGAAAAAGGAAAATAAGAAGTTCGAGTTTTGAGAAAGTTAAATCCTTACCTGGTGTTTCTTGCCTATACAGTCTTCCCACAATCTTACTATCCCTAAAGTCTTGGTCAACTACAACATAGTTTTAGCAATGTTCTATAGCCTATGATCCTCACAATGGTTTTATTTTTATGGGTTGTGCCTCGCCAGTGCGCTGCTGGCAGCAGTGAACCCACACTTTCCATCCTCAAACAAATGGCGACAGTGCGCTGCTGTCTAGTCATCACAGTCATTTAATTACTCTAACTATATTCCTAAGGACTTCAAGGAGTTGCTAGAGTTTCAAGCTAGTTGATTATGATAGAGCGTAAACATCTACCTATGAATCTCAATCCTTAAAGTAAAAAGGTTGACCGAGGGAAATATCTGAAGACAAATAAAATAAGAACATCCTGACATTTATCTCATAATATATATCAATTGGCTGAGGAAAAGCTTTGAATCAAATCTGACTTGAGATTCATATATGAATAACAGGATCAGAAATTACAAACTAATTCTTTACAGCAAATAGGATTTTAAAACATGCAATTCTAACTTATGATATAAGATTTATATAAATAAGAAAATTGAACAGTTTATCAAAATTAACGCCTTAATTACAGGCAAGCCTAACATACCAAGCGAATAGTATATCCACATTGGATCACATTGTCATATCAAAAGTAAGAGTGTACCTATAGGGATCTAACAAGTTATCTAAATTGCATGGCCTATCTAATAATCTTAACTACCCAACGGTCAGTTTGAACAAGGGACTCCTAGTCCTAGTTATTCTCCTAAATTATTTTTATTCCTAATTGTGAATGAGCATTTCCTGGGCGCAGGCTCGCAGCAGTACGACTAATATGGTACTACCGCGAGTTCGCATAATTTGCGAAGACTGACCTGCATGGGCCACCACAAAAACTTGTCACGACCCGCACCCGCTTTTCGGATACGAGACGTGTCCAAGCCAGCCTACGCCGCAGAGTCGGCAGTAGAACGTTGTCAAGCCCGCAAGAATATAAATGCTCAAAATATCACATTTGCTGCTCATTCACAATTCTAAATTTATTACAATATTTACATCATTTATAATTAAAAGAAATGCAAGATTTTACAATTTATGAAATTGGTACATCTGCTATCTATTTCTAGGTTTGACTTCAGCATACCCAAGCCTTCCCCAGTGCTAAGAGTGATAGAGGCTAAACCTAAAAAATGTTGGTTTCCAGTCAGGAATGGAACAAGTACACAAACCGACGGCAATGCAAAATATAACAGAATTGACAAGACATGAAGATAGCATATGAGATATAAAAACTGGTAAGAAAACTGATGACATAGCACGATAGAATATAAACAAGGAAAAACTAATAAAAGACATTTATCTAGGTGGTGTGAAATATCCGTTTCGACATGTGAACGGCTAGGGGGTAAATCCAGCACACTGCACGTGTCGTGCGCAGCGGCTATTATTCAAGAATAGACTCATGGGATAGTTCTGGGTAGTTCACATGTCTACTTAGATATTTCCCCTCCCGACTACTCCGTGTGACGAGCGTGTCAACAAGCAGCAAGATATATGTATAGACATGAAATGAAAATACTACTATGAATCGAAAAGCAATCAGAAAGTGCACTTGCCTGAGGTCCTTAGCTGGAGAAACCAATAACACTATACCACTCAAAGAGTCACAATCAGTCAACACATGTAGAAGTCTCCGGATGCTGAAATAAACAGTACTAACATTCTCAGAATATTCAATTTAGCTAGGATTGCCTGTCCTTAAGTCCAATTCTGGACACAGGGGCAAAACGGTAATTTCGGGCAAAAACGATATCCGCCGTTGGAGCCGCTTTGCACCGAAAAGCGTGCCAGAGTCAATGGTCTCTAAAGTCGTCAAACAACATGTCTACGGATCCAGTTTTCCGATACGAACCCAACCGTATGTCCAAAGTTGGATTCCGGCGGGCCGTGCACAAAATCGCCCGTTGAGTGGGACCGTGAGGCCTGCAAAACGACGTCGGATTCAACTGTCTCAGAATCGGACCAAACTTGGCATACAGGACTAGAAAAACGATACGGTCCTGTTGGCGCAAGTTTCGTCTCGATCTGACGAGCGTGCATAAAGTAATTGGAGAATTTGCAAAGTGCACGATACGGTGAATTTCGACGGATACGCATCAAATTCGTCGCGCACACGCGACCAATTTGAATTCCGTCAAAGCCCACACGACCACGAAACCGTTACGCAGCTTTCGATGCTTTCGGTTCGCGACCACGTCGCCCGGTTTGGCGGGACGCACGTCGTGTGGAAGGATTTCTAATTTTCGAAAACAGGTTTTTCGTCAACTTCATCCAAAATTTAAACAGCAATTACCCAACAAAAATTAAATCCAAAAAAATAGCATTTCCTTCTTGGTTAGGTTGTCTAGAAGTCTATTCAAGCGGTTTTCTAAAACTCGCGATGTTCTGGTCACAAATCGACCGTAAACCTTGGATGTTGGGGCAGTTTCTATATCCAGGAAATCGAGATTTTTCCCAGTTTTGGGAATCGATTTGCGACGCGCACGAAGCGAAATAATCCAAACTATTTAAAGGGGATTGAAGGGCTATAGGTTAGCTTCGTACCTGCGCAATTGGATCGAAAAATGATCAAGCGTGGAGGAAGAACGATCGCGGCGAACTTGCTGCACTTGCTGTCGCTGTGTCCGAGTTTCATGCGCGCGCGCGCGCACCCGCACGGCGGGCGCTGTCGTGGCTGCTCCGGCTGGCCGACGACCACGCGTGGCGGCGCGTGTACACCGCTGGGGTCGCCAGAGAGCTAGGGGGTGGCACGGTTTAGGGTTTGGAGAATTCTTTTGATCTCTCCCTCGCGTTCCTATCGCGATATTATATAAACTGCTGCTGTTCATTCAAAGGTGTAAGGGGTTAGCTCGGGTGGGCCGGCTTGGTTTACGTGAGGGGAGTCTATAGATTTGATCACTGCGAAGGAATCTGTAAGCATGGTCCTGCTATAGAATGCAAAGGCCGAGTTTGACCTTTCTGGACTGCGTGTTGATCGAGTAAACGAAGGAAACTTGCAATCCTTTCTACACGTTCATGAAATTTGGATAAGTGGGCTGGTCTTGGCCTGAATGGGCTTCGACCCGGTTAGCAGCTGTGATGTGCTTTGGAAATTTAGGAGCTCGGGTGAGCTCGGTTGTGGGGTTTTGTTTCATTGATCAATCAATAGTTTTGTATACATAGCTCTACATGGTTGGCCATGTTATATGGGACCAAGTGAATTGAGATGTGCATGGTGAAGCCAAAAGCTGATGGCCACCAACTACATCCTGGACTAAGCTGATGTATAATTGTATGCATGTATGTTGCAACTTGCAACTAATATATTGAAATGAAATGAATTTAATTTCATTTCAATTCAGTTCAAACATTCATTCCATTTCAATTCAATTCACTACTATACTATATAATAATAACAGAGGCCACCACCATTTTCCTTCTTCTTTTCTTATTTCTTTTTCTGTTTTCTCTTATTCTTTTTCATTAACTAATACACACACACACACACACACACACACACATATATATATATATATATATATATATATATATATATATATATATATATATATATATATATATATATATATATATATATTTATATATATATATATATATATATATATATATATATATATTTTATATATATATATATATATATATATATATATATATATATATATATATATATATATATATATATATATATATACATATACATATACATATACATATACATATATATATATACATATATATACATATATATATATACATATACACATGCACATGCACATGCACCATATATACATATATATATATACACATGCACATGCACCATATATTATCATTTATGTTTATCTATATATACGCACATATATTATGTATTCGTATATACACATTTTATGTATATATTTACATAATACTATATACACATACTCATATATATACAAATATACACATGTATACTTTTATTTAGTACACTTACATATACATATAATTACACACATATATTATAGTATGTTTATAATAAATTAATATAAAAACAATATTATTAAATAAAAATCCCAATATATAACAATAATAATAATAACGAAAATTAATAACCAATAATGGTATATATATAACAATTAGCTATAATAATTAATTAATCATAAAATCTAAAAAATCACCCTTTAATTAGAATAAGTAAAAATAAAATATTTCAAAATTTCCGGGAAGGGGAGCTACATCGTCAACTTGGACAGGAGTGTTGTGTAGAACACGGTTGGCTTAAGGCACAATATACGGACTTAGTGTTTAAGGCATGAGCCACGGTTGTTTCAAAGTGAGTTTGGAAAAAGGACTACTAAATGGGCATTCCTAAGTTGAGTAAAAAGGATATGGCATCAAGGGATAAGGCTCGCGACCGTGGGTCGTCGAGGGATCTCAAGGATAGAAGTCTTGAACATGGTTTTGAAAGAGACGGTAACATTGGAAGAGGAATGACTGTGTGAGACGTCAGTTTGTGTCGAGTCTTGCATGGTCATTGGACAACTTGTCAATAAGGGCAAAGTTTCCTCGAGTGGCAACCCTGGGCCATGGGACCGACTCGGCTTGGGAGGAAACAGGGTATAGTCGTGCATAAGATTTTAGCACGGGTTAAAGCGGGGGCTTGCAACGGAGATAGCTACTTGCGTTGAAAGGACCCCGATTTAAACAAGCTATATGTCGTAAGGATAGCTTGTGATGCTAGTGGCCAAGTTTATATAGATGTCGACAAAATAGCGGCCATCTGCGTGTATGCCTTTGGATTGAGTCGAGTGAATGTGTGTACAGTTAGAACACAAAGAATGTTTGGGCCTAAGATTTGGCATCAACATAGGCATCGTGCTTCGACACGAGTTATGGCGTCGAGTCTTAAAAGATGTTGACATAGAGTTGCACAAGTTGGATTGAGTCGTTTCGGGTTTAAGTCAGGAATCGCCGCAAGACAAGTTGGTTAAGTGACACTAAGTCCACAAGTCTTGATTGGGTCAGTTGATGATCAAGGTAGCAGGGGCCGCAGGCGGTAATATGGTTAAGTTTCATTGAGTTGCGAGGCACAGCCTCAACAAGGATTTGTAGCACGGTCACACGGGAATGGAGTCTTATCGCGTAGTTGCGTCTCTGATTTTAAGCCGTAAGGCAAACACGACTTGATAGGTTAACGTTATTGAGTTAACATTGATGTTGCAAGCACGGGATGGTCTAAAGACACAAAATAGGCAAGGCGTCGGTCATAAAACTGATCCTAAGGCAAGACTAGAAAGACAATTGATAAGAAGGGATTATGTTGCACAAAGTAAATTAACGTGTTAGTTTTGTTTGGGTGGGCGAGGAGCTCATTCCACCAGCACAGTTGAGTACTGACACCCACATAGTTCTTATGTGCAGGCACAGGTAGAAGCTCGTGGCGCGGAGCTCGCTTGGATGCGTCGAGGCACGAAGTTCCTTGGCGATTCAAAGCGTGCGGCCGCATGGAGTCAAGACTTATACGGGACATAATGTATGGACGTCGCCTTCCGAAGCTTCCGCTGGTTCAAGCGTTGTATTGAGAGATGAGAGAGAGCTGAGTTACTTGTAAAGTGAGCTTGAGTGAGCTTGAGAGACTTGTAATCTTGGCCTTGCGCCCTTTGTAACCTTTGTTTCAATATCAATAAAAGAGTGTTTTGTAATGACTTGTGTTTTTTTCTTAATTTCCACTGCTAGTATTCAATGTCTCTGCTTGGGACTTCTGTGCGACGACCTCGTCGCAGCCGCTGAAATCGGCCGTTATGGAACCCGCCTTGTACGAGCGCAATCTAGGCTCGTGCGGCATCACGCCTTAGCGAGGACAATCTCTCCTACGGGAGCGGGGCGTGACACGTTCTCCCTCCGCAGCCACCTGCATAAACCGGCAGGAGTACGCCTTCTTTTCACGGTCGTGAGCGCCCGCGCTATGGCTTGCCCAAGCTCGACGACGGCCTGGACACCCGAACAGTTGGCCCTGGTCGGGTAGGCTTCCGCCGTGGTGGCACCGAAGCTCCGATGGCCGCCCTCTCCGACTATTACGCCCCGATTTCGTAGAATCGATAGTCGTCCTCCGGGCGTGATGCCGTGCAAACCTAAATTGCACTCGCACAAGGCATAGTCATAAGGTTATCCGAAACACAACAACAAGAGAATACGCAGAGTAAAATTGAACACACACATTATAAAGAAGGAAACTTAAGCTTTATTGATAATGAATATCATTTTACAGACTCGATACAACGGCGCCGCACGGGCTTTTTACAAACTGACTCCATTACAAAATGAACGTCGATGAGATAGCCATTTCATACATTTCATCCATTGATTATACAACCAGCATTACAAAACCACCTGGGATGGTGGGAAGTCACTCCATCTGTCTTTAGATCTTCAACAGCAGAGTTTTCAAAAGAGATTGGATCCAAGCTTCGACCGCACGGACGAAGCTTCAAAACACACGAGCGTTGTCTCCCTTCACGCGGCACGCTCCTCTCGATTTATGGTACCTGTAGAGAGAGAGAGAGGATCAGTACAATCAACATGTACTGGCGAGTGGCTAATTAATTTCCAGGCTCTCATTTGGTTCAAGAATTTAGATAAAATTTACAACTTGCTTTTAGTGGTCTTTTTAGCCATGCTAGATATTTTCATACGAAGCATTTTGACGAAACATAACCCAAGTAAGTTACACCAGAATTTCCCTCGGTAGAGCGTACCGTGCAACATAAAACTTACCATCAGCTTCCTGTTTGTTGATAACAATTTATATCAAGTGTTTGATGTGGAGGTCACTGGCATTAACTAGCCATCCTGGACATAGCCTGGTAAACGGGACCCTTACAATGCAAGTAGCGAGCTCCGATGCAAGTCTCCGTATTACCGATTGCCTATTACCCAGCTAGGCTATAACATGTTTCTTCCTAGGCCGAGTCGGTCCTGTGGCCCCGAGTTGCCGCTCGAAGAAACCATCGCCCTTGTCGACAAGTTGTCCATGACCGTGATAAGTTAAAAAGGTATATTTTAGGGATCGTTGGGGCTTGTTATGAAATAGATCCATTTACTTGGTTGTTTTGCAGGCCTGAAATAATTCTATATATTTTTCTACACATCTCATCTTTTCTTTTCTAGAACATAGGACTTGTATTTTTCAAGTGAATCATTCCAATTCGATATCATTACCCGAGTTCTCATTTTTGAAATAGAGGGTCGAGACGAAGGAGGTCAGCCACTCACCTTGAGTTTTTGCTTGAGGCGAGAGACTTGTTGGCCGCGCTAGACGTCGCCACGCAATCACCTAAAATCGTACAAGCAACCGATTAGTACACTGTATTATGCAAAAAGTTCGATAGAAAATGAGAGTTCGAAATGTAAGCCATGAAAACCATCGAAAACATTCACAAAAATGCATTCAGAAAACCAAAGCCAAAACCAACGCAAGCGGCATAAAAAATAGAGCAACGGGGGGTCTCTTCCGACTCAGCCGCAGAGTCAATCCTGAGGCGCTACCCGCTGAATATGGGACTTGGTTCCGAAGAAGCCATTCCATAACGGAGAATGGATCTTAATTCAACCGTTCCCGTTTGATCGATTTGATCGATCCCGACATATCGGTCCCGACCGAATCGATAGCGACAGTGTTCCTTTCTCGTGCACCCCATAGACGGAGAACGGGGCACGATGTAGGGATGGGGCACTATACCATAACCAACAAAGAAAAATTTTTATCCACGAAACTTATGAACAGAACCTACCTCTATGAAAATAATGAAGAAAACTTTTCCTTCATCTCTGACTCGAGTTTCCATGTTGACTCTTCCGTCATATGGTTCCTCCAGAGTACGCGAACGAGAGGGATTGCCCAATTTCGAAGCAGCTTATCCTTACGCTCTATGATTTGAACTGGCTCTTCAATGTAGGATAAGTCAGACTTCAGCTCCAGTTGGCCAAAAGCCACCACGTGGCTAGGGTCGTGCACGTACTTCCGCAACTGAGAGACTTGGAAGACATTGTGCACACCTTCAAGAACCGGCGGTAGGGCAATTTTATAAGCCACTGGGGCGACCCGCTCGGGTATTTCGAACGGCCCAACGAATCTCGGACTCAACTTTCCTTTCGTGACGAACTGAGTAACTCCTCGCATGGGCGACACCTTCAGGAACACGTGGTCGCCCTCCAGGAACTCAAGTGGTCTTCAATGGGTGTCGGCGTAGCTCTTTTGCTGACTCTGTGTAATCTTCAGTCTTTTCCGAATTAGCTTGACTTTTTCCACAGTCTGTTCCACCAGCTCCGGGCCGAGTATCTGCCGTTCCCCGACTTCATCCCAAAAAATGGGCGATCTACACTTTCGGCCGTACAAAGCTTTATACGGTGTCATTTGGATGTTGGACTGGTAGCTATTATTATATGCAAATTTTGCCAGCGGTAGATAGACGTCCCAGCTTGATTTGAAGTCAATTGTGCAGAGTCGTAGCATGTCTTCGAGAATCTGATTAACGTGCTCCGTTTGGCCGTCGGTCTGAGGATGGTAAGCTGAGCTGAACTGTAACTTGGTACCCAGTGCCGACTAAAGGCTACTCCAGAATCACGACATGAACCATGAATCCCGATCAGAGACGATGGATACTGGAACTCCGTGCAGCCGTACTATCTCATCAAGATAAATCTGCGCCAGGCGATCAACGCTCCAAGTAACTTTGATGGTTAGTCGATCGACGATGACCCAGATGGCGTCGTTCCCCCGTGGTGTCTTCGGCAGGCCAACAATAAAGTCCATAGTGACATGATCCCATTTCCACTCTGTAATAGCAAGGTTCTGCATCTCTCCGCCCGGTCGCTGATGCTCAGCTTTCACCTGCTGACAGGCCATGCATTGTGACACGAAGAGCGCCACATCTCTCTTCATCCCGTGCCACCAGAAGGTCGTGCGGAGGTCCTTATACATCTTGGTACTGCCTGGATACAAGGTATATTTCGTATAATGTGCCTCTGCCAATATCTCTTTTCGTAGTTCTGAGTCATCCAGAACACATAGTCGGCCATTCAATCTCAGCACGCCGGTCTTATCTTCCGTAAAGTCGGTCGTACTACCTGTTGAAATTTGTTCATGCATTTTCTTCAGGTATGGATCATCCTTCTGAGCGGTCTTGATCTTTTCCAGCAAATTTGGCTCTAACTGCAGTTGCGCCAACCGTATATTCCTGAATCGAACCCGGAGGTTGACACCCATTTGTTCTAGATCTTGTAGTAGTCTGTGGTTGATGGATAGCAAGGCAAGATATTTTTGACTCAGAGCATCCGCTACAACATTTCCCTTGCCCGGAGTGTAGTCGATCGTCACGTCATAGTCTTTGATCAGTTCGAGCCAGCGCCTCTGTCGCAAGTTCAATTCCTTCTGGATGAATAGATACTTGAGGCTCTTATGGTCGGTATAGATCGTGCACGCCACGCCATATAGATAGTGATGCCACAATTTTAACACGAACACAATCGCCGCTAACTCCAAGTCGTGCGTAGGATAGTTCTTCTCGTGCGGCTTCAACTGTCTTGAGGCGAAGGATATCACCTTGTTTCGCTGCATGAGCACACATCCCAGCCCTGGCCTGAAGCATCGTTGAATATCTAAAAACCCTCTGGCCCATCCGGAAGTGCGAGTATAGGGGCCGAAATTAGTCGTTGTTTTAGCTCCTGGAAGGAAGCTTCACAGCATCCGACCACTCATACACGACTCCCTTTTAAGTGAGGCGAGTCAATGGCGATACGATCTTCGCGAAGTCTTTCACGAAACGTCGACATTATCCCACCAAGCCAAGAAAGCTTCGAATCTCACTAGCAGACGCAGGCCGCTTCCAATCGACAATAGCTTCCACTTCCTTCGGATCGACTACAATGCCTTCGGACGAAATGATGTGACAAGAAAGGATACGCTGCTTAGCCAAAATTTGCACTTACTCTGCTTTGCATACAACTGGTTCTCTCGAAGTATCTGGAGCACAGTGCGCAGATATTCTGTATGCTGTGCCCTGTCCTTCGAGTAGACGAGAATATCGTCAATAAAGACTACCACAAATTTATCAAGAAAGGGTCGAAATACCCGATTCATCAGGTCCATGAAGGCGGCAGGGGCGTTCGTCAGGCCGAATGGCATCACCAGGAACTTGTAGTGGCCGTACCGAGTGCGAAAGGCTGACTTTTGCACGTCGTCTCACTTAATCTTGAGTTGATGATAGCCCAAGCGGAGATCAATCTTTGAAAATACCGAGGCGCCTTACAACTGATCGAATAAGTCGTCTATGCGGGACAATGGATACTTGTTCCGGATGGTGGCCTTGTTCAGCTCTCGGTAATCGACGCATAGACCCATCCTTTTCTTCACGAACAACACGGGCACTCCCCACGGTGAAACACTAGGCCGGATAAACCTTTTGCCAAGCAAATCTTGTAAATGGACCTTGAGTTCCTTCAGCTCGACGGGGGCCATTCTGTACGAGGCCTTGGAAATCGGTCGAGTATCGGAGAATGTATCGATGCTGAACTCGAGTTCTCGGTCGAGGGGGCATGTCGGGTAGCTCGTCCGGGAACACATCAGGAAATTCTACCACAACGTCGGTCTGACCCGCGTTTGCACCATCCTGTCGCGTGTCTCGAACGGACGCCAAATAGCCTTCGTACCCAGAATTCAGCATCCTCCGAGCAGAAATTGCCGAGATCAGCATGCAGGTCGACGATGCCTCACCACACGAAAAGCAGAATTTAGACACTCCTGGTATACGGAAGGTGACCGTCTTTCTGGCGCAGTCGATGGTTGTATTGCACGGCCCGAGCCAATCTATTTCTAGAATGATATCAAAGTCCTTCATATCTAGAACTATCACGTCAAGACCGATCTTTTGACCGCCGATACAGATAATCCCATCGGCCCAGGCTAAGTTTATGAGTAGTGGTGTGCCCGAAGGTGTACTTACGCTAAAGTCGAGATCTAATAATATTATATAAAATTTGTGCTCGGCGGCAAAGTCCGGCGATATAAAACTATGCGAAGCACCTGAATCAAAAGTACACGAACAGGCATATTATTAAAATTTAGTATACTTGTCATGACCGTATCTGATGCAAGCAATTCATTTTGAGTCATGGCGTAGATGCGGCCCTGGGCATTGGGGCGACGGTCTTGGCCATTTTGCGGTACGGGTTGATGGGCTCGAGGCGCTGGACCTTGATTCCCTTTGCGGTGCTGTCGGGGCGCCATTGGACGGTGCTGTTGAGGAGCCGTTGGGTTTGGTCTTCTGGTTGGACAATTAGCACGAACGTGGCCCCTCTTGCCACAGTTCCAGCATCCACCCTCTGGTATCTGGCAGTCGTCGATAGTGTGACCGATATGGTGACATCGGTTACAGTAAGGCCATGGATCATGCCCTTAACATCCGCCTTGTTGCCCATTGTTTGGACGCTTGGTCACATTGTTTCCTCCTACGTAGCTAGGGCATTTGTGATTGTATGTATGCACAGTGCCGGCAGCACCTGGAGGGTATTGGCGTTCAAGGCGGAGGGCGTGGTTGAGAGACTCCTCTATCGTTTTGTATTACGGAACAGACACATGGGTGTAGATAGATGGTCGTAGGCCCACTTCGAACCGTCGAGCATGACTCACTATGGAGGGCAGGAATTCTCTGGCAAATTTGGCTAACTTGTTGAACTCTGTTGTATACTGTCGCACCGTCATATTCCCTTGCCTTAGCTGCATAAATTCATTTTCCTTCTCTTGTGGAACGGCTTCGGGGAGGTACTCGATCTCGAACGCCTCTCGAAAAGTGGCCCAAAAAATTGCTATTGTCTCGTTGTCGCGTCTGATCGCTCGCTTTTGCATGACCCACCAGTCGTGCGCGTTCAATCGAAGTAGAAGTTGAGCGCATGTGACTTTCTTGGATTCATCGACGCCCAGAAGCTCGAACCGATCTTCCAACTCCTCCAACCAATCGATCGCCAAAGAAGGGTCTTCAGTACCGCAGAAGGAAGTGCGGAAACTTTTGCTGAATTTTGACACCTCAAAGTTGGAACTTCTCGGTGTTGCAGGTGTAAGCTCGGGTACCTCCGGTTCGACTTCACTTTGTCTGGCCGCAGGCTCGGTTACGGCATGGGTTGTCGCGGAGTTGTTGTTGTTGGCCACAACTGTCTGAACAATCTGCTGAAGGGTATCAAGCTACTTTTGCTGTAACTTGAATTGTGCATCTGTCACGACCCGCTACCCAAATTGTTGGGCCAGGCCGAGTCAGGTCCAGCCTACGTTGAGATAAAACATAGTAAGCTGTTCTAAAGACAACAGGATAAGACTAAATGTGCTAGCAGTTCTATAAGTGAAGAAGAATCATAAATGCTCCAAACACAAAAGTCGTCGTATATAGTAAAATATCCAAGTACAAGTAAACTGAAATGTAAAACTGGATACATGTCCAGTTACAAAATAATATAGTCTAATACATGTCTACTCTCAAAAGTCTAAGTAAACAAAAGACAACTAGGCGAGGTTCCCTGCAGGAACATCCTCGTAAAGCAGAGCCGGGTCCTCGGTAGTAATCCCATAATATGAGTCGCAGAGTAACTCCTCCTCAGTAAGGACACCTACAACGTTATCCTGTCAGGACGGGAGCAAGTACTAAATCTAGCAAACTAGCATATGAAACATGGAAATGAACATGACAGGAATAACTGGAAAGCATGGCATCACATAGTCTATCATGGCAAGGACACATATGTCATAGAGACAGATGTATATGTAATGTTTAAAACTGTAGCAGGTACGTGATCGGTCAATAGATGTACAATGCGCTGTGGCACATAATGAAATGTACATACGTATAAGTAGACAAGCATAGGTGTACATCCGTACAGAAAATACGGGATATTTACCTGCGGCAAGGTATGCATATAAAATGCGACCAAGCTCGCTACTATAGGGGGGTCGTGATCACGTACACTACTATCAGTTTCCCCATAACCCATTTTCTAATCATGCGAGAGATACATCAAGACTGTTCTAAGCATGGTAGTAACTGGAAGTACAATATGTAGAGATCTAACTTGCTACCCCAAGGATCAGCATTTAACATGGTGGGGTTTGCAGTTCATTTATGTGACAATATGTAAAGTTCGTAGAAAGTACTTGCCTCTAGCAAAGCAAAACAAAACAAGCTGCGATAACAATGCTATGGATGTCCAGTAACTCGTCGCTGTAGAAGTAAAATATAATAACTTAGTTTTACACTAAGCTAAAACACTAGGACACTAAATGGTGCGACACGACTTGTGACTGGGCACCTAGCCAAAATGATGACTTAGCATAGGAGACCAATGTGGGGTGACACACTATGTTAACTAACTTTCTAGGATCTTTATACTAGTGAGGGATGGGGTTCAACACGACTAAAACTCCAAATAACACAAAAAGCTACAAGTCGTAATTAATCAATAAATAATCAAAAGATTATTGTGTTCTAACAATTTTTGAAGTAGACAAAAAGCCTAGTTTTCCTTAAAGTAAAGTACCAAGGTGATCCTTGTTAATCATAGAAATTTATTATAATTTTTCTGGAATTTATTAACCAGTACAAATATTTTATAAAAATTAGTTTTCCTAAGTATAAAGAAAATGAGTTTTGGTTTCATATGCCAAACTAGTGGCAAAACAGTAAATTAAATACTACAAAAATTATACTAAATTAGCTAACTTAACATAGTATCTAAAAACTATTTTTCCATAATTTTAGCAATACTTTAAGTATTTTTAGAAAATCAAAAACAGCATTGCACACAATAATTAATTATCTGCGTATTTTGTCCATGTATATAATTTGAACCAAAGTTCAAATACAGGACCCAAGGCCATGAATCAAGTCCAATATGACTTGTACAGGTCTTGAATGTGTGAAAACACATTTGAGCCCAAATACCCATGCTAGGCTTGGACACCAAATGGTTGCAGTAATTTAAATACAATAAAAATATAATTTGATGATAGTGCAAAATAAATATTATTATTTTAATAAGGCTAATTTGTACAAAAGAATATATACATACCTATGCTAAAAGTATATATAGATATATAAGGAAAAATACTTAACTTATAGAGTATATATATATATTTACAAATATATATATATACATAAGAAAACACTTAATAATATAGTGTATATATATAATATATATACGTATGAAAATATATATATTAACATATGTATATAGAATTTACTAACTATAAAATATATACATATATATTAAATACTGTTAAAATACAGTATATATATATATATATACTAATATATATATACATATATATATATATATATAAATACAAAACAAAAAGAAAAGAAAACAGAAAAGAAAAGAAAAAGGAAACAGAAAGAAGAGGGGGGGCTCGAACCCGAGCCAGAGAAGCGGGGGGTTTAATCGGGTCGGGCTGGCCAGGGGGTCAGCCCGAGCTCAGTGTTAGGGTTAGAGTTTAGGTTAGTTTTATTAGGTTTAGGTTAGATTAATAATAAAAAAATATATAAATATCGGTCCTGCGTCCTGACAGTTTAGGACACAGGTATCTATGTGTCCTTGCTACGCACGACACGCATGGACTGAATCGGTCGTGTCCACGTTTACCCAAAGACTGCCCATGTCCTGGCGAGTCGTCCATAGGAAAATGAGACACCAACGAGACACGAAAATATGACTGACACATACGTGTCCGGAGATGGACTGCTGTCGAGGTGGCGCCTGGGCGGAGGAGGCGTCGTGGTCAGGGCGATCGGGTGGCGCTGGGGTCGGCGTGACAGGGCGAGTCGAACGGTGGCGGTTGTGGTCGATGTAGGTGGCTGTGGAGCTGGTGGTGGTGTGTCGCCGGAGTTAGGGTTAGGTCTAAGGTTTAGGTTGGAGACGAGGGGCTGCGGTGGTTGTGGTGGGGTGTAGAGCTAGGGTTTGGGTTTAGGAAGGAAGGGGGGTTTATTTATAGGTTTTTAGGGCGGTGGGGATGGCCGGGAAAGGCGAGAAAGATCGGGGTCGGTCGCCGGCGACGTGGCTGGTCGTCGGGGGCAGGTGAGCCCGATCGTGGGGGGGGGGGGTTTAGGTTTACACTTAGGTCCCCTAGAATTTAGGTTATTGCATAATAGGTCCCCGCAGTAGTATATGCAAATAATCATTTACATTTATTAGTTTAAAACAATTAACAAATTACAAACTGATATAAAAATAATTTAAATAATTACAAAACAGTATTAAAACAATTCTAATAATTGCAAATTGATATTAAAACATTTTAGAAAATTACAAATCAATATTTTTGCATTTTAAAACTCATTTAAAAATTCTAGAAAAATTCCTAAAAATTCCTAATAATTATTTTAAGGCTAAAATTAACATTAAAAATTTATTAACACAAATTTAACTAAAATTGAAAAACAGGGGCTGACAAGTCTTTCCTCCTTGAAAAATTTCGTCCTCGAAATTCACAAGGATTGAAGACCCGACAACATTCTAACATAACAAGCAAAGCAACAAAATGACTAAGGCTGCGATCGAAACTAACCTCTAAGGTATCAAGCGGGAACGGGTGGTTCCCTCGCAACGGTTGGATCGAACAAGTAAGGGTATCTCTCCCTCATGTCCGACTCCCTCTCCTAAGTAGATTCACCTGGGGAGTGACGGCTCCAAGCTACTCGCACTAGGGGTATAACCTTGTTCCTCAGCCTCTTCTCTCTCCGGTCTAATATTTCCACTGGCTGCTCAGAAACTGTAAGGCTCGGTCCGACCTCCAACTCTGAATGATCTAGCACATGACTGGGGTCTGGAACATATCTCCTCAGCTGAGATACGTGAAAGACGTCGTGAACTCCTACTAGGTTGGGTGGAAGTGCAACCCTGTAAGCTACCTCTCCGATCCTGCCAAGCACCTCGAATGGCCCGATGTATCTGGGGCTCAGCTTCCCTCCTCGTCCGAACCGGATCGTCCCTCTAGTAGGTGATATCTTCACTAGCACCATATCACCGTATGCGAACTCCATCGGCCTGCGACTAGCATCAGCCCAGTGTTTCTGCCTGTCCTGAGCTACTCTGAGCCTGTCTCTGATCATCCCGACTTTCTCTGCTGCATCCTTGATCATCTCTGGCCCAAGCATAACTCTGCCTCCGACATCATCCCAAAAGAGCGGTGTGCGGCATCGTCGTCCATATAGCGCCTCGAAAGGAGACATACCAATACTGGCCTGGTAGCTGTTGTTGTATGAAAACTCTACCAAGTGCAGATGGCTCTCCCATGATCCTCCGAAGTCCAGCACGCAAGTCCTCAGCATATCCTCCAGTGTCTGTATCGTCCTCTCGGACTGCCCATCTGTCGGTGGGTGGTACGCCGTACTGAACTTGAGCCTACTGCCCAACTCCTCCTGCAAGCTCCTCCAGTAGTGGGATGTAAATCTGCTGTCTCTGTCTGACACGATGCTCACCGGCACTCCGTGTAGGCGAACTATCTGCTGCATGTATAGCTCCGCCAACTTCTCGGTGGAAAGCCCCACCTTGAAGGGTATGAAGTGCGCACACTTCGTCAGCCTGTCTACAATGACCCAGATGTCATCCTTCCCTTCTTGGAAACGAGGAAGCCCTGAAACGAAGTCCATCGTAATATGTTCCCACTTCCACTCGGGAATGGGTAACGGCTGCAACAAACCAGCTGGCCTCTGGCGCTCCGCCTTGACCTGCTGGCAAACTAGGCATCTCGAGATGAAACGTGATACATCCCTCTTCATCCCGTGCCACCAAAGATGTTCCCGCAAGTCACGATACATCTTGTTAGCACCAGGGTAAATAGAATATCTCGATCGGTGTGCCTCCTGTAAGACTGCCTCTACTAGCTCTCCCTTCGGCACGTACAATCGGCTGCCATGCCTCAGGGATCCATCCTCTGCTATAGTGAAGTCATCCAGCAATCCAGCTAATGCCTGGGGTCGAAGTCTGTGAAGCTCTTATCTGTAGACTGTGCCTCCCGGATCTGCTCCATCAATCCTGACTGAATGTCAAGCGCCATCATCTGTATCACTGATCCTGGCCGAACTAGCTCGATACCGAGCTTCTCCAGATCCTCCCACAAATGCCGATCAATCATCAGGTACCATGCCATCGGATGCCTGCTCAGCGCATCCGCCACCATATTTGCCTTCCCGGGATGATACTGTAAATCGATGTCGAAGTCCTTCATCAACTCCAACCATCGTCTTTGCCTCATGTTCAGCTCTTTCTGCGTGAACACATACTTCAAGCTTTTGTGGTCAGTAAAGATTTCCACACGCTCTCCGTATAAGTAATATTTCCATAACTTGAGTGCAAAGATCACCGCAGCTAACTCTAGGTCATGGGTAGGATAATTCCTCTCATGAGTCCGCAATTGCCTAGATGCATAAGCAATTACTTTTCCATGCTGCTGTAGGACACATCCTAGCCCCTTCCCAGAAGCATCGCTGAAAATGGTGAAACCTCCAGAACCTGAAGGTAAAGTCAGAACTGGAGCGGTCGTCAGCCTCCTCTTCAGCTCCTCAAATGCCGCCTGGCAGTCCTCTGACCAGATGTACTCTGCGTCCTTTCGCGTCAGCTTCGTCATGGGTTCAGCTATCCTAGCAAAGTCCTGGACGAACTTTCTATAATAGCCTGCTAAACCCAGAAAGCTCCTGATCTCTGAAACTGACGTCGGAGCCTTCCATGTCTCAACTGCAGCAATCTTCCTAGGATCCACCGAGATTCCATCTCCAGTGACTACATGGCCGAGAAACTCTACTCGGTCTAAAAAGAACTCGCACTTCGGTAATTTGGCAAACAATCTCTCCTGCCTCAGAATCTCCAAAACTATCCGCAAGTGCTCTGTATGCTCCTCTGGCGTCTTCGAGTATATCAGGATGTCATCGATAAACACTACGACGAACTTATCCAGATACTGGTGAAATGTCTTATTCATCAAGTTCATAAAGACAGCTGGCGCATTTGTGAGACCAAATGGCATCACCAGAAACTCGTACTGCCCGTACTTCGTGTTGAACGCCGTCTTCTGGATGTCTGCTGGCCTAACCTTCACCTGGTGGTACCCGGATCTCAAGTCTATCCTGGAAAACCCCTTCGCCCCGCTCAACTGGTCGAACAAATCATCTATCCTGGGCAGAGGATATTTGTTCTTGATGGTGATGGCATTCAAGGCCCGATAGTCAATACACAACCGGACTGTACCATCCTTCTTAGGCACAAAGAGCACTGGTGCTCCCCATGGAGAAGCACTGGATCGAATGAAACCCTTTTTCAATAGGTCATCAATCTGCTCTTTCATCTCTATGGCCTCCTTGGGATTCACTCTATAGCAAGCCCGGGATACTGGTGATGAACCCGGCACTAGATCTATAGTGAACTCCACATCTCTGTCAGGCGGAAGTCCTGGAAGATCCTCTGGAAATACATCCATAAACTCCCTAATGATAGGGTGTGGCGGTGCTGCGTCCCCGACTATAGCACAACAGTTCGGCTCTAGGCTGATCTCCGGCCCTGTCCTCCTGACACTGAATGGTGCTGTGCCTGGGGGACTGAACAAAATACTACCCTCATAGCAATCTATAGATGCATGGGCATAGCTAAGCCAGTCCATCCCCAATATGATATCATAACCGGGGAGTGGCATCACAAAGAATCGCCCTCTGAACTCTCTCCCGGCTATAAAAATAGAACATCTATAGATAGATCTAATAGGCAATGGTCCTCCTCCCGTCATCACTCTACTAATCTCCACAGTAGGTGTAGCTACTAGATGATGTTTATGCATAAACTCTAATGATAGGAAGCTATGAGATGCACCAGAATCAAACAAACATACAGCTAGAAAAGTATGCAAATAAACATGACCTGTGATGACGTCAGCTAAGTAATCCGGCTCCGAAACCTGCTCCGGCTCCGGCTCAATGGCTAGACTATAAACCCTCCCCTGAGGTCCCTTCTGCTGCTGCAGATGCTGCCCAAACCTCTGCTGCTGAGTCGGAAGCGGTCCTCTAGGTCCCTTGGATGCTGGGCAGTCCCGAAGCTGATGGTTGGCAAACCCACAAATCAAGCACTGCTTCAACCTCTTCCTACAGATGGAGATGTCGTGCCCTGGTCTTCCAAGGAAAGAACATATGGCTCCCTTCTGCTGTAGTTGTCGGGGTCCCGGGGCTCTAACTGGCGGGGTCTGATGATGTGGTGTAGGGGGACGGTAAGTCTGCTGGGGTGGCGTCGGCGCTCTCTGCTGGAAAGCCTGACGCTTGGACGGACCCTCATGGTGTACAGAAGCCGGCCTCTTGCATGACAGAAGACGCTCCTCGATGCTCCGGGCTAACTCTAGGCTCTGGTAATAGTCAGTCGTACCGTTTGCCACTATAAGAATGCCAATGTCTGGAACTAGACCATGGCAAAACCTACGGGTCATCTCCTCTGGATCAGCAACCAGACTAGGAGCAAAACGGCTCAGGCGACTAAACTCTCCCGTATAGTCATCAACAGAACGGTTCCCCTGCTGGATGTTCTGGAATCGTAGCCCCATGGCTACTCTAGCAGTGGTCGAGAAGAATTTCTTCTTGAACTGGGTCTTGAACTGGTCCCAGGTGGCTCTACCTCTCGCGAACAACGGCTCATTCCTGAACCAGACTCCGGCTAAGTCTATCAGCAGAAATCCTGCTGCCTCGACCTGAAGGTCATCCGGCATCCTAACTCCCAGAAGCTTCCTCTCTACAGAATCTAGCCAGTCATCAGCTACTACTATGCCCTCAGTCCCTGAGAACTCCTTAGGATTCAGACCCATGAAGTCCTTGACCGTCCCCGCTCTCTGCCGTGGCTCTACATGTGGTGGGACCACGGGACGTCCCTCAGAACGCTCCATGCTCTGGCGGAGTAGGGTAGTCTGCTCCTGATGGGTTGTTAGGAACCCCTGGATCAGTGTGAGCAGCTGGGTCCCGTCGAGAGTGACGGAAGCCTGGGTGGGTATAGTGATAGGGGGTGGTGGAAGTATCGGGTCCTGCCGGGCCTGGGATGTGGAAGGTGGTATCTGGGTCTGTGGATCTGTGGAGTGGGGAAATGTGGTAGGTGGAGGTGTATCAGTCAACTGGTCAGCTGACTGGATATGGAGGGCCCCATTTTCGGGGGTAACATACTGGGATGAACGAGTAAGCACCATCTAAATTATACATAAAAAGACTTATAAGGACTTATTTAAAGTAAGCAATCATATGCAAGAAAATATAATTATAATAGCAAACATGTGATGTATTTCCTATGTTGCAATCCTAGCATTCCTCTAAGTGTTCTAAGGGTCTTTCCTAATGTTGTCTAATTACCTTAAGTTCCTAATTGCAGGCATGCTTGGTACAATAACGTAACCAAACAGTTTAGTCAGGACCTGCATGGGCCACCACTAAAAACATGTCACGACCCGCTACCCAAATTGTTGGGCCAGGCCGAGTCATGTCCAGCCTACGTTGAGATAAAACGTAGTAAGCTGTTCTAAAGACAACAGGATAAGACTAAATGTGCTAACAGTTCTATAAGTGAAGAAGAATCATAAATGCTCCAAACACAAAAGTCGTCGTATATAGTAAAATATCCAAGTACAAGTAAACTGAAATATAAAACTGGATACATGTCCAGTTACAAAATAATATAGTCTAATACATGTCTACTCTCAAAAGTCTAAGTAAACAAAAGACAACTAGGCGAGGTTTCCTGCAGGAACATCCTCGTAAAGCAGAGTCGGGTCCTCGGCAGTAATCCCATAATATGAGTCGCAGAGTAACTCCTCCTTAGTAAGGACACCTACAACGTTATCCTGTCAGGACGGGAGCAAGTACTAAATCTAGCAAACTAGCATATGAAACATGGAAATGAACATGAGAGGAATAACTGGAAAGCATGGCATCACATAGTCTATCATGGCAAGGACACATATGTCATAGAGACAGATGTATATGTAATGTTTAAAACTGTAGCAGGTACGTGATCGGTCAATAGATGTACAATACGTTGTGGCACATAATGAAATGTGCATACGTACAAGTAGACAAGCATAGGTGTACATCCGTACAGAAAATGCGGGATATTTACCTGCGGCAAGGTATGCATATAAAATACGACCAAGCTCACTACTATAGGGGGGTCGTGATCACGTACACTACTATCAGTTTCTCCATAACCCATTTTCTAATCATGCGAGAGATACATCAAGACTGTTCTAAGCATGGTAGTAACTGGAAGTACAACATGTAGAGATCTAACTTGCTACCCCAAGGATCAGCATTTAACATGGTGGGGTTTGCAGTTTATTTATGTGACAATATGTAAAGTTCGTAGAAAGTACTTGCCTTTAGCAAAGCAAAACAAAACAAGCTGCGATAACAATGCTATGGATGTCCAGTAACTCGTCGCTGTAGAAGTAAAATATAATAACTTAGTTTTATACTAAGCTAAAATACTAGGACACTAAATGGTGCGACACGACTTGTGACTGGGCACCTAGCCAAAATGATGACTTGGCATAGGAGACCAATGTGGGGTGACACACTATGTTAACTAACTTTCTAGGGTCTTTATACTAGTGAGGGATGGGGTTCAACACGACTAAAACTCCAAATCACACAAAAAGCTACAAGTCGTAATTAATCAATAAAAAAATCAAAAAATTATTGTGTTTTAACAATTTTTGAAGTAGACAAAAAGCATAGTTTTCCTTAAAGTAAAGTACCAAGGTGATCCTTGTTAATCATAGAAATTTATTATAATTTTTCTGGAATTTATTAACCAGTACAAATATTTTATAAAAATCAGTTTTCCTAAGTATAAAGAAAATAAGTTTTGGTTTCATATGCCAAACTAGTGGCAAAACAGTAAATTAAATACTATAAAAATTATACTAAATTAGCTAACTTAACATAGTATCTAAAAACTATTTTTCCATAATTTTAGCAATACTTTAAGTATTTTTAGAAAATCAAAAACAGCATTGCACACAATAATTAATTATCTGCGTATTTTGTCCATGTATATAATTTGAACCAAAGTTCAAATACAGGACCCAAGGCCATGAATCAAGTCCAATATGACTTGTACAGGTCTTGAATGTGTGAAAACACATTTGAGCCCAAATACCCATGCTAGGCTTGGACACCAAATGGTTGCAGTAATTTAAATACAATAAAATATAATTTGGTGATAGTGCAAAATAAATATTATTATTTTAATAAGGCTAATTTGTACAAAAGAATATATACATACCTATGCTAAAAGTATATATAGATATATAAGGAAAAATACTTAATTTATAGAGTATATATATATATTTACAAATATATATATATATACATAAGAAAACACTTAATAATATAGTGTATATATATATAATATATATACGTATGAAAATATATATATTAACATATGTATATAGAATTTACTAACTATAAAATATATACATATATATTAAATACTGTTAAAATACAGTATATATATATATATATACTAATATATATATACATATATATATATATAAAAATACAAAACAAAAAGAAAAGAAAACAGAAAAGAAAAGAAAAAGGAAACAGAAAGAAGAGGGGGGCTCGAACCCGAGCCAGAGAAGTGGGGGTTTAATCGGGTCGGGCTGGCCAGGGGGTCAGCCCGAGCTCAGTGTTAGGGTTAGAGTTTAGGTTAGTTTTATTAGGTTTAGGTTAGATTAATAATAAAAAAATATATAAATATCGGTCCTGTGTCCTGACAGTTTAGGACACAGGTATCTATGTGTCCTTGCTACGTACGACACGCATGGACTGAATCGGTCGTGTCCACGTTTACCCAAAGACTGCCCATGTCCTGGCGAGTCGTCCACAGGAAAATGAGACACCAACGAGACACGAAAATATAACTGACACATACGTGTCCGGAGATGGGCTGCTGTCGGGGTGGCGCCTGGGCGGAGGAGGCGTCGTGGTCAGGGCGATCGGGTGGCGCTGGAGTCGGCGTGACAGGGCGAGTCGAACGGTGGCGGTTGTGGTCGATGTTGGTGGCTGTGGAGCTGGTGGTGGTGTGTCGCCGGAGTTAGGGTTAGGTCTAAGGTTTAGGTCGGAGACGAGGGGCTGCGGTGGTTGTGGTGGGGTGTAGAGCTAGGGTTTGGGTTTAGGAAGGAAGGGGGGTTTATTTATAGGTTTTTAGGGCGGTGGGGATGGCCGGGAAAGGCGGGAAAGATCGGGGTCGGTCGTCGGCGACGTGGCTGGTCGTCGGGGGCAGGTGAGCCCGATCGTGGGGGGGGGGTTTAGGTTTACACTTAGGTCCCCTAGAATTTAGGTTATTGCATAATAGGTCCCCGCAGTAGTATATGCAAATAATCATTTGCATTTATTAGTTTAAAACAATTAACAAATTACAAACTAATATAAAAATAATTTAAATAATTACAAAACAGTATTAAAACAATTCTAATAATTGCAAATTGATATTAAAATATTTTAGAAAATTACAAATCAATATTTTTGCATTTTAAAACTCATTTAAAAATTCTAGAAAAATTCCTAAAAATTCCTAATAATTATTTTAAGGCTAAAATTAACATTAAAAATTAATTAACACCAATTTAACTAAAATTGAAAAACAGGGGCTGACAGCATCGAATTGGGCCTCGAACTGAGTCTGGCGTGACTGAGTCTGGCGTGCCTCCGTCTGCCGTCGATGTCGCTCATTCTGGCGTTGACTCTCCTCAGCTTGTCGTTGTTGCGCTTCCAACATACGCAACATCCGCTCCATGGCATCGTTAGAGGGTCCGGGCCTCGAGCTACTCGAGCCGTTCGAAGCACTTTCTTCGTTCGTTGCCACGTTCACCGCTGCGCCTTCTGGGATTTTTGAAGGCAAAATACATTAGTCACAAAACTTCTTACGGACTCACTCGTATGGAATGACATATCTCATCGACACGAGACCAACAATTTTTTTTGAGACTAGAACTCGACACTGGAGGCCAAGGACGTAAAGCCATGCTCTGATACTATTATGTCACGCCCCAATTCCGTTGAATCGATAGTCGTCCCCCGGGCGTGATGCCGTGCGAACCTAAATTGCGCTCGCACAAGGCATAGTCGTAAGGTTATCCGAAACACAATAACAAGAGAATACGCAGAGTAAAATTGAACACACACATTATAAAGAAGGAAACTTAAGCTTTATTGATAATGAACATCATTTTACAGACTCGATACAAGGGCGCCGCGCGGGCTTTTTACAAACTGACTCCATTACAAAATGAACGTCGATGAGATAGCCATTTCATACATTTCATCCATTGATTATACAACCAGCATTACAAAACCACCTGGGATGGTGGAAAGTCTCTCCATCTGCCTTCTGATATTCAACAGCGGAGTTTTCAAAAGAGATTGGATCCAAGCTTTGACCGTACAGACGAAGCTTCAAAACACACGAGCGTTGCCTCCCTTCACGCGGCACGCTCCTCTCGATTTATCGTACATGTAGAGAGAGCGAGGATCAGTACAATCAATATGTACTGGCGAATGGCTAATTAATTTCCAGACTCTCATTTGGTACAAGACTTTAGATAAAATTTATAACTTGCTTTTAGTGGTCTTTCTAGCCATACTAGATATTTCACACGAAGCATTTTTGACAAAACATAACCCAAGTAAGTTACACCAGAATTTCCCTCGGCAGAGCGTGCCGTACAACATAAAACTTACCATCACCTTTCCTGTTAGTTGATAACAATTTATATCAAGTGTTTGATGTGGAGGTCTCTGTTTGCAAAAACAAAAGTCTTTATTTCACAAACTTTGTAAGAAGATTACAATTGAATTCTGGAAAAGTACAACTATAGGAATCCGATCTGAAGACGATCGCTTTATCCCTTGGACGATGTAAACTTTAAAGACGATAGCCTCTGAAGAATGCAGCAGCACTTGGACAAGAACTCCTGATCTCTGATGATAATAATGATCTGATCTCCTTGATGAAGGACTTGAAACTCTATTTATAGAGTTCTAGAAATAACTAATTTGTAGTTATTCTGAATTGCGCATGATGAACTACGCTGGAGACAGACTGCACAGACTGCAAACTACGCTGGCCTATTGGGCAGTTACTCGATAGTAGACTAACTGTATTCAGACGCGTGGCATTGTTTGATTGAAATGCGCTTCATCGTGTACAGGCGGTTGCCACGTGGCGAGCAATTGATGGCTTGTAAGCCACGTAATAAATGTCAGTTATTCGATGAATTGCGCTAACCGAATAGCACTATCTTCAGACTGCGCTTCCTTCTAGTCACTGGAAAGCGCTGGGATTCAGGCTTGGTCGAACTGCGCTGAGGTTGGACTGGCAGATTGTGCTGAAGTTGTACAACTGTTCTCGAGCGTTGTGCTACACAAGAAACGAACGGACTCCTTGTTTTTTGGGCTGTCAGAAGATCCGATCTTTGTCAGGTAATGATGGCATTCCCATGTCAGCGTAGCGCGCTCTGGTGGTAGCGCAGTTCAGCTCGCGCGTTCGATTTGTAGCGCAATCTGTTTCCTGCGCAGTCCATTTGAAGGGTGCGCAGTTGAGAATTCTCTGCCTATTTGATAGATGCAACTGGATTTTTAGGACATACAAGACCCCCTTCAAAGTTTTCAAAATTTGAAAATATTCAAAGTTTCGAAATACTTTGAATTTCAAATTTAAAATCAAGTTGCGCAAGTTGCACTTTGATTGTGCGTTTGGAGGAATTAGCTCTGTCTTTTGTAGCACAATTGGGGGTGTCATCGCCGGGGTTATGATGCCTTCTCCGACACCTGCTCCCGAGCCCAGGCAGGAAGCTTCCAGTGCAGAGAAAGGAGACCAGGTTGAAGAGACAAGAGAGGAAACCGCAGAGACAAAGGATGGGGCTGTAGAAGCAAGAGAAGCAACTGCAGCTCCAACCCCAATCAATGAGTCGGGATCATCTGTCGAAGTAGTACAATCTCCTACACTTGCAACAGAAACTGCCCCTCTTCCAGCTACACCACGATCGCGTTGGGCTGAAGAAGATCGATTGATGATCGAGGCCCTGGAAGACTATGACTTCGGCTTAAATGATGATATAGATCCAGTCGACGCGAGTGATAGCGAGAAGGCACGAGAAGAGGGTGCAGATGATGAAGAAACATCTGCATAGGATGACAATCTGAATCTGGAAGAGGATGCCGATGCCCATGCATCCTAAGAAAAGAATACTGTTAATGACGTAGCACTGGAGGAAGCTACTGTCACGGATCCAAGAGGTATTGGCTGATATTGATAATCTTCTTTTATAGATCAAATGAATGACATCTTAACTTTCATTCATGCAGAAATTCAACCTTCTCCAATTCCTCCAGTGTGCACTGATATAGTGCAGACAAAAGCGATAGCTAGCAGTAGCCGTCTTTTATCAGGCGGCTCGAAAGTGGGAAGCAGTCAGGCAGTGATGTCTGAAGCTACTTCTGTGAAACGCCCCAGTCCCAAAATATGTAGGACTAGGAACGTAGACATGCCAGCTGTATTCATACGAAGTATACTCCAATATATGGAAGCCTCGTATAAATACATAAGCTGTAAAATGCAGTAGAACCATAACTAATCTCATCCACACAGAATAAATGAATAAAAGATCATATAATGAGAATGAATTTGTCTTAATACAATATGTTGGGCGGAGACAAATCCACTACCAACAAAATAAGAAAAAGTACATGATTGAATAAATGATTTTGGCGAGCAGAGCGAAGACGATCCAAGTGCAATCATCCTCGAGAAATAGCAATGAACACGGCTAGAGCTAAGCACCTGCGAAGAACAATAGCACACACCTGGAGGGATAACCAGGTCCTAAGAGGGACGTAACAAGACACATAATATCATGCCATATAAACTGACTAAATATTGCTCAAATAAATAAGTAAATCGAATTATAACATGTTCCAATACGCACCTACTGAACGAGCGTACCATCCCCCAACCAAACAAGGACAGGAGATGGTAAACTAATTCACGGTAACGTATCTTCCCATGCTATAAATCCAATATGGTATCCGGACCCCAACAAGGTTCAATACCTTCTCATCGAAGTAGTAAGTCACACCTACAACCAAACAAGGACAAGATGTGATGAACTAATCTGCGACAAGTTATTGTTCCAAGCCACGGTCAGATACAAGTACCCAAACCAAAAGTACTCGTACCTAACGGATAGGGTAGCCTACCGTTCTATGTGAAATGTAGTTAAGAACAATCCTTCCTATGCATGGGCCCTGGCTAAATAGGATCGGTATAGTCCCCTCTTGGGCACCAGAGGCCCCAGCAGGAAGAGCATGACGTTCCGCAGAATCGTCAGTGCCCATCAGTATCATGGGTCATCAACCCCGTATCTCCAGTGGAGATTTCGGGTCACAAGGGAAGTGCATCGAAGCCCATACGCTAAGAAATTGTCCTCCCCGCCCAATGCCTACTATGTTGTATCCACAACATAAACCACTATAACCGCTAAGTCAAACTAACATGCAACCTCTATTAGCGGTTATTCCTATCGCACGGCTTGTACGTACTGGTGGCCAGCCAATCACGCACTTCCGTGTCCTACATACGACAGACAACTTCGTGTTACAACGTGTCAAGGCCAATGAATACAACACACAAGGTGGTCCCTTAAATCTAGGTTTAATTTATAAGAAAAATAATACATAGCAGGAAATATAGATGAACAGTAAGTTTTTAACAGTTATGCCATGTATCACAGTTTATTTTACATAAAGAAAATAAATAATGCATGAAATATGAGCTAAAATAATTAAACAGCGAATAGCAAGGTGTCTTGCCTGGTAGAGCGCCTGGTGTGATGCGATAATCAATGTGGCACGAACCGCAACTTCGGTGCAACAACTATGCAAGGTGACCATGGATGGTGACACGGTCGGTTCCGTTGGGTCCAGGATGGTTGAATTAGTTAGGGTGGACATAAGGTAGTCTCGAAATGGACGAAGGAATAGGACTTGGATACGGACAGAAAAAATCAGAGAATAATGGATAAATAAATATTTATATATATACGAATCTTAGAAAATATTTATAATCCCTAAAAGCTAATTTTTACGAGTCAAAATATTTATAGAAGAAATACAAAAGAAAGTTCTTTAAAATCAAGAGACCGTTTTCGGCAAAACCTCTAAGTTTTGTAAAGATACGACTCTAGATGGAAAAAAATGTATATATTTTATTGCAAAAATATTTATATAATACAGACTTAAAATCAAAATAGTTGTTTCCTTTTAGCCAGAAAATAATATTTTCCTAAAACTTTTATAAATAATAATATTTAACAAATAGGTAGTTTTGCAAGTAACAACAATAATAATCATAATAAAAATAATGAGAGTAATAATAATAATAACTATCTTTAGCCACAATAATAATGATGACAAATAATAATAGTAATGAGAATAATAATAATAATATTAATATTAATATTAATATTAATATCAATAACTGTAAATATTATAACATAATAATACTAATAACTAATCCATAACAATAATCATAATAATCATTAACAAAAGAAGAAAAAGAAAAACAATTAAATAAATAAATGAAAATCCATCACAGGCTGGTCTCGAGAACTTCCCAGTTACAATCAACAAAAGCTTCTGTACACAAAAACAAATAAAGGGGTAGAAAGGGATTAGAGAGAGAGGGAATGGGCGACGGAGGAGCGAAGGAGCGGGGAGAGCGAGAGAGGGTTTCGGCCGGCGGCGAAGCTTGGGAAAGGGAAGGAGTCTTAGCGGCGGGGTCTGACGGACGGGCGCGGTTTGGCTGGAGGAGGCGTGCGGAGGAGAAGGAAGAGGGACGGCGGAGAGTCGGTGGTTCGTGCGGCGGCTCGTCGACGGGCAAGCAACGGAGGGGAGTGCAGGGGTTAGTCGGTCGGGGAGGTCGGGTGCGGCCCAGGCGGGCGACGCGGCGAGGGAGGAGAGCGGGGCTAGGTTCAGCGTGCGGCGGCTCCGGATCTGGCCGACGGCCACGGGTGGGGCGGTTCACGACACGGCGAGGCGCTCGAGGAGGCGGCCGGAGAGGTAAGTAGAGGTGGTTGGTTTGTTTTTCCTTCTGTTTCTTTTGGTTGTAGGTTTTGGAGTCGCGGATGGTGGTGGCCGGACGGCTGGGCGTGGTGGCGGTGGTTGTGTGATGACGATGACGAAGATGGTGGTGGTGATGGCTTTGGTTGTCGGCTGGCTTGTCCACGACGGGGTGTTGGTTCTATTGGGATTGTGGCGGTCGGGGTCTCCGTAGGTGTTGAAGGCCGACGTTGGTTGCGAGTGGTGTATAGGGTCGGAGAGGGCCAGCATGGTGGCGAGGATCTGGTGTTGTGCTGGGAGGAAGTCGGGGAGATGGGATCGGGATTTAGGTAGATGGAGTTGGGTTGGCCGGAGGTGCTCCATGGTGGAGGAGATGACAGACAGGGTTTGGTCGGGGTGTCGTGTGGACGGGTTAGAGTGATAGGAATAGGGTTTTGGGAATTTATTGATGTCGGGGTGTGTCCGACACGGGAAAAAGATGAATAATGTACATGTAAACTAATGGAATAAGATTTGGACGATGGAACACGGACACGGGGCACGCACCATGGTTGGAGAATTATTTGTGGAATAATTTGGTGGATGATAAAATAAATTGGAGAAGTACCTGCCTATTTATAGGATGTGGGAATTCCCAATTTGAATAGGATTAGGAAAATTTAAAACCCAAAGTAGATAACTCATCTATTTATTTAAATAATTTATAAAACAATTCAAATAAATTCCAAATCCAATCCAATTTAAATATAGATACATCTACACCTATAATTTCAAATTATAAATCATCATAATTAATTTAAACAATTATCAACCATTTAAAAATATATTTTATGAACACTAAATTTATAGTAATATTTAATTTCGAAAATTTATTATTAAAAATAAACTGTTAAAAATATTGATGAAATATATATGTAAGCAAAATAATTCATACATGATTATACTTTTCCTAGTATACAAAAATATAATTTATTATCAATAAATATTAGAAAGAAAGGCTTAAATTAACCAACTTAGAAATTTGGTATAATGGCAAAAATAATTATTAATTATATCACTTCGAATATAGAAAACGTTTTTCTAAAAATATGTACGCTCGCACATATTCGCACACGTCGAGCAATAAAAATAAATTTCGTGCGCGACGTACAATACGACTACGTGACGTACAATACAAAATTTCAAATCGGTACAAATAAAATAAAATAAAATAATTAGTAGAAATTTAGGGGTTTTACATCCTACCCAACTTAAAAGAATTTTGTCCTCAAAATTAAGAATTAGTAGGGGGTTTGAGAAGACACAATGGTAGATAGAAGGGGTCCCTAAGGAAGTGTATATGGTCGTAGTCTAGGTTGATGATATGATTAAGAGACGATTTTAATCACTCTTAAATTCAAGTGATTAGAAGGTCAAGCTTATAGAATTAGGGGCGAGGGAAAGGTCGAGGGGTTTAGGATGAAATTTAGCAACATCGAGTGAGAATGGTCATAGTCGATAGGAAGGCTAGAGGAATTTCTAGCACCATTTTTTCGTCCTTCTAAAATGGGTGAAGGCGAGAGCAATATAGAGTTCGAATGAGGCATTATCGAATACGAATATGTGATTCAAAGACGATTGAATAATTTCAAAGGGATTGTCAAGGCAGTCGTGGATGGGGTTCTAAGGGTAAGTTTAACTATGTTCCATCCACGTAGAATAATAGACAAAAGTGAACCAAAGTGCACTCGGTTGATCAGACCATCATGCATCGGTTCTGATTAGACAATACATTAGTGGATGCATCCAATAACATATGTCATGAACAAGCTTGATAAAAAGAATTTAGCTTGCAAAAACTAGGCTATATTAGCATCATTAGTTTAGACGGTAAAAATATAGGCACGATGGTAGATGAATAAAACAAATATGAATAGTCTAAGAGTCATAAGAATCCAAGTCTTGTTTATTCCTATACAATCATTCTACGATTTATTGATCAAGGCTTGGTTGACCAAATGGGTTAGATTTCTCTAGTCTCTATGGTCTAGATAGTACTATTGGTATTTCCTTAATGGCCAGGGGTGTGTCAAGTCGTGGGGTATTCTACCCAACTTAAAGAATTAAACTAAGGGTGTTTTGGGACAACCAACTAGTAGGGTCAAACTCTAGCAAGCACGAAGGAAAGATAAGAATAGGGACGGAAGGAAGCAAGCAAGATGCAATTGATGAGTCAAACGGTAGATAAAATCAAGGAAAGAGGTCAAGTATGTGGATGAGATCCTAGACTTCTAATCCTATTCGCAGGCTTGCTTGGTACGGTAAAGTAACCAAACAATTTATCTTGACCTGCATGGGCCACCACAAAAATATGTAACGCCCCAGTCCCAAAATACGTAGGACTAGGAAAGTAGACATGCCAGCTGTATTCATACGAAGTATACTCCAATATATGGAAGCCTCGTATAAATACATAAGCTGTAAAATGCAGTAGAACCATAACTAATCTCATCCACACAGAATAAATGAATAAAAGATCATATAATGAGAATGAATTTGTCTTGATACAATATGTTGGGCGGAGACAAATCTACTACCAACAAAATAAAGAAAAGTACATGATAGAATAAATGATTTTGGCGAGCAGAGCGAAGACGATCCAAGTGCAATCATCCTCGAAAAATAGCAATGAACACGGCTAGAGCTAAGCACCTGCGAAGAACAATAGCACACACCTGGAGGGATATCCAGGTCCTAAGAGGGACGTAACAAGACACATAATATCATGCCATATAAACTGAATAAATATTGCTCAAATAAATAAGTAAATCGAATTATAACATGTTCCAATACGCACCTACTGAACGAGCGTACCATCCCCCCAACCAAACAAGGACAGGAGATGGTAAACTAATTTACGGTACGTATCTTCCCATGCTATGAATCCAATATGGTATCCGGACCCCAACAAGGTTCAATACCTTCTCATCGAAGTAGTAAGTCACACCTACAACCAAACAAGGACAAGATGTGACGAACTAATCCGCGACAAGTTATTGTTCCAAGCCACGGTCAGATACAAGTACCCAAACCAAAAGTACTCGTACCTAACGGATAGGGTAGCCTACCATTCTATGTGAAATATAGTTAAGAACGATCCTTCCTACGCATGGGCCCTGGCTAAATAGGATCGACATAGTCCCCTCTTGGGCACCAGAGGCCGCAGCAGGAAGAGCATGACGTTCCGCGGAATCGTCAGTGCCCGTCAGTAATCATGGGTCATCAACCCCGTATCTCCAGCGGAGAGTCCGAGTCACAAGGGAAGTGCATCGAAGCCCATAGGCTAAGGAATTGTCCTCCCCGCCCAATGCCTACTATGTTGTATCCACAACATAAACCACTATAACCGCTAAGTCAAACAAACATGCAACCTCTATTAGCGGTTATTCCTATCGCACGGCTTGTACGTACTGGCGGCCAGCCAATCACGCACTTTCGTATCCTACATGCGACACACAACTTCGTGTTACAACGTGTCAAGGCCAATGAATGCAACACACAAGGTGGTCCCTTAAATCTAGGTTTAATTTGTAAGAAAAATAATACATAACAGGAAATATAGATGAACAGTAAGTTCTTAACAGTTATGCCATGTATCACAGTTTATTTTGCATAAAGAAATAATAATGCATAAAATATGAGCTAAAATAATTAAACAGCGAATGGCAAGGTGTCTTGCCTGGTAGAGCGCCTGGTTTGATGCGATAATCAATGTGGCACGAACCGCAACTTCGGTGCAACAACTATGCAAGGTAACCATGGATGGTGACAAGGTCGGTTCTATTGGGTCCAGGATGGTTGAATTAGTTAGGGCGGACAAAAGGTAGTCTCAAAATGGACGTAGGAATAGGACTTGGATACGGACAGGAAAAATCGAGAATAATGGATAAATAAATATTTATATATACGAATCTTAGAAAATATTTATAATCCCTAAAAGCTAATTTTTACGAGTCAAAATATTTATAGGAGAAATACAAAAGAAAGTTCTTTAAAATCAAGAGACCGTTTTCGGCAAAAACTCTAAGTTTTGTAAAGATACGACTCTAGATGGAAAAAAATGTATATATTTTATTACGAAAATATTTATATAATACAGACTTAAAATCAAAATAGTTGTTTCCTTTTAGCCAAAAAATATTTTTCCTAAAACTTTTATAAATAATAATATTTAACAAATAGGTAGTTTTGTAAGTAACAACAATAATAATCATAATAAAAATAATGAGAGTAATAATAATAATAACTATCTTTAGCCACAATAATAATGATGACAAATATAATAGTAATGAGAATAATAATAATATTAATATTAATATCAATAACTGTAAATATTATACATAATAATACTAATAACTAATCCATAACAATAATCATAATAATCATTAACAAAAGAAGAAAAAGAAAACAATTAAATAAAAATGAAAATCCATTACAGGCTGGTCTCGAGAACTTCCCAGTTACAATCAACAAAAGCTTCTGTACACAAAAACAAATAAAGGGGTAGAAAGGGATTAGAGAGAGAGGGAATGGGCGGCGGAGGAGCGAAAGAGCGGGGAGAGCGAGAGAGGGTTTCGGCCGGCGGCGAAGCTCGGGAAAGGGAAGGAGTCCCAGCGGCGGGGTCTGACGGACGAGCGCGGTTTGGCTGGAGGAGGCATGCGGAGGAGAAGGAAGAGGGACGGCGAAGAGTCGGTGGTTCGCACGACGACTCGCCGGCGGCAAGCGACAGAGGGGAGTGCGGGGGTTAGTCGGTCGGGGAGGTCAGGTGCGGCCCAGGCGGGCGACGCGGCGAGGGAGGAGAGCGGGGCTAGGTTCGGCGCCGACGGCTCCAGATCTGGCCGACGGCCACGAGTGGGGCGGTTCACGACACGGCGAGGCGCTCGAGGAGGCGGCCAGAGATGTAAGTAGAGGTGGTTGGTTTGTTTTTCCTTCTGTTTCTTTGGTTGTGGGTTTTGGAGTCGCGGATGGTGGTGGCCGACGGCTGGGCGTGGTGGCGGTGTTTGTGTGATGACGATGACGAAGATGGTGGTGGTGATGGCTTTGGTTGTCGGCTGGTTTGTCCACGACGGGGTGTTGGTTTTATTGGGATTGTGGCGGTCGGGGTCTCCGTAGTGTTGATGGCCGACGTTGGTTGCGAGTGGTGTGTAGGGTCGGAGAGGGCCAGCATGGTGGCGAGGATCTGGTGTTGTGCTGGGAGGAAGTCAGGGAGATGGGATCGGGATTTAGGTAGACGGAGTTGGGTTGGCCGGAGGTGCTCCATGGTGGAGGAGATGACAGGCAGGGTTTGGTCGGGGTGTCGTGTGGACGGGTTAGAGTGATAGGGATAGGGTTTTAGAAATTTATTGATGTCGGGGTGTGTCCGACACGGGAAAAAGATGAATAATGTACATGTAAACTAATGGAATAAGATTTGGACGATGGAACACGAACACGGGGCACGCACCATGGTTGGAGAATTATTTGTGGAATAATTTGGTGGATGATAAAATAAATTGGAGGAGTACCTATCTATTTATAGGATGTGGGAATTCCTAATTTGAATAGGATTAGGAAAATTTAAAACCCAAAGTACATAACTCATCTATTTATTTAAATAATTTAAAAACAATTCAAATAAATTCCAAATCCAATCCAATTTAAATATAGATACATCTACACCTATAATTTCAAATTATAAATCATCATAATTAATTTAAACAATTATCAACCATTTAAAACTATATTTTATGACACTAAATTTATAGTAATATTTAATTTCGAAAATTTATTATTAAAAATAAACTGTTAAAAATATTGATGAAATATATATGTAAGCAAAATAATGCATACATGATTATACTTTTCCTAGTATACAAAATATAATTTATTATCAATAAATATTTGAAAGAAAGCTTAAATTAACCAACTTAGAAATTTGGTATAATGGCAAAAATAATTATTAATTATATCACTTCGAATATAGAAAACATTTTTTCTAAAAATATGTACGCTCGCACATATTCGCACTCGTCGAGCAATAAAATAAATTTCGTGCGCGACGTACAAGACTATGTGACGTACAATACAAAATTTCAAATCGGTACAAAATAAATAAAATAAATTAGTAGAAATTTAGGGGTTTTACATTCTGCGAGGCTGCAGCCTATGTCAACAAATGACAATTTTGTCACTAAACCCAGCAATGGTAAGCTTACCCTTATTTTTGATCCTTTTTGATAATCGCTAATGACGGCAAGCTGATGATGTTTATTTGATTTCGTAGAGTAACATCTGGGAGGGGCAACTAGCTCCACTATGGCTCCCTTGTCCAGAGAGACTTCAGCCCATGTTCCAGAAGTCGAACTTCCGCCTTTATAGGCCTCTGCTGCTTTAACTTCTATAGGAGTAGCTGCTACACCCAGTACAGCGGCTACCAATAAATTTATAGTTGGTTCTTTCACCAACCTCTTCTTTACTTCATTAGGACCCTTAGTAGAAAGGGTAATGGAGGAAGAGAACGTTGGTTTCATCACTGTCCGAAGTCCAACTACTTATCTGATCGGCGTTCTCCGAAGTCAGGGTGATGAAGCTCAAGCTGCATATCTTGAACATATACTGGATGAGTTGGAAGAATCAATTAAGATTTACAAAGATCTTAATCGGGGGAGGTAGAGCCCCTGGTGAATGCTGAATTTGAAAGGATGACTCGAGAAGCCGAAGTTACGAAAGCTGATTTCAAGATTTTCTTGGACACTTTCGTTACAAAGTCTTCAGAGTATGACTCCAGATGGAGATATTAGCGTCTGCTGCTGGGAAGAAAGAAAAGAAGGTTGCTGAACTGAATGCAGAGTTTGCTCGACTTCAGGAAGAGTTGAGAATCGTTCAACTTGCTCTTGAGGAAGAGACTACACACATCAGGCTACAATTCAGCAACTAGACATTCTGACCCATGAGAAGAATGAGTTTGTCATGTCTCATCAAGATGAAATCGCTCGCCGACTAGTGACCTTGCCGACATTTGACGATAAATCTGGAATGGAGGAAGCTAGAAAGCGGGTGCTGGATTCTCGTGAAGAACGACTTCAGACCTTGAAACAGCAGATAGCTAGTCTAATGACCCCACCGATTGAGTGAAAGAAAATCTTTTGTACTTTCTCCTTTGTTATATATCTTTTTGTAATGCCTTTTATTTTGATCAATGAAAAGACATTATTTTTGTGGCTCTATTATTTATTGCATATCCCATTACGGATATAAATAATAGCGATAGAATATATTCAGAGGTTCAGGACATATAATTTCTTGATTTAGAAAATAATTATATTCATTATATCTGCTCAGAGGTAATGTGGACATGGCAGAATATAATTTGTTGAATATCATTATTTCGGTAGACAACTTAATCAAAGGTAATAAATACGTGACAAGTCGCTGATGTGGATGAACGGATGAATCGTCAAAATGTGTGAACGAAATGAATCGTCGGGATGAATGGATGAACCGTCAGAATGTATGAAATGAACGGATGAACCGTCGGGATGAACGGATGAACCGTCAGATGGGTGGAATGAATGGATGAACTGTCAGGAGAACGGATGAACCGTCGAGATGAATGGATGAACCGTCAGATGGAATGGAATGAACGGATGAACCGTCGAATGAATGTAATGAACAGGTGAACCGTCGAATGAATGAATAGATATTGCGAAGAACGCGTCGCTTTGATGTTTCAAGAATCTCTGCCTATAAATAGAACAAAATTTAGATGGATGATCACTTTCACTTTTCAACACAAAAATGTCGTCTGAAGATGCATCCAAGAAGGCTGAGATTATCCCGAAGGTTGAAGAAATCACGGAGGAACGTCCAGCCGAACCAAACCAGCCAAAGCAGACGAAAGCGGGCGAAGGTTCGTCTGCACCCAAGCCACCAAGGACATCTTGGACTTCCTGGTTGAGCCAGGGAAGACTGAAGAAGAAGAAGCCATGAGGATGGCTGCTTGCGCATTTCTGGTGAAATCGAGCAAGAATGTCCTCGGCTCTTTTGCCGACTATGTTTTTAAAAGGACGGTAGTGGTCCTCGTCCTGTCTTTAAGAAGGATGATAGTGATTTTCGTCCTTGATATTATGTAACATTGTTTATGATGAAATAAAATCAAATTTATTTATGAACTATCTGATCATATTTACAAGAAATCCTTTTTACATTCATATATAATATTTTTTAAGGAACTTGCCATTGATGGGCATCATTGCAACTCGACCATCTAGCTCTGTGAGTTGATAAGCTCCATTTGAGAAGACTTTACTCACGATATAAGGCCCTTCCTATTTCGCATCGAACTTGCCTTTGCTCATGTGAGTCATAGTCATGGGACGTCTGACTGTAAAACAGTTCTCCTTTCTGAAAGGCTCTGACTTTAACTTTGCGGTTGAAAGTCTTCGAGATACAGGCTTGATATAACTCTATGTGTTGTTGAGCCAATAGTCGCTTCTCGTCGAGCGCCTCCAGTTCTTGAAGTCGAAGAAGATCATTGTTCTCTGTCGTAAGTTCTTAGCGATGGCAATCCTTAAGGAAGGAATTTGAAGTTCCAGGGTAGAACTGCTTCACAAACGTATACCAGAGAGAAATGTACAACCTGTGGGGTTGCGGACCGTAGTGCGAGGCCCATAGACATTCTCTAAGCTTTTCTCCAGTTTCGTTTGTTAGTAGACACAAACTTCTTAAGGAGCTTGATGATAGTCTTGTTGAAGGCTTCAGCCAAGCCATTAGCAGCAGGTTTGTAAGCTGTCGATGCGATATTGTCGATCCGATGATCGTCATGGAACCTTATGAACTTTTAACTGATGAACTGAGGTCCATTGTCATGAATGATTCGTCGAGGTACACCAAATCTGTATATGACATGATGTTTGACAAAGTTGATAACGCTGCTGGTTTTGACTTCAGCCAAAGGTATAGCTTCGGCCCACTTGGAGAAATAATCCGTTATGGCTAGTATAAACCGATATCCTTTAGAAAGGAGGATTAATGGGTCCTATAATATCCATGCCCCAAGCTTCAAAAGGCCAGGAGGCAGCAGTCGGATGAAGGAATTCCGACGGTTGATGGATAAAATCTGCATGGATTTGACAGGCTCAACATTTCCTTGCATATTCGATGCATCAGACACCATAGAAGGCCAATAATAACCCATTCGTCGGATACGATCTTGTATTTAGGGCCGGGTTGATGTGCTCCGCAAACACCATCATGAGCTTCACGTAATACTTGCTTCGCTTCATCACCAGCAAGACAGCGCAAGAGTAGGCCGTCATAAGTCCGTCGATAGAGAGTCTTGGTGGTCTGATTGTAGTAGAATCGAAGAGATCGTCGGCGAATACTCGTAGCCTCCTTAGGATCTTCAGAAGTATGTCATGAACTACGAAGTCAATGAAAGGAGCTCTCCAATCTTCATCGATAACGTTGATTTTAGCGAAGTTACTGAACTCATGTTACGATTATTTTCATACAGAACAACTCTCTATTGGAAACAACAACCACTTGTTGTCTTTTGACGGAATTGCTAAGACTACTGCGAGATTAGCTAAAGCATCTGCCTCAGTGTTACAAGCTCGTCGAATATATTCAATGAAGAAAGCTTTAATGATGTGCCATGTAAATTATAGCTTCATGATAGGGCACTAGATCTTGATGGCGAACTTCATATGTTCCTCTAATCTGATTAACAACCAGTTTAGAATCGCCATAGACTTCAAGATATTCGACCTCCAATTGTTTAGCTAACTGGAGTCCGATAGCAAGGCATTGTATTCAGCCACATTGTTAGAGCATGGTGATCTAAGGAATAGGCTCTTTGGATAGCTAATCCTTCTGGAGAGACTAGTACAATCCCAACTCCTGCACAATGGTCCATTTTGGCCCGATCCGGGATGCTCCGTCGAAGAATAGACGCCAGGTAGGAAATTCTTCAGAGATCATGTTTGATTCCAATGTTTCGTCTGGAATCTCATCATAAAGCTTAGATGTTTTCGGAACAGGATGAGCTGCTAAAAAGTCAGCCAGTGCTTGACCTTTAACAGACTTTTGTGGAACATAAACCATGTCGTATTGGGCTAGCAGAATGGCCCATGTAGCCAGTCGAGAATTGAGTGTGCTAGGCTTCTTCATCAATACCCGAAGAGGATTAACTCGGGAAATGACGTGAATGGTTTGGCCAATGATATAATGCCGAGTCTTTTGAACAGCGAACATAAGAGCTAAGTATTCTTTCTCAACACTATAACGGTGTTCAGCACCAATCATAGTACGACTAAGATAGTAGATGGCTTGTTCATGGCCTTGTTCTTCTGGGCAAGTAAAGCACCCAATGAATGATCCATAGCACGGACATATAAGAATGGTATGCCTGAAATTGGTGGCACCAAGACTGGTGGGTTCATGAGATATTGCTTTATATCATCAAATGCTCGTTGACATTCTTCAGTCCAAATAAAGATACACCCTTCTTCATTAACTGGGTAAATGGTCTGCAGCGTCCAGACAGATTTGAGATGAATCTCCTGATGTACGCAAGTCGACCTTGGAATCCTCGTAGCTCTTTTAAGTTGCGTGAGGACGCATCTCTGAATGGCTTTGATCTTCTCGGGATCCACGTGTATACCCTTAGAGGTAATGACGAAGCCGAGAAATTTACCACTAGAGACACCCAAGAATGACTTGGTGGGATTCATTTTAACTGATGTTGGCGCATTAGATTGAAGATAGTTCTTAAATCTTGGATGTGATCTTCCTTTAGACGACTCTTGACAGCAATATCGTCAACATAGCATTCACAGTCTTGCGCAGATGATCTCGAAAGATGGTACTCATAGCTCGTTGGTAAGTTGCACCAGCATTCTTGAGACCAAATGGCATCACTGTGTAGCAGTAGACTCCGCGAGGAGTACGGAAAGAAGTGTGTTTTCATCTTCAGGATTCATCCGAATCTGATTGTATCCGGAGAATCCATCCATGAAGGATATCCTTTCGAACCCACAAGTGTTGTCGATCATGACGTCTGTAATAGGGAGAGGAAACTCATCTTTTGGACAGGCTTCATTAAGATCCCGGAAGTCGATACAAACTCGAACTTTGCCAGTTTTCTTCAAGACTGGACAACGTTGGCTACCCAATCAGGATGTTGTTCTTCTCGAATAAAGCCAAAGCTATAAGCTTTTTGACTTCATCATCAATCGTCCATCATTTCTGGCTTGAATCGCCTTTGCTGCTGTTTAACTGGCTTTGCATTAGGCAAATATTCAGTTTATGAGTGGCAATTTTGGATCTAAACCTGGCATGTCTTCATAACTCCAAGCAAAGACATCAATGTATTCTCGAATAAAAGAATTAATTCTTGCTATCCGCCTCTGGAAGGTTCTTGCTGATGAATATGGACGAGGTGACCGTCTTCTCTCCACATCAATTTGAACCAATTGATCTTCGGTAGGAGGTTCCTTTGTTCGAATCGGAGTTCCCATTGGGTATCCATTCGTTGAGCCCAAGGATCTGTTTCGGATTTTCTTCTATCTTCGTCATAACCTTCTGGAAGTTCAGCGGAGACCATGTTAGAAGATACAATCAATCGATGAACTTGGCCGATACTGGTGTCAGAATCCCAAGATCTGGAATCAGAAGAGTTAGAGCGCTCCTCACTATCAGACTCGGAGGCTGCTGGAGATAAAACCGGAGGTGAAGTATATCCGAGACCTCTTTTCGTCCTGCTGTAATACATCTTGACTTCCTTTCGAACAACCGTACGGATAGGAGTTCGTCTACCCTTACCGTAATTGAGGCCATTCTTGAAGTCATAACCCTTTCGGATGATGTCTTTTGATTGTTGACTATAATGACGAAGTTGGAGACGTCCCATATCGTTATTTTTGCTATCATCTGTATAGCTAATTTTTGTTCTGGCCCTTTACTAAAAAGTATTGGACTCTCACCTCTCTTTCGAGAAGGGACAACAAAATATAGTCATCTGGATGTTCAAATAATACTTCCGTCTGAAGGGATTGTACGACTCCTATTGTAAATGACTGAAAGCTGTCTAGCATATCCAAATAGCATTTAGTATATAAATGACATCAGTATACTGGAAAGTAGATACTTTTTATTGATTTGTACATCCATATTTACAATAGGACCTTTAGCCTTAGCCGGCTTGGTCAGATCGATTACAAAGGAGGAGAAGAAGAGCGAGGAGGATTAGACTTGTTGCGAGGAGGTCGATAACAACGGCTCAGAAGAGGTGAGCTCCCTTTGATCTTTGTTACGATGGAGGTCGATAACAAGCGGCTCAGAAGAGATGAGCTCCTTTTGATCTTTGTTACGACGTAAGTCGATAACCAGTGGCTCAGAAGAGGTGAGCTCCCTTTGATCTTGATTATCACCAGTCGATTGCTTCTGGGCTGGCAGATGAATAGCTAGTGGTTTGGAGGATTGAGATGAGAGACACGCCCTTTGACAGGTATGATGAGAGTGTCACTGGCACTGCTTCCTGTTCTTCTTCACCGTCCATGGCTAATACCACCTTCATGAACTCTTCTTTGTACATGCGAGCGTCGTTATATATGCTTCAACGCCTTTAAACGGGTAGAGATCCGCAACTTCTTTTTGGACTTCTCCTTTGTCATCAACGTATTTGAAGCATTGATGGAGAAGAAGGAACAATGTTGTGTTCATGCAGGAATGGTCTCCCCAGAAGAGCATTGTAGAACAACCATGGTTGTCTATAATATAGAAGGTCACCTTCGTACGAAGATTGCCGATTTATAGTTTTAGGCATATCTTGCCTAAAGGTTCACTTCTTTCCTGATTGAATCCCAGAATGGTGGTGATAGTGCTGGAGAGGCTATGCACTGGAATCTTCAGAGCATCCAACATTGTCTTAGGCATGATGCTGGGCTGACCTGGATCTATCAGAATACGATCGACCTTCATGGAGTCGACATATCTGTAAAGTAGAGAGGACGGTCATGTCGATTGTCCTCCATTAACATGTCATCTTGTGTGAAGGTAATATTTGGAATTAATTCTGCACACTGTGACAATGGAGACAAGAGACAGGCTCTGATTTTCTTCTTAGAAGAGTTAGACAGTTTCCTGCATCAAGATCACTCAGAGTTTCTCGAGTCTCTTTGAGAGGTATAGAGCTCGAAGATGGACAGCCTAGCCGTGTGTTGGCCAGTTGAGCCAATATGTCAAAGTTATATGGCTTTTCAAGTCCAGAGGGGGATGACTTCTTCAAAACTTTGTCGAAGCGGACTTGTTGTTTGCCTTTGTCGGCTATTGCCGTTTAGAGGAATGGGTTCTACAACCGGTGAGATGCAGAAGGGATCCTCAGTAGAGACAGGTTGCACTGGAGCAGACTCGAAGAAAAGCAGGGTTTTCTTGAGTTTTGGAAATTCCCGTAAATAGGCTTTCCCTGACCTGGTGCCCAGTAGGATTTCCTCTTCAACTATGGGGTCAAAAGACACCATATTGCAGATCTTTGTTCTGCCCTTGGAGCGGTCTTTTTGCTTAGACGAAGAAGGAGCCTCGAAGTCTGCAATAAGGTCAGGGGATCCACATAATCTCACTGTTATCAAGGGATAAGGGGACGAGACCTTCACTCCTGGAGAGGGAGATTCTCGATCTTAAGAGTGGCCTTGGGGATAGGATGACACCATGCTGTACCATCTGTGGAGGAAGTTACCAACTGTACTGAGACCATGTTCGCGGTAACAGTCTTCTCATCTTGTTGAAGGGTGACAACACCAGCGTTGACTAACTCTTGAATCTTGCCTTTGAGCACATAACATGCTCGAGTGGGATGACCAATGAACCTGTGATAACACAATATTTGGGATGATCAGTCTTACCACCTCGTCAGGCTTCTTCGGGTCTGGGAGTTGGAGCTTATTGCTTTTGATCAAGCAATCGAAGATGCTCACGGTGTCGTTCTCTCGTCAAAGGAGTATCTACTTTCGGACGAGGTTCCCTTGGTGGAGGGGTAGAAGGAGTAGAAGTAGACGTAGGGAGCCACGTTGATAGCCAGATTCCTTGTTCTTAAGATTGATATTCAAGGTTTCTTTACCCTTGCGGTTGTTCTGGCGATTACCGCTACTAGATGTCGGGTGTTCATCCCGGTCGGGGTTAGACATGTTACCCCTAACTGCTTGAACTTGTTAGCGCTAACTTCAGCTGCTTTAGCATTGACAATGAATGATGGCCAGTCTTGAAATTAAGTTGACCCCGTCCACATGCTGATAATAGGCAAAAGATTTGCCTTGCAGGTATCTATAGTTACAGCGGCCGGAGTTACAGGAGGCATCTTTAATGCTTTTTCGGCAGAATCTTTCAATGAAACTCTCAGCGGTTTCATTATGTCTTTGTTTGATCTTGTTGAGGGCCTACATGGTCATGTCGTTGATTCCTTCGTAGAATCGCTCCAAGAAGATTTGTTTAAAACCCGAGAAAGAGATGATACAGCCATCAGGCAAACTTCTGTACCAATTGTATGCTACACCGGCTAAACAGCCGACAAATACCCTGGTAAGAAGAGCGTCATTTGGTTGAAGTTGAACAGTCATTACCTCAAAGTGGTTAATGAACTGACTCGGAGAAGTGCGACCGTCAAACAGCAAAATTATAGGAATCTTGTACTTTAGAGGGAATGGGACTTCCTTCTATTCAACCGGATAGGGTTGTTTGATCCCCAATCTCTGTAAATTGTCCTTCTCTTTAAAAGCCTCGAATTGAGTGCGCAAGAGTTTGACAGCTTCATTAGCATCCTCTGATAATGAAGAAGGAGCAGGCTGAATTATAGTGTTAGGGGGAGAAACAGCATGGTAAGTACTACCCCCAGCTCCTGACTGACTGGTGTGGGTTGAATTTGTACAGGGGGTATTTGAGGAGATGACCGGCATTGACAGGCACCGACGATGCTATAATCTCAGGATTTGTAGCAGGTGCGGTCTGTGGTACTGTATGTTGGGCCACAATGATAGAATGTATTCCTGCGGCCATTTCAGCCATGGTCTTCAGCTTGTCCTCCAGTGCAGCTATTCGTTGTTCTTGATTTGCCGAACTAGAAGCATCTGGATCTTCAGTGACAACGTAGGCTGACACTTCTCTGGGCACAGTAGAAGACACTGTCTGTTCAGATTTTTCACTGTATGCATCATAATCAGAGAAGGAATCATCTCCTGAATAAGAAATAGGGAGATGACCAGAAGGGCGGAGAAGATTCTATGGCCGATTGTGTCTCGACTTCGGGATCGGGTTGTCGAAATACTCCTTCAAAGATTCTTGGAGTAAATCTAAGTACCGCTGGCTGGGTCGCGAGGCTTGTCGTGTTTGGAGCACTTTCTACCCCAGTGTCTCGAAAGCCATGTTGACGGAAGCATACAACATTTCGTCTTCGTCTTCTGACATTGGTTCAGAAGTTGCAAAATTCAGACGATCGAAGACAGATCGTTTTGTTGTCTGGCAACAGCACTTGATGACAACCTTGTGATTACAATGGCGTTCAATGGTTGAACTGGAGGTGTTGCGATATTGTCCCCTTTTGCTTGAGGTGCTCTCGGAGGTCAGGAATAATGACGGGACGAGAAGAAGTTTGAGGGACGTATTCTTTGACAACATTCGGAACATGGTTCCGGCTCTTCAGATGTTTGTCCCGTGAGTATACAGGGAAGTACTCACTTCGTTAGCATAGGTGTCAGGATTTTTCATCCTGGAAGTTTGCCTTTGATGCAGGTTCATCTTCGGCATTGGCTGCTTGCGTTTCGCCAAAGTTGATGCAGACCGAGGTCTATTGAGATAAACCCGTAGATCAGCAAACTCACCCCCAGGGGTTTCTGTCTGAGACACCAGTAATTTTCCCTGCTTTGAGCGGGACATCCGAAGAGTTGGGAGATCTTGGAAATGTGCAACTGGAGTAGGCAAGATGCCTCTTTGATCAATGTTCTTCCCTTTAGTATGGAAAGTTTTTGTACTGTTTAGTGCCGAAGCACATTCAGATGGATCTTCTACAGTAAAAACTGGAGAAGATTGAGAAAAGACCAAAGGGCATTTTCCTTTATTTTGTGACGAAGGGTTGGCTAAAAAGCGTTTTCCTCTGTTGTTTTCCGAGTTCTGGACTGCGGAAGATCGAGAAAAGACCAAAGGGTCTTTCTGTTTATGCTGAGACGGAGGAGGAACAGTCAAAAGACTACCCCCTGTGGGTTGCACAGGAACAGAAGAAGCAGCAACGTGCCCTCTGGAGATGATGACAGAGGGTTCCTTGGCCATAGAACAAGCAGGAGGTACAACTGAAGCTTTGGCAACAGAGGGCTTGAGTTGCGCTCTGTTTGATGGAGCAGTGGATTGCGCAAGAGGGAAAGACTTCGCCAATTGCGCCAGAGGAAGAGGGGTTTTAGATTTTTCCAAAGCAGCATAGGTTGTGGATTACGCTGCAGCAAGAGGAGTAGTGCACTGCGCATGGATAGTAGGAGCTCTGGTTTGCGCTTTGGCAGTGCAGGTGATGTTTTGTGCAAGGACAGGAGAGGCTACTGGTTCCTTGGCAGCAGAGACAGCAGGTTGCGCAGATGACTGCACAGAGGATTGCGCAGAGAACTTCGGAGTCCACACTGAACAGACCCTGTTCTTGGCAGAGGCCACAGTACGACGAGTAGCCCCAGAGTTGATCATCGCTTCGTAGGCAGTCTGGTTGACCTTTACAAACAGCGTCTTCTGCGTCTTTCCGATAGACGCAATGTCACATTGAGTTGTCACTTCCTCGTCGGATGAGAAAGTCGTCCCCAACAGAGTCGCCATTTTGTTTGCAAAAACAAAAGTCTTTATTTTACAAACTTTATAAGAAGATTACAATTGAATTCTAGGAAAGTACAACTATAGGAATCCGATCTGAAGACGATCGCTTTATCCCTTGGACGATGTGAAATTTGAAGACGATAGCCTCTGAAGAATGCAGCAGCACTTGGACAAAAACTCCTGATCTCTGATGATAATAATAATCTGATCTCCTTGATGAAGGACTTGAAACTCTATTTATAGAGTTCTAGAAATAACTAATTTGTAGTTATTCTGAATTGCACATGATGAACTACGCTGGTGATAGACTGCGCAGACTGCAACTGTGCTGGCCTATTGGGCAGTTGCTCGATCGTGGGCTAACTGTATTCAGACGCATGGCATTGTTTGATTGAAATGCGCTTGGTCGTGTATAGGCGGTTGCCACGTGGCGAGCAATTGATGGCATGTAAGCCACATAATAAATGTCAGTTATTCGATGAATTACGCTAACCGAATAGCACTAGCTTCAGACTGTGCTTCCTTCTAGTCGCTGGAAAGCGCTGGGATTTAGGCTTGGTCGAACTGCGCTAAGGTTGGACTGGCGGATTGCGCTGAAGTTGTTGTCACGATCCGCTCCCGGATAACCGAGTACGAGTTCGTGTCCAAGCCCAGCCTACGCCGCGGTATCGGCGGTAGAACGATATCTAGTACACACAATAACATCCTCCACAGATACAATAGACCACAAATACAAATCGTACTCAGCAGTGACTCAAACCAAGGAAAACAAGAGTACGATAGATAATGAAATAATAATATCCAAATCCAATGACAAAGAGACTGAAATCCAGAACAATAAAATATCATCCATCCATGAACAAATCTGATCCATCTAAGAAATAAACTAAGACATGCATAAAGGTAAATCTAGATCCCTCCAGAGATCATCCATGGCTCCTGAGTCTCGGTACCAACAAAGTCAGCACTATCCACTGCTTGTCCATAACATGAAGTGCTAGAGATACTCGCCCTCACCTATAACAACGATCCAATCAGGAAAGGAGCAGAGTACAACCATATTGCAATTAATGTTGTTAGTCCAAAATAAGTTAGAACAAGCAAGAAACCAGGAAGGTAAAGAATATAAAAAGAACTAGCAAGACAAGAACTAACAGGATATGAGTGGCAAAAGTAAACTGGCAAGACGTGATCTAACAAGTTATAAACTGGCAAGATGTAAACTAGCAGGTATGAACTGACAAGATAATGAACTAGATAAAGGAAAAATAGAAACCAATACGTGTATGAAATACCTTTAAATACGTGAACGGCTGGGCTAATACGGCACATCATACGATGGCTATCGTTCAGTAATTGGTACGGCTAACTCATACGTGTGTGTGTATGACTTAGCTATCGTTCGGTAACGTAATTAGGTTTGTTCACGTATTCATCGAGTATTTCCCCTCCCGACTCTCTAACAATCAAAAAAAATGGTCAATGATACGCTAAGAAGAATACGATAACTACAGTGTCACAATCGTGTCTCAATGGAATATCAAGCAATGATTCAACGGGATATCAAACGAGAAAACTATGGAGTAAACATTATAATGAACTAAAACATAAATGCAATACTGTACTTGCCTGAATCCTTGCACAAACCGTAGCCACATGTAGAGGATGAGGGAAATGTCGATCTAGAGTTGACAACCTATAACATACAACGCACCACGAACAGTGCACGAAAACCACAAATTAATTCTAATGTTCTAGTTCTAAATAGTGGCTAGTTGGGTTACTAATCTAATAATAATTAATTCTGTAATAATTCACTTAAAAACCTAATTTAACCTAATAATAATCTGACTATAATCAAAATATGCAAGTTTGGCCATCAAAAGTCGTGTTTCTCAATTTCGGAAACCATGGCACGCAAATCGAGACGTGCTGTTGACTTTTTGGTCAAACGCTATGAACTCTAGATTTTGAAAGTGCACCTTGGTAGATTTCAGCGCCACGAGTGTGCTGGAATCGACCGTGCCACAAAATCACGCTTTGGTCAAAAGATATCGCCGTTATGGCTAATCGTGACCAAAATGGAGATCAACCGATCAGTTCTGAGTTCAACAGAAAAACTAAAATACTAAATCAACGAAATAATTTCTAGGAAATATATACGTCGTAGGGCTCTATGTTAGCTTTCCGAAACTTCAAATGGTTTGTGATTTCGATTTTTGGTTCTCCCGGAATCTCGAAAATACCAAAACGTGTCAAATTTCGGACAACCGACACTCTACGAATTTTCTAGAAATTTAGGTTCAAAAATTACAAAAATAAATTACATAGTCAGAGAGTTTACCTCGATACGAATCCAACAAAAAATAGCGCGCAAAAAGGAGGTCGGAGTTGCCGGAAAATGCTTCGGGAAGTCGGGAAATCGCCGGGATCAAAACCACAAAAGTCGGCTGCTAATTAATCTAGGGTTTCTCGAAATCCGAAAAGAATATATATATATAGAGAGAGGGAGGCTGAGTCGGTCGGTTTGCGGCTGAGCTCCTGCCACGTGGCGACCATCCGTGCGTCCCGCTCTAATGGATGGACGGTCGGATGGTGATGCTGCTTGGAGCCAAGCCGACCTGGTCGGCTAAGGAGCCGGCTCAACAAAAATTGCACAGTCAGCAATCCGCTGACTGACAGGCAGGCCCCGCTCGGTCGGCCCTAGCGGGTGACGCGTGGGCCCCCGAGCACTGACTGTGCACTGACTGTGCGCTGACTGGGTAATTAAAATACAGAACTTAATTTAAACTCAATTTAACTCCAAAAATTCCAAATAAATATCTAAAAATTCTAGAAAAATTGTAGAAAATTATAGAAATTATAATTAATCCCCTAGAGTCAAAATAAAAATACTTAGTCACATATTAACCCTAAATGATCCAAAAATAAATATTAGAAGCCCTTAAAAATTTATAAACCTAATAAATAAATACTTAAATATTGCCAAAAATTATGTAAAACTTCCAGAAAATATAAAATAGCATAATGAACCCTAGAAAATAGTTGGGATCATTATTTGCTCTTGGGCTACCACAATAAATTCCAGAAGTCCTAGAAAATAGGTTTTTCCTACTATTTAATAATCAAAATAATTCCAAAAAATTCCTAAAAATTCCTAGAACATTAAATATAAAGTATTCAATTAAAAATGAAAAAAAATATCACTAAATTATTATCGGGTGGCGGATGCCACATACTATCCCCCTTAAAAATATTTTTGTCCTCAAAAATCAACAGGTCATACTAAATAACTTCTACAGGCAAACTCTAAAATAATTCCTAGTCTATATCATGGAAATGTGAAAAATCTAAGATTACTAATCTAGCATTAACCAAGCATACATACTAACTATAACTATGGAAAGCCTTAGGAACTTAGTTAACTACATATACCTTAAGGTCGGGTCACCGTTACAAATGCTTGATCTTGTCCTTGCTGCTGCAGTCCTCCTTGTCCTCCCTGAGTAGGTGTTTGGCCTTGACGAACAAATGATGTTGGACATTCTTTCACTTGGTGCATAGCTGATCCGCACGATAAGCATTGTCGTAACCTTTTACGACAGTGATCAAAATGATGACCTGGTCCCCGACAGTAGGAGCATGTAATAATCGGCTGGATCTGATTTTGCTGTTGTAGGGAATGAGGCTGTTGGTGATAGTGTTGGGGTGAAGTCTCCTCCGGAATATTGGGACGCTTTGTCGATCTCGATTGGTTGTTAAGTCCTCCATTTGCGTCTCTATCTCTCTTTTGCTTACGCTTCAATTCTGTTTCTACAGTCTGTGCGATCTTCAAGATCTTCTCGTAAGTTGTGGCCTGGCTGGTGGCGATGGCTATGCAAATTTCATATGAAAGTCCCTTCCTGAACTTCTTGGCTTTGGCTGCACGGGTCATGGCGTCTGCGAAGCGGCTGAGGCGGAAGAACTCTGCGGTGTATTCGTCGACGGAGAGGTTGCCTTGTTCCAGGCTCTCGAACTCGTTCTCCAACTCTTCACGGGCTGCTTCAGGAAAGAACTTCGTCTTGAACAGCTCCTTGAACTCTTCCCAAGTTACGTCTGGCGCGGTGAACTGAGGCTCGTCTCTGTACCACGTGTGGGCGATGTCGTAAAGCTGCATGCTGGTATTCTCGACCTTCAGGTCTTCAGAAACTCGAGCCCTCTGAAGGTTACGGTCTACATTCTCTAACCACTCATCCGCGTAGAGAATCCCTTCTGTTCCTTTGAATTCTCTGGGCCTAAGGTCCACAAAATTCTTGGAAGTTCCAGGACGCGGCTGTGGAACGTTCCTAGTCTGGAGAACCTCTATCAAGGTATCGCGGAAGTCATCAGCCTGTCGTGTTTGAGAAGTCATCATCTGCTGGAAGATCCCAAGAAGCGTAGCATTGTCCAGCGGAGGTGGCCGGGGCAGAACATGTGCTGGGTACATGGCAGGCGCTGGATACATCGCTGGTGCAGGGTGCATGGTAGGTACTGGATGTGGAACATATGCTGGCTGAAAGGGTGCAGGCTGATGGAAGGGTGCTGGTGGAGAAAAGTCGTCTCTGCGGAACCTCGAGTATTGCATTTGAGCCGGGTCACCCTGATGAGTAAGCTGGCCTCCCTGCGTCGGCGGGGTCATGTACGAGAAGAATCCTCCTATAGCCGGTGGGGTGTTCAGGAAAGCATTATTCCTGTCTTGAGAATCCATTAGCTGCAATAAAAGAAAAGCATTAAACGGCGGAAAGATTCAAGCAGGATACAAATCAAGAAAGGTTAAAGTCAAAGGTGGAGATCAATAATCAAACACGTGAAGGATGTCCATAAAATCTAATCCTATTCGCAGGCTCGCAGTAGTACGACTAACTTAAGTACTACCATGAGTTCGCAATCTTTGCGAAAACGGACCTGCATGGGCCACCATAAAAACTTGTCACGACCCGCTCCCGGATAACCGGGTACGAGTTCGTGTCCAAGCCCAGCCTATGCCACGATATCGGCGGTAGAACGCTGTCTAGTACACACAATAACATCCTCCACAGATACAATAGACCACAAATACAAATCGTACTCAGCAGTGACTCAAACCAAGGAAAATAAGAGTACGATAGATAATGAAATAATAATATCCAAATCCAATGACAAAGAGACTGAAATCCAGAACAGTAAAATATCATCCATCCATGAACAAATCTGATCCATCTAAGAAATAAACTAAGACATGCATAAAGGTAAATCTAGATCCCTCCAGAGATCATCCATGGCTCCTGAGTCTCGGTACCAACAAAGTCAGCACTACCCACTGCTGGTCCATAACATGAAGTGCTAGAGATACTCGCCCTCACCTATAACAACGATCCAATCAGGAAAGGAGCAGAGTACAACCATATTGCAATTAATGTTGTTAGTCCAAAATAAGTTAGAACAAGCGAGAAACCAGGAAGGTAAAGAATATAAAAAGAACTAGCAAGACAAGAACTAACAGGATATGAAGTGGCAAAAGTAAACTGGCAAGACGTGATCTAACAAGTTATAAACTGGCAAGATGTAAACTAGCAGGATATAAACTGGCAAGATAATGAACTAGATAAAGAAAAAATAGAAACCAATACGTGTGTGAAATACCTTTAAATACGTGAACGGTTGGGCTAATACGGCACATCATACGATGGCTATCGTTCAGTAATTGGTACGGCTAACTCATACGTGTGTGTGTGTATGACTTAGCTATCGTTCGGTAACGTAATTGGATTTGTTCACGTATTCATCGAGTATTTCCCCTCCCGACTCTCTAACAATCAAAAAAAATGGTCAATGATACGCTAAGAAGAATACGATAACTATAGTGTCACAATCGTATCTTAATGGAATATCAAGCAATGATTCAACGGGATATCAAACGAGAAAACTATGGAGTAAACATTATAATGAACTAAAACATAAATACAATACTGTACTTGCCTGAATCCTTGCACAAACTGTAGCCAAATGTAGAGGATGAGGGAAATGCCAATCTAGAGTTGACAACCTATAACATACAACGCACCACGAACAGTACACGAAAACCACAAATTAATTCTAATGTTCTAGTTCTAAATAGTGGCTAGTTGGGTTACTAATCTAATAATAATTAATTCTGTAATAATTCACTTAAAAACCTAATTTAACCTAATAATAATCTTATTATAATCGAAATATGCAAGTTTGGCCATCAAAAGTCGTGTTTCTCAATTTCGGAAACTATAGCACGCAAATCGAGACGTGCCGTTGACTTTTTGGTCAAACGCTATGAACTCTAGATTTTGAAAGTGCACCTTGGTAGATTTCAGTGCCACGAGTGTACTGGAATCGACCGTGCCGCAAAATCACACTTTGGTCAAAAGATATCGCCGTTATGGCTAATCGTGACCAAAACGGAGATCAACCGATCAGTTCTGAGTTCAATAGAAAAACTAAAATACTAAATCAAGGAAATAATTTCTGGGAAAATATATGTCGTAGGGCTCTGTGTTAGCTTTCCGAAACTTCAAACGGTTCGTGATTTCGATTTCTGGTTCTCCCGGAATCTCGAAAACACCGAAACGTGTCAAATTTCGGACAACCGACACTCTACAAATTTTCTAGAAATTTAGGTTCAGAAATTACGAAAATAAATTAAATAGTCAGAGAGTTTACCTCGATATGAATCCAACAAAAAAACGACGCACAAAAAGGAGGTCGGAGTTGCCGAAAAATGCTTCGGGAAGTCGGGGAATCGCCGGGATCAAAACCACAAAAGTCGGCTGCTAATTAATCTAGGGTTTCTCGAAATCCGAAAAGAATATATATAGAGAGAGAGAGAGGGCGGCTGATTCGGTCGGTTTGCGGCTGAGCACCTGCCACGTGGCGACCATCCGTGCGTCCCGCTCTAATGGATGGACGGTCGAATGGTGATGCTGCTTGGAGCCAAGCCGACCTGGTCGGCTAAGGAGCCGGCTCGACAAAAATTGCACAGTCAGCAATCCACTGACTGACAGGCGGGCCCCACTCGGTCGGCCCTAGCGGCTGATGCGTGGGCCCCCGAGCACTGACTGTGCACTGACTGTGCGCTGACTGGGTAATTAAATTACAGAACTCAATTTAACTCAAAAAATTCCAAATAAATATCTAAAAATTCTAGAAAAATTGTAGAAAATTATAGAAATTATAATTAATCCCCTAGAGTCAAAATAAAAATACTTAGTCACATATTAACCCCAAATGACCCCAAAATAAATATTGGAAGCCCTTAAAAATATATAAACCTAACAAATAAATACTTAAATATTGCCAAAAATTATGTAAAACTTCCAGAAAATATAAAATAGCATAATGAACCCTAGAAAAATAGTTGGGGTCAATATTTGCTCTTGGGCTACCACAATAAATTCCAGAAGTCCTAGAAAATAGGTTTTTCCTACTATTTAATAATCAAAATAATTACAAAAAATTCCTAAAAATTCCTAGAACATTAAATATAAAGTATTCAATTAAAAATGAAAAAAAATATCACTAAATTATAATCGGATGGCGGATGCCACAGTTGTACAATTGTTCTCGAGCGCTGTACTGCACAAGAAACGAACGGACTCCTCGTTTTTTGGGCTGTCAGGCTGTCAGAAGATCCGATCTTTGTCAGGTAATGATGGCATTGCCACGTCAGCATAGCGCGCTCTGGTGGTAGCATAGTTCAGCTCGCACGTTCGATTTGTAGCGTAATCTGTTTTCTGTGCAGTCTATTTGAAGGGTGCGCAGTTGAGAATTCTCTGCCTATTTGATAGATGCAACTTGATTTTTAGGACATACAGTCACTGGCATTAACTAGCCATCCTAGACATAGCCTGGTAAACGGGACCCTTGCAACGCAAGTAGCGAGCTCCGATGCATATCCCCGTATTATCGATTGCCTATTACCCAGCTCGGCTATAACCTGTTTCTTCCTAGGCCGAGTCGGTCCCGTGGCCCCGGGTTGCCGTTCGAAGAAACCATCCTCCTTGTCGACAAGTTGTCCATGACCGTGATAAGTTAACAAGGTATATTTTAGGGTATTGTTGGGGCTTGTTATGAAATAGATCCATTTACTTGGTTGTTTTGCAGGCCTGAAATAATTTTATCTCTTTTTCTACACATCTCATCTTTTCTCTTCTAGAACATAGGACTTGTATTTTCAAGTGAATCATTCAAATTCGATATCATTACCCGAGTTCTCATTTTTGAAATAGAGGGTCGAGACGAAGGAGGTCAGCCACTCATCTTGAGTTTTTGCTTGAGGCCAGAGACTTGTTGGCCGTGCTAGACGTCGCCTACGCGATCACCTGAAATCGCACAAGCAACCGATTAGAACACTGTATTATGCAAGAAGTTCGATAGGAAATGCGAGTTCGAAATGTAAGCCATGAAAACCATCGAAAACATTCACGAAAACGCATTCAGAAAACCACAGCCAAAACCAACGCAAGCGACGTAAAAAACAGAGCAACGGGAGGTCTCTCCCGACTCAGCCGTAGAGTCAATCCCTGAGGTGCTACCTGCTGAATATGGGACTTGGTTCAGAAGAAGCCATTCCATAACGGGGAATGGATCTTAATTCAACATTTTCTGTTCGATCGATTCGATCGATCCCGACCTATCGGTCCCGACCGAATCGATAGCGACAGTGTTCCTTTCTCGCGCATCCCGTGGACGAAGAACGGGGCACGATGTAGGGACGGGGCACTACACCGATGCCTGTCCCCGTGCCGGCAGCAGCGCCCCTATCCTGCCGTCGACCCTCCGTCAGCGGTGGTCGTCCTGGTGCCCAGCCCACCCCAGGCTTCGCTCCCCTCCGGTGGCCACCAGTCGCGTCGAACTCCTTCCGTGCTTCCCCCCTACTCGGCCAGAAATCAGGGGCGGGTATCGAGACCGTCGCCTCGGGTGTAAAACTCCTATTTTTTTAATTATTTTTATTATTTTAATAGACTTCAAATTTAATTTATGCAATTTATGATTTTTATTATTTAATGCATTAGAAATGACCATAGCCATTGTTGAATTTTGGAACACAAGGCGACCATAAATTTTGGCACGAAAGATGTACCAATGTGCTTTGACCAGTATATTAGCCATGTCGTGGGAGGCCTAGCCATAGTTCAGTCTGAACTAGGAAAACCAGGCCGAGTTGTAAAATAACACATTTAAAATATTATATTTAGATATTATTTGATATATTGATTTTTAAATGATCCGGGTTGTCCAAACCAGTCCGAATTGGGCCCGAACCAATTTTAGCCCATGTAAGCAGGTAGTGTGACCAAATGTGGTCAGGTATCATATTTTATGTACTTAGAAATATTTTCTAAACTATTTTAGAATTTTATGTACAATTTCTAATTATTTAAATATTTGTACAATTATTGGTATTTATTATTAAATAATATTTTATAATATTGTACATGTTCCTGGACCCGGATGAGGGTGTGTGGTAAAGTTCACACGTTGGAACAATTTTTATTACTTTATTATTACTAAAGTTATTTTGTGAAAATTAAATAGACATTTTATTATTGTTGATATTATTTGATATTAATGTGATATTATTATTGTTGCCTTTTATGACAATTTAAATTTGTGTAAATATGTAAAAATATATTTTAGATGCATCATATATAGTTAGATAATATTAAACTTTATTTCAAATTGGTGGAGATTTAATAAGCATATTTATTCTATTAGATATTATTATTATTTAGTTGATTTTATTGTCAAACGAATTTAAATATATATGTACGTATATTTTAAATTGGTTTTATATATGGATAGATAGAATTAAGATTTTCTTTTGAATTTGTGAAGATTTGGGTATATATATATATATATATATATATATATATATATATATATATATATATATATATATATATATAAGAAGTTATATATATATATATAGAAAGTAAGAAAAGATTGAAAAAAAAAATACCTTAAGTGGTCGGCCCCACCATGTGGGAGCCGACCACTTGCATGGAGCAATGAAAGAAATATGTAGCAGCAGCTACATGTGTGCGCCCCCCCCCCCCCCCCCCCCCCCCCCTCCCCCCCTTTTCAAAACAATAGTAGCAGCATATATATAATTAGGCCGCATATAGATATAATTAGGCCGATCCACTTTTCTTTTATATATATACATGCATATATATAATTAAACCCTAATTTCTTCCTCCTCCTCCATCAAAAATTTCTCCTCCCCTCTCTTCGACGAGCAACCCTCGGCCAGCAGCGTGACAGCAGCGTCAACATCGCGACGACGGCAAACAACATCGACAACAAACAACAACAAAACAACAAATTCCCACTTTAAGGTATCCCACTTCTCCGATCTATCTCCCTTATTTTAAATCCGTTTTTATATCCGTAAATTCGTTTAGAAAGCCCCCATGACCCTCTATTATCCCCTTCAAATAGATTTATTTATTTTGCAATAAATTTCAATTTTAATTAAATTAAAAATCTCGAAAAATCAGTTTTTATAAACCTTAAAAACCCCGTACGAGATACGTCCCGACAAACCGGGCGACCCCATCGCAAACCGAAAGTACCGAAAGGTCCGTATCGAATTTGTGGACGTGCGAGAATTGACGGAATTCAAATTGGTTGCGTGTGCGCAACGAATTTGGTCCGTATCCGTCAAATATTTTCCGTATCGGGCTTTTCGGAATTTTCCAACAACTTTGTGCACACTCACCATATCGCGATAAAACTTGCGCCATTGGACTCGAAATATTTTTCTGGTCCTGTGAGCCAAGTTTGGTCCGATTTTGAGACCGTTGATCGGGACGCTATTTTGGCGGACCCACAATCCCACTCAACGAGCGATTTTGTGCACAGCCCACCGGAATCCAAAATTTGACATACCGTTGGGTTCGTCTCATCAAAACAAATCCGTAGACATGTAGTTTGATGACTTTAGAGATCGTAGGTTCTGGCGCGTATTTCGGTGCAAAGCGGGTCCAACGGCGGACATCGTTTTGATCCGAAATTACGATTTTGCCCCTGTTCCAGAATTTAACTTTTGGACAGGCGTTTCCTAGGCATATCTTTTATTCCAAACTCGTTCGTGATGTTTGTTTCAGCATCCGGAGCTTCTTGTGGATTTTGACTTTCGTGTTGACGATTCTGATTGTTGGATTTTGTTGCTTCTCGCACTACCCACAGGCAAGATATCTTGCCTTATTTACTGTTCATAATTAGATGCACCTTTATTTATTTATTTACTACATATTTTATTATTTGTTCTCAGTTGGATCCAGTACTTGCTATTTGTTCACTTTTATTTTGTTTCGGTTATTTTTCCTTCTTGTCTTTTGTATGCATATGGACCTAGTTTTAGTGAACTACCTTCTGTTAGGGACCTTGGGAGGGAGAAGACAATTAAATGTATGGGCTACCCAAATCCAAAAGCTGTAGTAACTGCGTACTACGGTAGTCGAGTCGCGAGGGTCACTAGCCTCGAGCTATGTGGACTGATGGGTCACGTGGGCCGCTAGCCTCGAGTTATGCCGGCTGATAATATTGGTATTGACGTGTACGTGTTGAGAGTTGTTACATTGTCCTGGGAGAGTCAGCCTTCACCTGCCCATACATCGAGATGTCTTCTAATTGCCTACTAGAAAGGTTATGAGACCTTAGCAAATTTCATGTTCCAAATCATGACATGGAAAATGTTGCATCGTGGAATAGTAAGTTACCCCTTGTCCTTGTTTGGTTGTAGGGGTGGCCTATTGTTTCGATGATGGGATATTGAGCCGTGTTATGGTTTGGACGCTTTTACTTTATCTTTATTTTTATGGTGCATTTATATTCAGTTTATATGGCATGTTCTTCCTATATCTTGTTACGTCCCTCTGAGGACCTGGTTATCTCTCCAGGTGTGTGCTTCTGTGATTTTACAGGTGTTCTAGCCAAGGCTGTGATCTTCTCCATTCTTTTCGAAGACGATTACGCTTGGTTCGTCTCGTTATTTTATCGATCAATTCTTGTACATTTTAATTGAGATAGTTGGTAGTGGACTTTGTCTCCGCCCAACGATTGTATACATGATAATTCAAAGTTGCTTTTATATCATTTATTTGTCTAGTGAATGAGATTTAGTTATTATGGTTCTACTGCATTTTACAGCTTATGTATACATACAAGGGTTCCATATATTGGAGTGTACTTCGTATGTATACAGCTGGCATGGATATGTACCTAGTCCTAAGTATTTTGGGACTGGGGCGTTACATCGGGTCCAGGCCCTTCCCGTCCGAAGATCTCTAATTCAAATTCGAATTTGAATTTCCCACCCCTTTCCTCTGCGGTTGGGAGCAAAGTCGGCTATTATGCGCCTTCCTCCCCTGCACATCCTAGCTATGCGCCCACCTCTAGGTGGGGCGGCTATGCGCCCACCTCGGGCAGCCATGCGCCCCTCGGCAATCAAGCGCACTGCCGCGTGCCGCTGGACAGCAGTTCTCTAGCCGCTAGCGGCTATGCGCCTGCGCTCGTCTTGTCGCAGTGCGTCGGCTATACGCCCACTCCTCCCACGACTTCTGAGCGCTATGCGCCCTCTTTCCCTCCCCCGGGCGCATGTACCCTCCCTCTACTGGGGGCCTATGCGCCGGCTAGCAGCAGTTATACGCCCACCCCTCCAGTCATCTCCGCGCTCCCTCTCTCGATCTCCGTACCTGCAGGGCTCATTTTCTCCTCGACGCTGGGCAAGGAAGTCGCACCTTCATCCAACCCCTCATCCTCTCCTCCCAGCCTTCCCCTTACCAGTAGTTCAACGATCCCACCCGTAGCCCCTTCTTTTGCGGAGATTCTGCGGGCCGATCGCAAGGCACAACTTCCTTTCCTGTCCGAGGACCCCGAGCTGCCGGACGTCGAGCTACCGAGCCCCGCTGACGGAGACACTATCCACGTCCTGTTCTCCCCAACTGAGATCTCCTCCTTATCTGCCAGCTTCGCGAAGACATTCGTGCTGAAGTTCCCCTCCGGGTGCCCGAAACTCCTATTCGCCCAAGAAGCTATCATACGCTGGGGCCTCGCCTCAACCTACAAGGTCGCCCCGCTAGACCCAAAACACTTCCTTCTCCACCTCTCCTCCGACGATGACCACTCTTTAGTCTGGACCAAAGGCTCCACCAGCGTTGGACCCCATAGCGTCAAGTTCGCCAAATGGTCCCCCGACTTTAGCCCCAAAGTAGACTCGACTATTATCTCGACGTGGATCACCCTCCCAAACCTCCCCCTAGTTTGTTTTGCCTACGGCGCTCTCAAGAGAATCGCTAGCTCCTTCGGGTCCCTCGTCGCCATTGCGGAAGAAACCCGCAGTCTATCCAAAGGCAACTACGCAAAAATCTGTATGGAGCTCGACCTATCCTCTGAACCCCCCACCCTTCTACAGATCGATCTCGGGGGACAGACACACTTTCAGTCGCTAGTGTACGACAACAGCATTATTTTCTGTAAGCACTGCCAGATCAGAGGTCACCTCACACGGCATTGCTTCAGGGCCCACCCGGAGCTTATATAAGAAGAAAGCACCCCACAAATAACCCCCCAAGGCATCCCATCGCACTCCCTCAGCCCCCATTCTCCTCCTCCCTAACTTTCACGCCCACTTCGACGATAGCGACAGCTCCCCTGGACCCCGCTCCTCCTCCTGCCGGCCAGCACCATCGCCCCCGTCGAATCCCCGGCCATCATCTTCAACAACAGGTTCGATATCCTAGTATCCTTCCCTACCGAACTCGTTCAGACGAGCTCCCCTTCCACTGGTGTCGTCAGGCCCGCAAAGGAGCATCTATTTGGCGGTGGCTCAATGGCTAAAGAGGGGAACAACCAACTGGATTTGATCCTACACCCTTCCTAAATTGATACTTCTACCTCCCCCTTCTGTACTGGAGTTGACCTCGCGAGCGTCCTCGCTATTGTTGACCTTGCCCCAGCCGATAGGCTCCAACAAGCCATGGAAGCCGACTTCCTGGACCCCAGCAACCCCCTCTGTGCACTGGCAGAGATTAAGATGGATAAGGCCTCCCCACCGGAGAAGGAAGCAGACAACTCAGTTCATGGAGTCATCGAAGCAGAGACCCCGAGAGCAGCACCGAAAGACCCTGCAGCCACGACCCGAAGGCTCACAAAACCCCCCACCACAAGAAGAAAAAAATACTCCCAAAAGCCCAAGGCCATGACCACTAGGTCAGCCACCAAGCTCAACACACACCCTCCCCGTAACCATCCCAATTCTTAACATCCTCTCCTGGAATATTAGAGGGCTGGCTAATAAATCGACCTTGAGGAGATTAATGAGCCTCAAGAAAATCCACCGGATCGACATTCTTGTGATCATCGAACCCAAAATCCCCCAGAGAAAGCTCAAATCTATCCAGCTTCAACTCAGCTTCCACTCTGTGATAGGCGGGTGCCACGACATATGGATCCTCTTCACGGCCGAATGCAAATTTGGCATCGTTCAGAACTTGAATCAGGCGCTCTCCTGCTGGCTGGAGCACCCCACTCTCACTTCCCGCTCCCTCTTCTCAGCCATCCACGACAGCTGTGATTTTGCTGCACGCAAGCTGCTCTGGGACACTCTGATAGACACTCACCTCTACCTCAACAACCTCCCGTGGCTATGAGTCGGAGACTTCAATACGATCTCGCGCAGAGAGAAGAAATCAAGGGGGCGCCCCCCTCCAGCCGGCCATGAACGACTTTAATTCCTTCATCTTCAACGCCCACCTGTCCACCCTCCCTTTCTTCGACAACGCTTTTACCTGGTATGACATGCAGGAAGGCGCCAGAAGACAATACTTTCGGCTAGACCGAGCCTTGGTCGACAACCACTAGTCCGACATGGATCTCATCGCCAACCTCTCTCACCTCAACTCCGCCGAATCGGACCACTCCCCGCTCCTTATTGAGATCTGCAGCAACTCAAACCTCATCAAGAAACCATTTCGTTTCCTGGATTTCTGGAGACACCACCCTCAATTCAGAAACACAGTCGCCACAGCATGGTCCTCGACGACTCACCTCGACCCCCTTGTTCGGGTGGCAGACAAACTCAAGGCTACCAAGAATACGCTTTCAGCTTGGAGCAAGCGAGCCTTCGGGAACATCTTCCAAGAGATTAAGATGACGGAGGACGACGTCACCCGCACGGAGATTCGGTACACATCGGACAGAACCACGGACACTCGTACCGCTCTCAACCTCACTAGAGCTCTCCTCAAGTCGCGGCTGAAGGTCAAGACGAAATTCTGGCAGCAGAAAGCCAGATTGACCTGGGATGCTGAAGGCGACAGAAATTCCAGCTTCTTCCACGCATGCGTCAAAGGTCGCAGACAACAACTTAATATGCACCAGATCTCCAACGAGAACGGCATCTTACTTAAAGAACAATGCAGCATCCACTTGGCAGCCGCTAGCTTCTTCATCAAGTTATTCTCCAAAGACGTTGTCGTTAAAGACGAGGCTTTCCTGGCTCAGGTCCCCAACTTGATCAGTGAACGCAAGAACGAGCAACTTCTGACCCCGTCCCCTCCCCTCCGCGAAGGAGGTCAAGTCGGTCGTCTGGGCCCTTCGCGAATATAGTGCCCCCGGACCTGAAGGTTTCTCCGGTGTCTTCTTCAGATCTTGTTGGGATATCATCGAAGCAGACTTTCTCGCGGCCAATGTTGCGTTCTTCCAAGGCACGAGCTACCCAAAATCTATCTCTCGTGCCAACCTCATCCTTATCCCAAAAAAAGACAACCCGAAAACCTTCAAAGACTTCAGACCGATCAGTTTATGCACCTTCACTAATAAAATCATCTCCAAGATCATCGCGGTCCGCATGTCCGCTGTTCTTCCCAAGATCATCTTCGAGGAACAAAGCGGCTTTGTCCCTGGGCAGAACATCACCGACAATATCCTCCTCGCCCAGGAAATGATTACGTGCATGAAATTCCCGTCCAGGGGAGGGAACGTCGCCATCAAACTCGACATGGAGAAGGCTTACGATCGTCTGGACTGGCAAATCATGATTTGGGTGTTCAGGGCCTTCGGGTTCTCAGAAATTTGGATTGACATCGTCTTTCGATCCATAAGCAACTTTTTGTTTTCCACAGTCATTAACGGGCAGTCTAACGGTTTCTTCAAATCTAGCCGTAGGGTTCGACAGGTTGACCCCCTATCCTCCACCATATTCATCATCGCACAGAAGCTCTAAGCAGAAACCTGAACAACATGCCAAACACCCCCAGATTCTACCACTTTCATACCACCACTAGCTGCCCTCTAATTACCCATCTGGCCTATGCGGATGATATCCTCATCTTCTCTGCTGGGGACGTTGGTTCGGTGGAGGTGGTCAGCAGAACACTTAAAAAGTACTCCAAATGCTCCGGCCAACGAGTGAACACTAACAAAAGTGTCATCTACACTCATCACAAAGCGGACAGGAACTACTCGGCAACTCTCACTTACCTGACCTCCTTATCCATCGCTTACCCGCCATCCTCATATCTGGTGTGTCCGTTGGTTTACGGCAAAGCTAATTCGGGCATCTTCGAAGGGCTAGTGAAAAAAATCAGGAGTAAAATCGAGGGTTGGCATAACGTGACCCTATCTCCAGGAGGAAAGATGATTCTGATCAAACACGTCTTATCTTCCATCTCCATCTACACCCTGGCCGTCTGCTCCCCACTGAAGAAGGTGTTATCCTTGTTAGAATCCCTCTTCGCCAACTTCTTCTGGAGACACCTCGATGGGAAGGACAAGCACCACTGGGCTAGCTGGAACACCATGGCCAAACCGACTGAGGCGGGCGGTCTTGGCTTCAACAGACTTTCTCACATTGTCGATGCCTGCTCCATAAAGTTGTGGTGGAAGCTCCGCTCTGATAGCTCCATCTGGACCCGGTTCATGAAGGCTAGATACTTCCAACACTCCCACCCTGCAACGACGGTTGCCAATAATCAATCCTCCGCTTCCTGGCGACGTATCCTTCACAGCCGACACCTCGCCGAACCCTTAATCCGACTACAGCTAGGAAACTGCAGCTCGCGCTCCGACACGAGCGGTGGCTTGGCAATGCGGTCCTCCAACTCTCTCCAACTGCCCTCCTATTTGCGAGATCCGAGACCTTTGGAACCCCTTCTCGGGATGGAGGTAGGACCAGAGCCGAGATTGGCTAGGGGCGGCAGCAACGGCCGACCTTGCAGCCACCGAGGTGAAGCTCAACGACCTCCCTGACGCCTTGAGGTGGTCTTCCACCCCTAGTGGTACCTCCACAATGGCATATGCCAGATGCGTCGTGAGAGGCACCAGCTTGCAGTCTCCTTCGATCGCACCTTTTTGGCACTCCTGCATCCCCAGCAAATGGTTTGTTCTGCTTTGGAGGGCTCACCGCAAGAAACTTACTACCGACGACTCCTTCACCTCCATCAGATTCAACCTCGCTTCCAAATGCCATTGCTGCACTAAGCCCCGATATGAAACTGCTGAACACATCCTGCTCACTGAAGACCTCGCCACTCAGCTTTGGAACGACCTCTCTCGTCGTTGCGGGCAGCCTCATCGCACCGGAGGCTTCAACGATCTCCTCGCCATCTGGGGCTCCTCTCACGGGCATCAGATCGTCGCAGCCGCTGGTATCTGGGTCCTTGGAAGAACTGAAATAAATTAAGGTACGAAGGACACCAATACAACACCTCACAGCTGAACCGAGAAGCCCTCCGACAAATTTTCAAGATCAGGAGGCACTGCACACACTCTCCGAACCATTTTTGGCAGGCTCTGACCTAACCTCGGGGTCGGGTCCGGCCCCCGCGTAGGGGTTGTGCCCTCTTTTTTGTTTCTTCTTTCTGGTCGCGCGTGGTGCGTTTACTTGTATAGGCTTTGGTATTTTGCGCCTAATACATCAATAAAGATCCCTTCCTCCAAAAATAATAAAATAAACCTAAGTAGAGGTTTTTCCTTCCTAAAGATTGTTTTGTAAGTTTTGCCAGGGATTGAGTTCATAATGAGTTTATGTAGTTTTCCTACAAAATTATGAATGATTTCTCCAACAATAACCCATCTTTCATTAAAGAACCTAAAGTAGTAATAGTTCACATCAGAAACAACACATTATCAAAACAAAACAAAACAAAAAAAATCAGAAACATCTTATATGTAAAGAAATTAGCACAAGAGTATCGAAGAATTGAAAATTCTATGACTGTATAAAAATCATTGTATTATCGGAAGAGAGCACAGTAGTATACTTTGTCGCTGGAATAACATAGCATAGTAGTACCGGAAAAATACTTAACCGAATAAAAAACTGTGGGCTAATTAACATCCAAAAAAATGGTAATTCTTACAGAACTTGGGCCTCATGTATTATGAGTTGTTTGGAATGCCAGAAAGTTGGCTCTTCCTTAAATCTTCGTTACAAGCAACATTGTCAAATGTCAAGAGAGACTGTCAGTAGTCATCATCATCACTCATTACCGATTACCAAAGGCTTTGTAAGTTTTGCCAGGATTGAGTTCATAATTAGTAAGTTTTGGCAGGAATTGAGTTCATAATGAGTTTACGTAGTTTTCCTACAAAATTATAATGAATGATTTCTCCAACAATAACCCCATCTTTCATTAAAAGAACCTAAACTAGCAATAGCTCACATTAGCAAAAACATCTTGTATGTAAAGAAATCAGCACAAGTGTATCGAACAATTGAAAATTTCTCTGACTGTATAAAAATCATTGTATTATCGGAAGAGAGCACAGCATTATACTTTGCCGCTGGAATAACACAACACAGTAGTACCGAAAAAATACTTAACCGTATAAAAAACTGTGTGCTAATTAACATCCAAAAAACGCTAATTTTTACATAACTTTGGCCTCCTGTATTATGAGCTGTTTGGAATGCCAGAAAGTTGGCACTTCCTTAAATCTTCGTTACAAGCAACATTGTCGAATGTCAAGAGAGATTGTCATTCACCATCATCACTCATTACCGATTACCAATGGTTTTGTAAGTTTTGCCAGGGATTGAGTTTATAATAAGTTTATGTAGTTTTCCTACAAAATTATAAACAATAACCCCATCTTTCATTAAAACAACCTAAAATAGCAATAGTTCACATCAGCAACAACATCTTGTATGTAAAGAAATCAGCACAAGAGTATCGAAGAATTGAAAATTTCTCTGACTATATAAAAATTACAGTCTTATCAGAAGAGAGCACAGTAGTATACTTTGTCGCTGGAATAACACAGCACAGTAGTACTGAATAAATACTTAACCATATAAAAAGTTGTGTGCTAATTAACATCCAAAAATGCTAATTCTTACAGAACTTGGGCCTCCTGTATATGAGTTGTTTGGAATGCCAGAAAGTTGGCTCTTCCTTAAATCTCCGTTACAAGCAACATTGTCGAATGTCAAAAGAGTATGTCAGTCATCATCATCACTCATTACCGATTACCAACGGCTTTGTAAGTTTTGGCAGGGATTGAGTTCATAATGAGTTTATGTAGTTTTCCTACAAAATTATAATGAATAATTTCTCCAACAATAACCCCATATTTCATTAAAAGAACCTAAAATAGCAACAGTTCACATCAACAACAACATCTTGCATGTAAAGAAATCAGCACAAGAGTACGAAGAATTGATTCAATTTCTCTAACTATATAAAAATTATTGTATTATCGGAAGAGAGCACAGTAGTATACTTTGTCGTTGGAATAACACAACACAGTAGTACCGGATAAATACTTAACCGTATAAAAAGCTGTGTGCTAATTAACATCCAAAAAGTGCTAGTTCTTACAGAACTTGGGCCTCATGTATTATGAGTTGTTTGCAATGCCAGAAAGTTGGCTCTTCATTAAATCTTCGTTACAAGCAACATTGTCGAATGTCAAGAGAGTATGTCAGTCATCATCGTCACTCATTACCGATTACCAACGGCTTTGCAAGTTTTGGCAGGGATTGAGTTCATAATGAGTTTATGTAGTTTTCCTACAAAATTATAATGAATGATTTCTCCAACAATAACCCCATTTTTTTATTAAAAGAACCTAAACTAACAATAGTTTCATCAGCAACAATATCTTGTATATAAAGAAACAACACGAGAGTATTGAAGAATTGAAAATAAATTTTTCTGACTGTATAAAAATCAATGTAGTATCGGAAGAGAGCACAGTAGTATACTTTGTCGCTGGAATAACACAGCAAGTAGTACCGGAAAAATACTTAACCGTATAAAAAGCTGTGTGCTAATTAACATCCAAAAAAGGCTAATTTTTACAGAACTTGGGCCTCCTGTATTATGTGTTGTTTGGAATGCCAGAAAGTTGGCTCTTCCTTAAATCTTCGTTACAAGCAACATTGTCGAATGTCAAGAGAGACCGACTGTCATCATCATCACTCATTACCGATTACCAACGGATCGTTACATCCAGAATCAAAGTGATCAAGCCCTGAACTCACCCATGAGGGGTATTAGGAGTGTACTTGGTGATGAAAACGGAAGCTTCGGATGTATCACTTGAAGTTATATTCGCGTGCATCTGAACGATAATCCTCCCCCCTGTCATTGAAGAAAGAAAGTTTAATAACAAATACTTTTCCCTTTCATTAGTTAGATATAGGCATCATGTCAATATATGATACATTTCCAAGCATAATTAGGCAGTGAAATTGTATGCATGACGCACCGAAGCATAAAGGATGTCCAGTACAGAAAGATGTAGATATCTACAACTACAACAGTATGAGTATAACAAAGATGATTGGTGTAAGTGAAGCTTGGCCTGGACAAAGAGGATAGAAAATTTCTAAGAATAAAAGGAAAGGAAAAAGTATGTCTAATTTGAGTCAATCAGTTTATGCATATGAAATATGAAATATGAAATATGTTCTCGGGATTTATGTGAAATATACAAATTCATTATACAAAAAAAACCTTATATAAATCAAAACCTCGTAGTTAAAGATCTTTAACTAGATACTAGGGATGGTTTTCTACTCTACTGTGTTATAGACATTGATATATGTAACTGTGTTCTAGACATTGATATATGTCAAGATTGAAGCAAGACTAGAAGGAAAAAAGATCATTACATGCACAACATGCTAATCCTGACCGCCACTCGGTGCAAGGCTCCAATTTAGCCCCTCTGGAACCACGACTTACGAACTTCGCGGCGGATGTGACGCTCGTGCTTCTCCAGAAGCTCGTTGATCTTGTCTTCCTGAAGCAAAGGCCCGGAGAGCTCGATCCTGTTTCGTTGATCATGGTAACCCTGAGGATCAAAAAAAAAAAACCCAATGAGTTTCCAGCTCAAATATATATCCACTTCAAGTAGAATGAAATGTGCATAAACTGCACTTGGTACCAAATTGTAATGATCAGACAATCCAGAGACGTAGCCTTTCTGATGGTGGTGGTGGCGGTCGTGGTGGGGGGAAACGAACGAGTCGTGATGTTCTCCGGATTCTATCCATTTCTTCAGCATCTCTTGTTTTTCCATCTCCAACGTGTTTCGGTGTTTGGAATCCCCATAGGTAATGGCGACGTCTGCCTGAACCTGCGCCTTGAACTCGTTGATGTTCTTGGGCTGCAAGACACCCGACGACGACATTTGTTTGCTGCAGGCTCTGTTCGAAGAATGGTCTCCTTTCTGCTTCTTTGCCCAGATAAGGCCACTGAAGTCGGAGGGCTGCAAGGGTCCGGAGAAAGGGCCGGCTCCTTGAGACGCTTGTTTCGGGTGGTGGTGAGCCTCGTTTCGGAAATTGATCGACGGCATGAGCTGGAGATCGACGAACAGTCTATTCTCTCCAGCTTTTCTAGGAAGGTCTAGCTTTGTGCAGTCCTCGTTCGTACTGTATGTCTTCTTCCATTTATCCTGTAAATTGATCACGTTTGTGTCACCACACTGACACGACACGGAACTAGAGATATGAAGCTAATTTAGATTGCAAATGGAGTTATTGACATCTGAATTTTTTTTTCTCAAAAACTATTGACAGGTTAGCGTTAGCATAGTTTGATGCTTAATTTTCCGAGTTCTACCTCTGGGCGTTCAACAAGTTTACTCCGTACGTTTGGTTGTTTCATTGTATGTGTTCTTGAAGGCCTTCTTGTGGCATCTGGTTCATTTTCCCTTGCATAAAACCTTTTCCTGAAAATACATACACATAACCATCAAAACCAAATACCAACTTCTCGAAACTGGAAGTCCTTTGGAGAGAACTACAATGCTTGCCTGAGCGAATCTTCACGAAGTTTGGCGTCCATCTCCTTGTTAGCTGGGTATTTAGGCAAGCTTGACGGTTCACACGCATAAGGCTTTGTTCTGAAATACTGCAAGCATGAGGAGAATAACTTATAACTAAGGGAAAGGTGAATAAATTTGAAGGCTAAATTATCCTAATGGAACCTCAGCTATAGCGTTCCGAGCATTTTTAGCACGTTAACTTTCCACGATTTTGGCATTCCGAGAAATTGTTCTTTTGAACCGTCTTTCGTTAAATTTTGAAGCACATTGAAATCACTTCAAAAGAATATCTGACAAAACAAGTAATCAAATTGCACTTTTGTAGTACAAGATATGTTTTTGAAATGGTCTTGATGTGCTTCAAAATTTACGAAAGGTGTCAAAATCGAGTAGTCGACCAAAAACGTCCGAACTCTGTACTTGGGGGTGTCATTAGGTAATTTAGTCTAAAATTGAATTCATGTAAGAAAATACGAAGGGTATGAATCTTCGTCTGGTCTTGATAACCAGACTGAGTATTATCATGACTATGTATATAACAAAGGAAAAGTAACTTCAAGTTAAAGATTACCTCAGATGAAAGAGCGCTTTTGGAAGTACCACGCTTATAGGGCTCAATAGAGAGAAGGGTTTCTAACAATCTGAAAGCACTCTCTGGTAAGCACTTAAATTTCTCCGTCAGGGACTTCTCATAGGGCTGATGGGGTTTGAACAGCTTTCCATGAGGCAGTTTGATCTTCTTCCAGTAATCCTCCGGCGGGGAACCGCAGAGCTTGAAGATTTTATGTATTTGCTCCACCTAGAGACACCGTAAAGTTTATTATCGTCATCATCGCCATCATAGTCCAAGCCTTTACCAATTGGAATGGGTCGATTATGTAGCATAAGAAAGCTTCGTGAAAGAACTAATAGTTTTATGACTGACTATCATACCAAACGTCAACACTCTATAAAGGGTATAGACAGAGAGATTTAAGTACAAAAAGTGAAAAAGAATGGCATAAGTGTTAGAAATATATCGATTGTCAAGTTTCTTCAAGAACCTAATAATATTTCATCATTCAAATGTGACATGTTCTTAAAATTGGCATTCCGCATGTTAATTTGGGGGATATCTCCTAATAAAGTGAAGAGGACGTAAAACTGTCTACTCTCTTCGTAGATTTTCACAGAGAGCTGACTTGACCTACTTAAGTATTTAGCTAGGAAGTACGGACACTCTAAAGATCTCAACGGTGTCATGTCAGACATATATTACCATAGTTTGCAGTATTGGCTGATAACGACCCGATAAGGCCAATACCTATACGATTTTGCATGTCCTGATCCGATACCGACGTTGGGGCCTCTTTTCCAGTCAATTCGGCAAATAAAATTGAATAAAAAAACCAATCAGCAAGGATGTAAAAGCATAGTAAAGTTGTAAAAGTATGTAAATGAAAAAAAATCATTTATCACAGGTAAACAATCACTAATGGTGACTATTATTTATTTCATTCAATTTCAAAACTATTATGAAACAATACATAAATTACTTAAAATAATTTTTCTAAATTTTTAATAATTTATTGATGATTATTTGTTTTCCGATACTTCAATCCGAAAATACTGAATCTGATACTCATAGGAAGGGTCTGATATCGGTTCCGATACCGATACTGCGAACCTTGCATATCACACAACACGAACACTCCAATATGCACTAGGATGCACCAAAATAGTCACCGTCTCCCCCGTGTCCTTACTGTGTCGTGTCTTGTTCATGTATCACGTAAAATATGAAAGTATTAAAGAATGCAAACAGCAAAAAGGATGCTGAGACCAATGGGCTATTCAGTTAAGTACCTCTGTCCTACCCTGTAAGACTGGCTTCCCGAGAATAATTTCAGCAAAAACACACCCAACACTCCACAAATCTACTGTTGCTTCATAATCTGTCGAGCCAAGAAGAAGCTCGGGCGGACGGTACCACAGAGTCACGACGCGGGTAGTCAGCGGCTTCCTGTGCTCAGGGTTACAGAAGTTTGCTAGACCGAAATCAGCAATCTTCAGAACCCCCTCGTTACTGACCAAGAGATTTGCGCACTTGATATCCCGATGCAAGATGCCGTGAGAATGGCAATGCTCGAGCCCGGATAGTAACTGATGCATATAGCACTTGACCTACATTGTACAATAACAGACAGAAATGTGATTCAAGATCAGGTCCTTCAAGTGAATGCCATATACTTGTGATCATAACATGACTGTTATTCCCGAAGGTATCAAAGATCGTACAAAGTACGTGAAAACCCAGCTTACATATATAGTACTGGATGCCATATATACTTGCAATAACATGACAAACCTGCGAGTCACTGAATTTGATGTCAGGGGAAGATGACAGTCCTGCAAGATCATGCTCCATGTATTCAAACACAAGGTATATGCTACATGATCTCCGAGAAGTGATCAAGCCCTCCAATTTCACAATGTTTGGGTGGTTGAGCCTGCGGAGAATCATTATTTCTCGCGCCATGAACCTGACGCTTTCTGGCTCAAAATTGTCGAATCGAACCTTCTTCAGGGCGACGATCTTGCCCGTGTCAAGATCGCGAGCTTTGAACACATTGCTATATGTTCCTTCTCCAATCTTCAAATGCAGTTAACATAGAATAAACCCAGTTAAAATTAAAACAACCAATTATAGATAGAAAGAAAGAAAAGCAAAAAAGGCTAATAAAGAAGTAAAAATACAGGATCTCTCTCTAATCAAGATTCCGATGCAAAACCAATGAATGTTCATAACATTGATACTTCAAGAGGGTAAAGTTGCAATTGTACTTGCATAGTATTGGGCATTTTGCTTGTAACTTGGGATTTTTCTTGTGTTTGAGAATTTTTCAATATATGTCGAGTAATACTCAAATGAAAACTGACAAGTACTGTTACTCTAGATATATGCATGCAATGGAACTATGTCCATGTATAGGCATCGGTTTACGACTTCTAGATCCAAAATGAAAAATTAAGTTGACGTTGGCAAAACATTCTATCCTTCTAGAAAAAAGCGATGGCAATAAATTTCCCCTGCATTTCATTAAAGCTAAAAATCAAGTCCCAATTACAAAGGATATTAATTCCGATAACAACATTAAAGATAAGTACAAGAATACAGACTCAAACATGACTAAAATGGACAACTAGGAGTTTTATTGATTCTCTCCTATCGGAGAAATTATTCAGTGGGACGGGCTCACCACGTGGCAGTGGTGAGCCTGATTTTCCTCCAATAGTGCCATGACACACTATTAAGACTAAATTAGAGGAAAAAACAAAGAGTGGTGTCACGGCACTATTGGAGGAAATTAAGGCTCACTACTATCACGTGGTAAGCCCGTCCCACTGAATAATTTCTAGTCTTATTGGCACACAAAAAAAATGCTATCATAGAATGAAGGCAGGTATGGATATTAAGGTCAAAGAAAATGGATGAAGCTATGATTTGAACTTCAGAAATGAAAAGGAGAGAAAATTTAGTGATTCTGACACCATTAACAAAGATGTTTTTTTGTAAATAAAAAAAAAAAAAAAAAAAAAAAGGGGATTTGCAATAAAAAATGCGAGTCATTTGTACATAACATCTTGATATAAGCTGCACATCTCATTAATTCTCAGCAATTGTTCAATATTTTCTTCACTAGTAATAAAATTTGGCTAGATATACTTGATCCTATGTCGCACAAATACGGACACGCAGATAGGGATAATGACACGATAGAGATAGGTCCAACGTAATCACTTATGTTGCACGGATACGAGTACGGCCATGATATGGGTACGGGCACTATTCTCCGGTTTCCGTGCAACATAGCCTTGATGCAATCCTTAAAACATACTAGTTCAAGAAAAAAAATTAATTACAGACAATCTCACCATATTACCTTCTCCAATTTCTCGTAGGACTCGGCTCTAAGGGGCACCCACCCGTAGATGGCCTCCCTCGCAACCGCAATGAGCCATCCGGGCCACCCTGCCACGACCTGCTCCCCCTCGATGTACTTGTAGAGGTTCCGCGCCGGAAGGCCCTGCACGCCGCTGCTGTTGTTGGAGCTTATCTTGCCCGATTCCCCCGACTCGCTGCGCTCTGCATCGGTCCGGTTCCAGAACGAAGCACCCGATATCCCCGATGCACCGTCGAGGTTCCCCGAGATCCCCGAGGACTCAATGCGAGGAGGCGATGTGATCGCGCTCTTCGATGACACGCAACCCATCCCGGCCGCAGGTCAAGGTGCATTGGCAGCCCGGGAGGACCCGGGTCAGGGAAAAGAAAATGGGGAAGGGTCTCGAGGGACCCGGATGGGGAAATGGGTGAAGAAAGGGAGAGGAGAGGTTGAAGGAGGAAGAGGCCCTGTCCAAGAATAGTAATGTGAGAGAGAGTCTCTTGAGATATTGGCGGGAGAGAAGAGGGAAGGGAGGTGTTTGATGTGTGGGATTGTAACTGCCATTTGTATTTGAATGAAAGAGGAATATAGCCGTTGGGACTTTTTTTTTAGGTTATTTATAAGGGCATATCATATTTTGATCGGGGGCTAGTTCGGATTGGGATAGTCCGGGTTGGGCCTAGCCCAAGTTTGGGAAGAAATTACTTATGACAGCTCATTTTTTTTTACTCATAGGGCTGTTCCAACCCCCCACCCCCCCCCCCCCCCCCCCCCCCCCCCCCCACCCCCCCCCCCCCAAAAAAAAAAAAAAAAAAAAAAAAACCCCCAAATTTCAATTTTTTGTTTCATTTTCGCATTTCACTCTCTCTTCCAAAATCCTATTTTCTCTCATCTTCTTCTTACTCTTATCCTCCATCACTTCCTCCCTCCCTAAGCAACATCTTCTTCTTCATCTTCTTGTCTACCCTTTCTCTACTCTATTCCTTTGATGGCACCCAAACAAAGATAGAATCTCTAATACTTTTCCTCTTTCTTTCCAAAATCCTAACAATTTATTTCAAAATCCAAGTATACGTTACAATGTTTATTTCAATTATTTGTAGTTAATTTGAATTAAACCCCAAGTACATTCGGAGTGGGGAATTACCCATTTGAATTAAACCCAAGTAAACACGATCAAAAAAAATTCCGCGTCGACTAGGACTGCCTAATTTTCTGGTAGTCCTACAAATTGATAGGACTGCCAGAAATAGTGACAGTCTTACTTCACAACAAGTGAAACCAAGGACTGCCACAATTTCTGGCAGTCCTGACTGTATGTAGGACTGCCAGAATTTTTGACAATCCTTGATTTCACTTGATGTGAAATAGGATTGCCACTATTTCTGGCAGTCCTATCAGTTTGTAGGATTGTCACTATTTCTAACAGTCCTATCAGTTTGTAGGACTGCCAGAAAATTAGGCAGTACTAGTCTGCACTTGTTGAAAAGCAAGTCCATTATTGTTCTTCTTGTTTGCACTTGTTAAACACCAATATTAGAATTTTCCACCAATATTAGGGTTTGTACATTATGAGGAGCCTTTGGGTGTCATTGAAATTGAAAATGAGAAGAAATTTAGGGTTTTGATGGAGATGAAATTAGGGTTTGGATAGAGATGGTGATGATGAAAATGGTGGAGAAGAAGAAAATAAGAAGAAAACACATCCCACATTTTTGTTCTTTCTTCTTCTTCTTGTTTTTCTTTTTGTTGTTGTTCTTCTTGTTCTTCTTCTTCTTGGATGTATTGAGGAAGAAAGAGCAAAAATAGAATAATTAACTTTTATACCTAGAAATTGGATAGCCCTGAGTAATTTTTTTAATGGCAAACTTGTAAATAAATCAAACTTAGAAATGGGATAGTCCTGATCAAAATATGATGTGCCCTTATAAATAACTTTTTTTAAGGACTCTTTCTCTCTCCCTCTCCCTTGGATAAATAAAACTTGTTTTTTCTCTTCAATTTTGTGGGATTCTAATATGAACTTAAATGTGTTGCCAAACTCGAGTGATTCCGGGAAGAGGCATAAGACCGTGGTTTGGTGGCAGAAAATCAGTGGATGGAGCCACATAGACGTATTATTCCTTGCATTTATTAAAAAATGATGTAGGTCGGAGACAGTGGGACCAAAAGACATATAATGCAGCATGCACAAAGTTCTGTAAATAACGTCGGACATCTAAGAAAAACTTCCATGTGTTTTGTAGCTAGCACTGTCATGCCTTTCTTTTCTTTTTATCACTTCATAATTTTTTGCAGTATTTTCTTTTATTATTATCGAAAAGGTAAGAAACTTTGGTACAGGCGGTTTCTTATATATAATAAACACCCTATACAAACATTGACCTCTTTTTTCTACTACTCTAAAAAAAAATGTTTTTTTTTCCTGATTCTAAAGTCATGTTATTGCAGTTTCAAAAAAAATATGAAAGCCTAATTAAATATAAAAAATAAATATTTTATTTTAGTGATATATACGGTCGTTAAAAAATTTGGGATCTTTCAATTTTCGAAATGATATACGATTGTACAACTTGTAGATGCTAAGAAACGATACTGTTTGATGTCAAGGTCATGTGAAGATCACGTGACAAGCATTTTAACAACATGGACCTAACTTTCCAAGTATTTTTTAACGTCATAATCTTGTCTTCTTTGCATGTAAATGTTAAGAAGATTTAGGTAATCCACTTTTGTTATTAGTGTGAGCTGGGAAAGGACACGAGAGTAAATTTTGTTGTTAACTTTATAAAACGAAGAAAAGATCTACTAGAAGGACAATGACATGGCTTGGAAAGATATGAGTAGTCAAAATCTCAGGATGAGTGGTTAGTATACGCAATTTCTTTGCGGGGCAAGCACCTTTATTGCAGAACAAACCTTCCTTTGATCAATAACTTGGCCGACCTCTTAGCTTTTTGGGAAAATAAAGAATCCATTAAGTAGGAATGTTAACTTAATCTTTATCGTCGACTTGGCCAATTTGAAACGATTGAGTAAAGTATCTCTGTTCTTTCTTTCTTTTTTCTTGTTTAATAAACATCATGGCTGGTCGGACTTGAGCAACCCTCCTCCACTAAGGATAACTCTTGGACCTGTAAGGGATCAGGATTGTAGATGATCCTCCAGGATCAGCCCACAACAAAGATCAAGAGACGACCAAAGGAATGTTAACTTAATCTTTATCGTCGGCTTGGCCAATTTGATACGATTGAGTAAAGTATCTCCATTCTTTCTTTCTTTTTTCTTGTTTTATAACCATCGTGGCTGGTCGGACTTGATCAGCAACCCTCCTCCACTCCGGATAACTCTTGGACCTGTAAGGGATCAGGATTGCACATGATCCTCGATCAGCCCACAACAAAGATCAAGAGACGACCAAAATAAGTTCCGGCTCAAATAACCCAACTCTTGGGTCGGGCCGGCCCTGCTTAAATCAATGATCAAGAAGGAAGCAGTCGAGGATCACAGATGCCACATACCTTGATGAGCTTTGCTGCACAAGATTTGAGATCCTTGAGTAGATTATGGAGCTGTCACCATATGTAGGTAGTCCGTAGCATCTTTGATTGCATGTATTGTAGTGTCACTTGAACTGGGTTGGATGCCTGTCATCATCCAATGATGATAGATAGACTTCAAGAATAATTAATTGTAGCAAAGCAAATTCAACTCATCAAGCCTCTTGCAAGTGTTGCTTCAGTATGCAAACTTTTCTTCTTAGCTAAACATGACTCACCATGATGGCATGGCATGTCATTGGCTCAACACTTTTCTTCCATAAAGAGAAGAGTACAGGTCAAGTTGGGTGTAACTATGGCTCTAGGCACATACTATTTCCCAACAAACTTATAGTCACTAGTCACATTAGCTTCAAGGTGGTAATTTCTCATGATCATAATATTCTCATGTAGGCAGAATTTTTCCCATTTCCAGAAAATGGCATTGTCTTATGAATTTGAAAGGCCCGCTCTGCGTCTGACTGGCACAATTGGCAATCAAAGGCTAGTGAAGCGCTACTGCAAGACTCTGAACACATTGCATCTCATCAATCTTCCTGGAGTTTTGAGGAATTTAAAGCGATACAGTTATGCCAATAATATGTTCATTATCGAGACATAGATTTCGCCGCCTTCTCCTTACCAGTAGTAAATGTCAGTGAGCTCGACAGACTTTATATTGGAGTGGAGACATGATCATATTGAGGAAGGAAGAACTGCTTGGTTCATCAGTGGGGGGAATCCAGCTCATTCCCTGCAATAAAAGCTTCAATTATGAATCAGTATGTGAAGTGAATCAAAAGGATATCCTGCAATAAAAACTTCAATCATGAATCAGTAAGTGAAGTGACTTTGTTCATGAGATGAGCTTTGCCATAAGACCAAAGTTATTAGAAATCGACACTCACCTCCACCCCACGCATGATGTTCAATTAGCACAAACCATGCAGAGAGAGGATTATTGAAATGCATTCTACTATCAAAATTTAGATTTTAGAGACAATGTACATACACAAATTATGCGTCAGGATGTAACTGTTGTGTGGTGTTAACTCACAAGCCTGTATGTTATAATGGTCAGCATCCTGACCAGAAAGGAAACTTTAAAAGACGGCAAAAAGGAACAAAAAAAATACTAAATTACACAGCGAGCTTATAATCACAGGCAACAAATAATTCCTGCCAAAATTACATATCCGTACATGATCTGCCAACTTGTGATGAAGATTTAACTGAACCTTTCTGCACCTGATAGTAGTTGCAGTCGGCATTTGCTTTATAGCCCACCAATATTGCAGCACAGGAGACGACTTGAATAACTAGTTCATCTCATGCTCTTTTTTCAGCTCTAGAACTGCAACTTGCCTTTGAACATTGTTTCTTAATCCTGTCCCCTTAAGGAATTGTTGGTTGTTCAGTATGGTGTTGTGGGCTTTCAGTTGCGAGTTATTTGCAGCAACATTGGCGCTAGCTGTGTTATGGCTGCTGTTTCTAGCTGCTGGCACGTCATGGTTATGTTTCCCTTCATATGTTGTTATAACAGCTTTTATATCTGTCGAAGCTCTTTCCACGTGCTTCCGAACATTGCATCCAGCAAAAGTGCATTTGTAGTAACTCCTGCAAATTGTGACAGGAAGTTTCAACTGAGTATATGCTGAGAGAAAATTGTTGCAGCATATAATAAGTGCATGACTACCAATCAAAAATTTGGAACAATGAACACATTTATAGATGCGTCTTTCCACACAAGGTTTCTTAAATGTGCAGTTATTCACTGGCAGGGAAGCAGTAATTGCTAAGTGATTCAAAAGCCAACAGTTAAACCCAGCAGCCGGTGTATCAGACACCACAGTATTATCTTACATACTGCAGATTAATCAGTAGATACACATGCATTGTATATATTATCCATCATGAGCAGGTTCAACATCCCGTAGGCCTACTGATGCTGAATTCATGCCAAACTAAAATTGTCTCAGATTTCAAGAGAATAACCTAAAGGCTACAAAGGATGGATGGAAGAACGTCTAAGGATGAATATTGATATTGAAAGGTAAGTTTGAACATCATGTGGAAAACAAAGTTGTATTTCTGCAATCGATTCAGTGAGGACAAGCAATATAGCTCTTAGCATTATGAAGCTATATATCTTCTTACTCTTTACTCTGTGCCTGAGATTCTGTTCAAGTGTAGATGATTATTTCGCAACTTTGTCACAACTCAATGAAACTTTTGCTCAAATAACTCTGCCATTATATTTTGATATAACATAATGTATTGTTACCTCATATCAACATATTTATCAGGATGATTCGCATATCCTAAACCTACAGTAATGTTCTCTTCCTTAAACATTTCAAGAACTTCTTTTCCTTGAACTTAGTTCCCTAAGCAAATTAAATTTTAAAAATATGGAAATGAGACGGTAGTGTAATATAGTGTATGTAAAGGCTGGTGTTTTTATATTCAAATATGTTTCAAAGAGCTAAGGGCCTAAAAAGTTTCATATGGCATAATGGAAGAAAAGGATTCATGTAGGTGAGGGTTAAAAGCTTCTTTGGTGTTTCTGCTGCAAGCTTGAAGGCAAAAGCACAGACTATGAGAATGAAGCATTGGTTCAAGATCAGTTCACTCGGCCTAGAGATTCCGTGATTACAGTCACATTTTGGTGAAAACTTAAGAGTTTCCAGCCTCCACCATATTCAATCCAACCATGGTTCCATATGTTGTAGAAATAAGACCATGTTCTATATACTTGCAGACATAACAAACAAGATTGGAAGGATATCTACCTCGGGTGAGGATTTCCTTTAACAACTTTCTGTCCATATTTGCGCCACCTGTAACCATCATCTAGAAGATCAACTTCACTTGTTGTCTGCACAATTATTCTTGGCTCTGTTACGTTCCTATGTACAGCTGATTCTGTTGTAGCCCTGGCCTCCACGATCCTGCCCAATCAAAAGATCAACTTTTTTTTTTTTCTTTCACAATGTAGTGCAATACAGGCACACGTAAGGTTATAAAGTTAAAAAAGTCACCTTCTTTTTGGGTCATGTTCACTATCAACCCCTTCATCTGTCCCCAATTCAGCATCACCAACTTCCTCACCATCACTTGAACCCGATAACTGTTCAGATGTCACCTGTCCTGATTCGCGATCTCTCTTATATGTCGATGGAGCAGACATCCTCTCACTCGATTTACTAAAGCTTCCATTGCCACCATGTGAAAAAGATCCGGAATCAGCTTGAAAATCAGTGGTCACGCTTGTATCATTTGACCCATTAGGCAAAGCGCTATCCTTTCCACGCCTACTGGGTGGGGGCTTCTGATGATTGTGCTGTCCTTTGTAGATTATCTCAGTCACTTGGCCTTCAAAAGAACGCTCAACCTTCTTCTTGACTGGACATTTTGGATGTGTACATTTGTAGTAGCTCCTAGGATATTCACTTCCTTTTACCTGCTTCTGACCATACTTCCGCCAATTGTAGCCATCATCAACGGGTTTGTCAACGACAAGAGCAGTAGCGTGTGATCTTTGATCATAATGAGAACCCATTGTAGATTCATAAGTGCTGTTATTTGCAGCTGATGTTACAATTTGCATGTGCTGTTCTGGTGTAATATTCATAGACGAGCTTGTTGGCTGCATCAAGGAAGCAGTTGTCCTCTCTAAATCAGATGGAAATTCTTCTTGGACATGCATGTGAGAATGAGACTGGGCAGCCTGGGCTGTGACTTGTGCTAAGGCTTGTTGATGAGACATTCCAAAGTGACCCTGCACAGATACCATTGACCGATACGAATTCAAGTTACCTCAATTAAATTAACTGCAATACAGCACTGCATTTTTACACTGTACAAAGAGAAAAAAAAATACTAATGCCCAGAACTTGGCAAGGCATAAAACGTGACAATAAATGTTGCACGGAAACAGGAAAATGGTGTCTGTATCCATATCATGTTCATTCCATATCCATATATGTATTCATGCCACATAAATAACTACTATCCCGTATCCCTATCGTGCCCGTATTCATATACATGTCCTTGTGAATAGATGTCCATACAACTTCAGCCACTATCTATGGGCAAGTATCCTTGAGAGTCATTACACGGTACACCACAATGATAATCCTTTTTATTTATTCAAATAGAAAACAGTCATGCTCATAAATCAAAAGAGAAGGAACGAACGAAACACAACCTTCAGGCTTTTCATACTCTCACACTGTACTTAACACAGCCCATACCAAAGCCAAGCCCTTCGCAGTTCACCCTCATTAGCTTCATTGTTGAAGTTAACTTGCTATGGACATGGATATAAGGAACTTTCCATAAACCTCGCCATATTAGATGATAAAATATTTTGCGTTAGTCCTACTTTTCATAGTTTTAGCAATTAAACTAGTTTCTGCTACATCACAGAATGAGAACAGCCTTGTTAATGTTTCAGCATCAGCTTTTTCTCTCGAACAAAACACCAATAAAAAATATTGCCACTTCTCTAAGGTTTAACACTTCATGGATTCTTTAGTGGATGACTATACATATCCTTGAAAATCCTAAGGGATACACACCTTTGAAGTATTGAGTCAAGCACCAGAAGGATGTCGATTGACTGCAAGTTATTATATTGTGAAGATACTACTGATCTCAGTCCAAACTGTCATGTCCCACTATTTAGTTTTAGGGTTATTTACATTAACTACCCCCATGTTTTATGTTTATTACACGAGGTACGTACCCCTACTTTGAAACTAATTACACAGGTACCCCTCTCCTTTAGAAAAAAAAATATAGTAGTAGTTAGTGTTATACCTTCCTATAGAAAATATAAAACATATGGGTACCCCGTGTAATTAGTTTCAAAGTAGGGATACCCGGTGTAATCAGTTTCAAAGTAGATAAAACAAGGGGGTAGTTAACGTAAATAACCCTTAGTTTTAAGAACTACTTTGAAGTTCTTTTTCCAGTTTAATTTCCTAAGGCCCCCATTCATCTTTGTCATCTTCCAAAGATTCTATCAGAATGCAATTTGGTATGGAGGATGAGAAAGGTCCAAAAGAAGTATGTTTATAGGCTGGTTGCCACCTGCATCAATTGTTTGTGTCAGTGCCAAACTTCCTGGTCAAGATAGATATGAGCATGAGTGAGAGGACCTTGGCATAAAACGGTAAAACCAGCCTTTTCGTCTCTGGAGTTTAAGCTCATGAAACCAAGAAGCACACTACTAAATTCCACTAGACTACAAAACAATAAGGAAGAAGAAGTAAGATGATTAACTTTTCTATAGGGAACTGTATTCCCCTCTGTATATAGTTTCCATCTATGAGCAACGGTTACACTGAGCTCGATACACAGGCCACCTTGGTCATCCAGGCAACGGTTGGCACTCTTTTCTTGATCTACACATCCTCGATTAAGAAATCAAGTGGACTGGATAGTCCCAACTCATCCAACTCACGGATCAAGTGAAACAAAGTGAAAGTTATAACAGTAGGTTTTCAATGAGCGTGAATAGACAGTTTTTCACTTTGATATTGTCCACCTTACATGAGAAACTAAAGGTGCAACTGAATTATACATAGTCTGTTTGGAAGTAGAAGCATCATTCATATAATAACATAATTGCTTGATCAGAAGCATATCAATCGCTCCCCACAGGACCTGTCTGTCCATTCACAATGCTATGTTGAATTATTAGCAACTATCCTCACGGAAAGATATGAAATTTCTCGTGAAAGATATGGAACTTCTAGTGATGTAGATCATTTATATTTTACCATTGTCTCCATCAGGGAGAAATCCTATCTTTACCCTGGATATGGAGTTTTCTAGAAAAGGCAAAATAGCAATATGGATTACAAGATAAATCTTTGGGAACGTTAGAAATACAGCTCAAACAACAATTGCAAAGGCACAACCACCAAGAGGGTGGTCTAGTGGTAACACTAGTAAAGGGAGGGGAGGAGTGGGCATGGGTTGAATCCCAGTCCGGACAATAATTAAATGGGAGGGGGTCTTGATGCTAGTAGCCCAACCCAAGATAGGGATGGTCATTATTGACTGCCTTATCTCAAAAAAGATACTAAAAGAAAAACAATGCAAAGGCACAAAGGCTCATTCTAAAAGTGCTTAGAGGCCCTCATTATAGAACTAAAGAACTGTCAAGCCGACGACCAAATTGATGGGACGTGGTGGTCGCAGGACCGAATATCAAAATGATTTGCTTCCAAACTAGGATTTGAGGAGGTTAGATAATCAAAATGATATATTGATCTCACTCTATAAAAAGAATCTTCTACCCTCTTCATTCTCTCAACTTTGAATCCTAGAAGTCAATTCCATGAAATTCAATTAGCATCCGACAATATGAATGCCATCAAGATGGCAATGATTAACTTCAAACCAAGCTCTTTTTTCTTTTCTTTTTCTTCCTAATTAATGCCCACTATTCAAACATTTTTAAATATCTTTTTTTAGGGTCTATCCATCAAATGGAAAAAAAGAGGAAACTTGTGATGGGAGAAGTCCAAAGACCTGTCCAATAGATTCTTTTTATCCATTCTTCTTCTCCGTCATGAAATCCGTCAATTCTATTACAATCTTATTTCCTACCACATCACAACCTTGAAAATCTTTGACAAAGATTACAATCTTATTGTAACCAAATTCACTCTCAATATGTGAATTCCCATATTTCTTCCAAACAAGTCCTAAAAATCATCAATTTCACCTCGTTCGAGGTGAACCAACCTCGTTTCTTTCTAGCTCCAATAGCAGTCCCCTTCTCTTCACTCTCAACTTTTTACACTCTATCCTAAGATTCCTAACAAGTAATTTCCCCTACTCTACAATGTTAAATCACCAAATATTGCACGGTTACGAACATGTCACGACATGATTCGAACATGGAGACACGGACATGGTGACATGGTACCAAATTTGGCATGTTGTTTATTTTGGAGTTTTCGTGCTTCAGATTTCACACAAGTTCTAGCTAGCTAGCATCAATTCCGTAATCATAGAAAAGGTTACCAAAACATATATAATTGCATCCAAGCTCATTTAATTCGCCATAACAATTTCCTATCATTCCAAATCTACCAAACTTAAAACTAGAAACACAAGCTCATGTCAATATTGTGCCCGTGTCTCCGTGTCTGTATCGTGCCCTATCCTTAACAACAAGTAGGAAACGAATAAAGATTGAAACTTTGGAGTATGAAACCGACCAAATTCGTTGGAAACATCGCCGGCGATTCGAGAAGGCCGCCGGGGCTGAGCCCAGGCGGCACCATGAAGAACGGTGGCTGCTGCGCCAGCACCAGCTTCCCCGGCCGCCTCTCGTCGCCCTCCCCCACCCCGGCCGAGGACCTCCTCGCCGCCGCCGGCGAGTTCATGGCTCCGGCGAGCAGCTGGGAGAAGGACCGGCACTCCGAGTCCGGGTCCTCCGCGAAGAAGCTCGACACGAGTGTCATGGGCCCGGGGCTGGCGTCGGCTCCCCCCCTGAAGAGGCTCTCGAACGCCGTGCGCGGCGGGAGGGATATCGTCGCCGGACGCTGCGGTCCCGTCGCCACCTTGGGTGGGGTGTCGTCCTCCGCCGCCATGATTCCCGTCACCGCTTCTTCTTCTTCTTCTTCTTCTTCTTATTTTCTTTCTTTCTTTCTATTGGAGTGGCATGGGGCGTAATTATGAGGATGGTGTGGAAATGGACAGGAAAATATAGTTAAGTGGAGATGGGGAAGAGAAGAGGAGGAGACGTTGACTTGGAGGGAAGGAGCTAGTGGCCGACTGTGGAATACAAAATTACCCCCACCTGTTTTTAAAATAAATAAATTAATTTTGTTTAATCTTTATACATTAGAGAATTTAAGGAAAAATAATTATGATTTGATACTATAACTCTCTCTTAATTATTTATTTTATCTATACATTATTTATTACACATTTTAGATATTAATATGACATCATTATAAGGTTGCATAATAATTCAACTTTTATGTCATGATTGATAAAAAAAAGTTGCAGTGCCTGGTATAATGCAGGAGACTTTATACACGCTGCATTTTATGTCTCAATTTTCACACACCCACCTACATCCCTCCTACGGTTTGATCTCACATCTTTTCCGCAGTTTGATCCCAAGGCCGTCCGTCTAGCCAAAGAAGTTATATATACCTCTTCTCGCTGACCACAAGAGCCAGTTGAATTCGGTAAATAATAAATTATTTGAGTATATTGTACTATGTTAATTTTTTGAATTTAGGCAAATAAAAAACTTTAATTGTCAATAAAGTAGTTTTCTCTATTTCTATGCAATGCTAATATTTGTATGTAATTCGACTTATTTTCTTCAAGTTTGTGAACGCAATAAATTGTTTATTTTGATACAAATTTATATAGTTCGTAAAAAAATGTGTAAGTTTCAATTAATGTCTAAATTATTATGTAAATAATTAGTTAATTGGATATATGTTAATTATATCATTTATACTGGCTATTGAATCTTTTGTGAACATACGTACGTCATTACATTGCACGAATTTTTTTTCCTTTTTAACTAGATTAGAAAATGTTGTATTCAATTCACAAATTCAATTTTTGTAGGCTTATTCAAAAGTTATAACCATCCAATTAAGATCTTACTATCCCTCCTTAATGTTGTATTCAAATATATTTGATTTATTAAATTACATACATTTTATAATTCCGCTTTCTTTAGTCTTATATCTACTCATAACAATTTCTTATATTAGCTATCCCTCTTAATTTGTTCATCTCACCATGATTACAATGTCTAAACTGTCAATATTTTGTCATCTTATCATTACTATGTTGGTATTACTTACTAATCATATCTTAAATATGCTCATTTTTTCTGTCTTTCAATATATTCCCAACAACTCTTGTTTATTTCTTAGCATAGGTTCATCCATTCTCCCAAGGATCTCATGTTGTATTAACGAGCTTTTGGCCCCTTATAAATAGTATAAAGTATGGATGTTTGCTTATTTTTACAAATATGTGCTTATATAATAATACTTCATTCAATTTTTAGTTGAATAAATTAGTTTGTCCTTCCAAACTTGAAAAAAAAAACTAGTTCAAAAACAATACTTGTCCACAAAAAATAATATTTTCGAACAAATTATAAACACTAGTAAATGTATGTAAACCTCCTAGAATTCTACTACATTTTTTAAATTTTGTATTTATTTGTACTTGCTAGTTCGCATTGTTGTATTTACGTATCGTGCGAGATTTGCGTTTCGTAATTTCTCGACGAGTGCGAATATATATCGAGGTACATATGTTAGAAAAATATTTTATTATAAATTTATTTTATATAGGAAAGTACATGTTCAAATAAATGTGATAAGTATTTTATAAAATAGTTATTTTATTTGTCATTTAAAAATAAGCAGTGATTTGGAAAATTTTGGTTTATACAAAACATATTCTAGATATTTGCAAAATTTGGAATTTGTATAGTAACATATTTTTGTTATTTATAAAGAGCTATTTTAGGATTATTTATCGTGATTTTCGAAATTAATTATTACTATATTTATTTAATTATGAAAATGATATTTGGAATTTTGTTAATTTTAATATTTGATTAAATATGGTAATTTAAATTGGAAAAGATTTTATTGACTTTATTTAAAAATAGTTTAAATTAAGGATATAATTTATCTAGATTTGATTTGATTTGGATTGAGTTATTTTTAAATCAGTTTAAATTAATAGGGGATTTACCTAATTGGAATTTAAACGAATCATAGTCTTTATCCAACTGGGAATTTCCACCTTCTATATAAGGAGAGGTATTCATCCAGAAAATTCACACAAAACCAATCTCTACAAATTCGTGCAACGTGCTATACATCGTGTCTGTATCAATCTTATTCCATATCTTTTACAGTTATCCCCGTCGTGTCCGACAATCTCGGACACGACGATTCCCAACAATCAAATCCTGCTCCGTCTTCCCATTACTCCGGCAGCATCCCCGCCATCACCGTGGTCGCCACCACCAAAAAACCAAATACAATCCCCGCCACCGCAACCGGCCGCCCCCGCCACGACCGGCGGCCAACTCAAAACTCCGAAAGAAAATAAAAACCACAGGCACCACCACCAACCCACTGCCGCCATCAGCAAACCCCCGACAGCCCCCACGGCATCATCGTCACCACCCCGTCGTCGACACATTGACATCACACTACTAAAATATCATCTATTAGCGACGTCATTTAGCGACGGCGACCAATAACGTCGCTATTTATTGAAAATAGCGACGTTATAAAAATAACATTGCAAAACGTCGCTGGCTAGCGACGTTCTGCGACAGGCATAAATATTCGTCGCTGAATAGCGACGAATAGCGACGTATTATTAAATCACGTCGCCATATATTAAAATTTTGCGACGTTTAGCGACGTCAATTCATGATGTCGCTAAAAATTTTCTACTTAGGGCACCGTTTCCTTCTTTCCCCCTCACTCACTCACTCGAAAATTAAAATTCCCCCCCCCCCCCCCGGCGAAAACCTCCCCCCCGGCGACTCCCTTTCCCCCCCCCCCCCCCGGCGACTCCCTTCCCCCCCTCGGCGACTCCCTCCCCCTCCGGCGAGCTCTTCCTCCCTCTTCCTAAGGTAAACCCTAACCCTAACCCTAACTCCTCTTCCGGCGAGCTCCTCCTCCCTCTTCCGACGAGCTCCTCCTCCCTCTTCCGACGAGCTCCTCCTCCCTCTTCCTAAGGTAAACCCTAACCCTAACCCTAACCCTAACCGTAGCTCCTCCTCCTCCTCCTCTCTCACACACACACGGACACACACACACGGACACAAGAGGAGGAGAGTCTTGTGTCCATGTGGGAAACTTCCTATTTGGACACATCAAGTGTTTGATTTATTGTTGGAATGAATATTTTGTATATTTATTCTCAGATTTTAGATCTGTTCTTGAGAGTATCTCATGGTATCATATTGTCTATATATATATACCATTGCAGCAGCAGCAATGCAGCAGCTGCAGCAGAAGCATGCAGCAGCAGCAGCAGTTAAATGCAGCAGCAGCAACAGTTAAATACAGCAGCAGTAGCAGCCCGTAGACCCCCCATTTTCACCCTAGATTAACCCCCTAATAGCCCCCCTAGGTGACCCTCTATTAGCCCCTTTATTTAGCCACTAATGAGCCTATATTATGGACCTATAATCCTATTTATATGTGTCCTATATATGCCTATATGTGTGTGTGTGTGTGTGTTAGCCTATATATAAGCCTAGGTGAGAGCCTATGAGTGTGGTATCATGGGTGATATATGTGAGTGAGTGTGTGAGTGAGTTGTGTGGATGAGTGTGAGGTTAAATGTGTTAGATATAGGTTAGCATCTTAGGATATCCTAGTTAGATATGTAGTTGTTAGTATCCTAGAGTGTTAGAGCCTTGGTTTGGGATACCAAGTTGGGGTTAGAAATAGGATACTAGTTAGCTATTGGTATGTGTAGATATATATTAGATAGATAGTTGGATGGATAGGTGGATAGATGGATGGGCTGCTGCCCCCATTCCAGCAACAGCAGCAGCAAGAACAGCTGTTGTAGCAGCAGTAGCACCCCCATGGCCCCCCACTTGTAGTGATTAGCACTAATGACCATTAGAGGTATTTATAGGAGTAATTAGATCTAGATCTAATTAGCACTTGGCTACAAGGCATATTCCAAGAATATTCTAGAGAATATTCCAAGTCTATTCTAAGGAATATAGCGACTCCTATCGTTTGAAATAACCACATCTTGGCTATTTGTTAAATAGATCGACCATGAGCTCCCATGTTTAGTCATGCCTTCAACATCATGTTCAAATGAAGGTGATAAGCAGCTGACTATAAAAAAATATGCCGTTTTGAGCTTCACATTAAGGGTCTTTGAGGAGGTAACATGGTTGTCAGCTGCTTGTCACCTTCATTTGAACATGATGTTGAAGGCACGACTGAACATGGGAGCTCAGGGTCGATCTATTTAACAAATAGCCAAGATGTGGTTATTTCACAGAAGCCATGAATTACCGGGAAAATAGGAAACATCTCGTACTCCTCCCGTGAAATCGTTACCGGAAAAATAGGAAACACTTAGCAAACACTTAGACGTTATCAAACATTGTTAATTGTGTGTCCATCTTTGCAGAATTATTTCCAAATGGAGCTGAATTACTACTTGCGGAATCGTTCATGGATGTACAATCGTCGTGCTGATGATATGTGTGGTGTGCGGGATGAATACATAGCGGGAGTAGAGCAGTTCCTGCAGTTTGCTAAGGCGTTCCCTCAGTACATGGACGGCACCAAAATTAAGTGTCCGTGTGTGAAATGTCATAACGTGAAATATTATCCAGAAGTGGAAGTGACATATAATTTGTACTCGAGGGGTTTTACGCCTAATTACTATCAGTGGACCGCACATGGAGAACTTGTGTCATTAGCATCAGAGCCGGAGCCTTATGTTGAGCCGTATATGCATGCGGGACCTAATTTTGTTTCAGATAATCATGCATACGACGACGGGTGCGTGAACATGGTTTTCGACGCTGCGGGGCCTAGTTTTGTTCATGATGCACCTGAGGAGGCACCGAACGCTGATGCTGCACAGTTCATGGAGTTGTTGGAGAATGCAAGGACTCCATTGTATCCTGGTTGTGAGGATCATTCACCGTTGGAGGTGGTTACAAGACTGTTGAGCATTAAGTCAGATTTTAACATGTCGCAAGAATGCTACAACCGAGTGTTGGAGTTGATTATAGAGATCTTGCCGGCGGGTGCTAAGTTGCCTAAAGACTTCTACCGGTCTAAGAGGATGGTGAGATCGCTCTGGATGGGATACGAGAAAATCGATTCCTGTCGCAATGGGTGCATGCTGTACTACAAAGACGACAAGGACGCAGATGTGTGCAGATTTTGTGGTGCTGATCGCTATAAGACAACTAGTACAGGAAGGTCTACCGGTGCAAGAAGACCGACCGATTCAATGCACTACTTGCCTTTAACGCCGCGGTTGCAAAGATTATTTATGGTGAAAGAGACGGCCGAAAATATGAGTTGGCACATGCGAGAACAGATTGAAGGAGTGTTGGATCACCCATCCGATGGAGAAGCGTGGAAGCACTTTGATCGAGTGTATCCAGATTTTGCTTCAGATCCGCGAAATGTCAGGTTGGGACTATCTTCTGACGGTTTTACTCCTTTTGGTCTTTCGGGATCCCAGTATTCGTGCTGGCCTGTGATTGTCACTCCGTATAACCTACCGCCTTGGATGTGCATGAAGACTCAGTACATGTTTCTAACCGTTATAATTCCTGGTCCGAACAATCCCAAGAGGAACATTGACGTGTACTTACAGCCTTTGATAGATGAGTTGAATCAGTTATGGGAAGTAGGCGCTAACACGTACGATGTTTCCAGGAAGCAGAATTTTCAGATGAAGGCAACCCTTATGTGGACCATCAACGACTTTTCGGCCTATGGAATGTTATCTGGATGGAGCACTCATGGCCGTCTCTCATGTCCGTATTGCATGGACCGTAGTAAGGCTTTCCGCTTGAAACACGGCAGAAAACCGTGCTTCTTTGATTGTCATCGGCAATTTCTGCCAAAAGATCATCCGTTCAGAAGGAACAGGAATGCTTTCCGTGCCGGCGTTGTAGAGAAGGATGATCCACCGCCAAGGTGGTGCGGAGCCACGATATGGGAGGAGGTTAAAGATTTTCCAAGTGCTATCGAAGATCCTATAACTGGGTACAAGTGCGATGGATTTGGTAGAGTTCATAACTGGACAAAGAGGAGCATATTCTGGGATCTGCCATACTGGAGTACCAATCTGATCAGACATAATCTTGATGTCATGCATATTGAGAAGAATGTGTTTGATAACATAATTAATACTGTGATGGACGTAAAGGGAAAAATGAAAGACAATCCCAAGGCCAGGTTGGACTTAGAAGAAATATGCAAATGCCCTGCGTTGCATTTGATACAGCAGAATGGAAAACAGTTCCTGCCGAAGTCAATTTTCTCGCTGGACAAGGAGGATAAAGTGAGACTTTGTCGGTGGATCCAGGGCCTAAAATTTCCAGACGGATATGTGTCAAATCTGAGAAGATGTGTCGATCCGAAGGAAAACAAATTGACGGGTATGAAGAGCCACGATTGTCACGTATTCATGGAGAGGTTAATTCCGATTGCATCTCGGGAATTCTTACCGCAGGCAGTTTGGGATCCATTGACGGAGCTTAGCATATTCTTCAGGGATCTTTGTTCTAAGAAATTGCTCGTTGATCGTCTAGAAAAGCAAGAGAAGGACATTGCGGTAACACTATGCAAGCTAGAGCGGGTATTTCCTCCTGGATTCTTCGACTCTATGGAGCATTTGCCGATTCATCTATCCTATGAGGCACGTGTTGGTGGACCCGTCGAATATCGATGGATGTACCCGTTCGAACGACATTTGAATCACCTAAAAAGAAAGGTGAAAAATAAGGCACGGGTCGAGGGTTCTATTTGTGAAGCCTATGTTCTCGAGGAGATTACAAACTTTTGTTCGATGTATTTCAAGCCTCATGTTGTAACTAATAGAACGAGAGCTTCCAGAAACGACGAGGGAGATCATGAAAGTAATGATACAATATTGAAGGTATTCAATGCTCCAGAAAAGCCATCGGGTAAGATGAAGAAGAGATACCTGAACGATGATGAGCTAAGGGCTGCGCAGGTGTATATATTACTCAACTGCGACGTGGAGGAAGTAGATAAACTGGAGGGGTAAGTAAATAATACGTCTACATTATTTTAATAGTGTTGAGAATGATACTATTACATTAATTTTTTGATGTTGTTTTCAGCATATTTAATGATGAAGTGAGGTCAGGTAGGCCACACATAACAGAAGAAGAACTAGAAGAAGAAATGAGGCGTTATTTTCCATCATGGTTGAGTGCATATGTAAGACTTGAGAACTCTGTAATTACCTTTCTGTATATGCACTTGATTGAGAATGAGCTTAATTGCTTCTTTCGTGGTATTTAGGTCGATCGTCCATACGCAAGACTTGAGAATGAGTCTATTAGAACGCTAGCCAAGGGACCAATTTATGCTGCAAAAATATGGCCAAGCTACTGTGTTAATGGGTTTAGGTTCAAGTCAACAACTTGTCCGATCAGAGACAACTTTGTGGATCTTGACTCCACCAAAAACAGCTGTTTGTGTATCAGATCTTCGAACTACAAAGATGTTGATGCGGGCAACGATTTCTATGGCGTTCTACGGGAGATCGTGGAGCTGACATATAGTTATGGAATAGAGCCTGCTAAGATTGTGTTATTCAGGTGTGATTGGTTCGATCCGATTGAAGGTCAAGGTTGGAAAGTAGAAAGCACGGTCTTGTTGATATAAACTTTCGGCGTCGATATCAAGCCTATGAACCATTTGTCCTATCAAGTCAGGCTCAGCTCGTGTACTTCACAAGTTATCCTAAACGGGGAACAACAAGGTCGGACTGGTGGGCAGTATGCAAGACCAAAGCTAGAGATACCTTTGAGGTTGACAATATAGCTTATCAACAGGATGAACTACCTCTTGTAACAAATATTATAGAAGTGGATACGACGGAAGTTTCTCATTACACATCTAATTGTGTAGAAGAAGTAGAATTATCTGAAGACGAAGATGCAGATGAAAGTGAAGATGTAGAGGAGGAAGAAGAAGAAGAAGAAGATGAGCTAAACGAACTAGATGAGTCTGCATCAGAAGAGGATTAAAATCTGTGATGTCTATCATATAAATATGTATTTTTGTAATAATAAATCTGTGACACTTTAGTGACACTTTTATCTGTGACCATGATATTTTTCAAAAATCTGTGATGTCTATGATCATATAAATATGTATTTTTGTTTTATTGTCATATGTTATTGTCATATGTTATTATCAGGTATGGCTGGACGACGCGGAGCATTTCGCACCGGCCGCCAGCCCCGTCAGCCTCGGCGTACTATTGGAGAGGGCAGTTCCATACCCTCATCCTCATCTCCGAGTACGCCACTGTACCGTTCTGTTCCCGGTCCAGTACCGGGACAGGGCAGTTCCAGCAGGATGCCGACTCCTCCCTCGTCGTCCAGCCTTCCTGATCCCTCGTCCAGCAGGTTGCCGACTCCTTCCTCGTCCTCCAGCCTTCCTGATCCCATGTCCAGCATCCCTGATCCCGCGTCCAGCATTCCTCCAGTCGACAGCGCTATGGGGGGAGCCGACGCCGAGCATATGGAGGACGGCGGTCAGACTGATCCTGCCCAGGCAGGAGATGAGAGCGACCCTCCATGCGCTCCCCCGGGCGAGACGCGTATGGAGATTTGGACGGACGGGCCTATGAAGTAAGTTAATTAATTATTATACATTTCTCAAATGATTATATGTACATATATATTCATGAAAAATTATTATTGTATAGATATCGGCCTTCTGTCGTACAGAGACAGCTGGGGACATTTGTGAGGCAGAACTATGGTGGGCCTTGGCTCAACTACTCAGATGCTCCCGCAGATAGGAAGGCCTTTTGGTTCGCCCACTTCAAGGTAAAAAATTTGTTTATTTTTAAATTTTAATAATTATTTGTGTATATTATACAACTTTTGTATTTTACTTCTTGTAGAGGACCTATTTCTATCCACCACACCGGGCGGCGAGGATCGAGGGCCAATTTTCTGTCGTCATAGCCAAGCTCATCCGTGATGCGATCGACGACCAGAAGCATCGTGATCGCTCCGGACAGCCGATCCAGGGTTGGATTACGCCAGAGCAGTGGACTGCGATGAAGGCTAGATTCAGCGAGGCCAAGTACCAGAAGCGGTCTGAGAAGGCCAAGGTGGCGCGGTCGAGCGCCGGTAAGTGGTGTGGTGGCTCCATTCCGATGACGGAGCATTTTCGTCGTCTGGTACGTTTCCTATGACGGACATTAATTTATATATAGTTCGATATAATGTTTAATACTAATAATAGATAATATATTTTAACAGGTAAAGAAGGGTGAGGACCCGAACATGGTGACCGTCTTCCTGGTCACCCATCGGAGGGCTGGGGACTTCATTGACGAGAGGGCTAATCAGGCATATGTACGTTCTATTCTTTATATTAACTGACTATAATTTAGAAAACAGTAAAATAGATATCAATATAGACTTTAGTAAACACTTACACGTTAGCAAACATGTTCTAGGCCGAGTTTGTTCGGCTACAGAAGGAGGCGGCTGATGCTGCTACTGCTAGTGCGCAAGCAGAGGGGGCTGGTACTTCCTCCCAGCCGCCTGCAGAGCCATCGCCGGACGAGCTCTGGATGACCGCCGTTGGCGGTCTTCAGAAGGGTACGTACTACGGTACGGGATCCTACGGCACGTATTTGGCTTCGGAGTCATCCCGGGCCCCCTCTGTCAGTACGCAGTCTCCGGCTACGCAGGCGTCGTCACGAGCTCATGAGGATGTTCGTCGTCAGATCGAGGAGCTGTGTCGCGAGTTGCAGCAGCAGATTTCCGATGCGGTCGAGCGACGATCCGACCCTCCGATCGTCACCGGACGATTTGATGCGGTCGAGCGCAGTATACAGGAGCTGATGACTCTGCATTAGGCTGCAGCTGCCAACTTGCAGACGCTCACCGAGTCTACGCAGCGCACAGAGCAGAGACAGGTCGAGCTGGAGGGAGCGCAGAGGACCATGTCTGCCTCACTCGCTGACTATACTGAGAGGGTGGTGCGTACCCTTGCTGCGCATGGTGAGCGACTGCGAGAGCTGGAGCAGATACGTCCTCCCGGTCCATCGACGGCGCCGACTCCAGACATTGCACTGCCTGATCCTACTGCCCCTACGGTGCAGATCACCCAGGAGGAGTATCAGTACATGCTATCCCATATGCCGGCTGGCTACAAGGTTCCGCAGTGATTATATTGGTTTTATTATGAGTTGTATGATTTATTGGTACACTGTTGTTGGTACACTTGGGTGCGAGACTTTTTTTCATCTTCCTTTATGAGTTGTATGATTTATGAGTTGACTCTATTGGATGTTTATGAGGATGTGTCTTTGATATTTACTTTGCACTGCTATTTTTATTGTGATATTTACTTTGTGATATCTGCGACGGGGATGACAAATATACCTACGCTAGGTTATAAGCGATGATCTGATATACAAAGGAGGTGCTGCCAAAATTTTAAAAAAAAATATTATGTATTTTTGTGATGATGTGTGTCTGTGTTTACAGTGAATGTGAAATACAGTGTTCGGAATCATCGACAGTTTCGATTACTGTCGATGGGTTGAACGTTGCACTTCACACACACTGTAAACACAGACACACTGCACTGCAAATTTTATTATTTTATTATTTTTTTATATCTGCGACTTCTAGCGACGGACAGCGACGGACAGCGACGGACGGAAGACGTCGCTATACGTCGCTAATTAGTCCACGTGGCGTCGCTAGACGTCACTAAATCACGTCGCTAACTAGTCCACGTGGCTACCATGCCTCGTCATCATTTATAAACTGTTGAAGCATCGCTAGTGGTCGCTTTACGTCGCAATGTTGGCGACGTAATGATACGTCGCCCTCTGTCGCGCATTTAGCGACGTCTAGCGACAATGGTAGACGCGTCGCAAATAGCGACGTTCGGCGATGAAATGGTCATCTGTGACTTGTCTATAAGCGACGTAACGTTTTCGTCGCTAAATACGTCGCAAATCAGAAGTAGCGACGTATTTGCTGTATTTAGCGACGTCTCTTGACGTCGCTAATCTGGTTTATTTTAGTAGTGTCAGCAAACAACGAGGGCAAGGAAAAGGGACAATAGAAAGTCTCACCTATCTCTGTCGAGCCGTGCAGAGCCTCATGCGTGCTCGATGACTCCAACATCCAGCCGTCGCTCCGCCAAACTTGCACGCCCTGAACTCCTTCCGCTGACGGAGACCACAACGATCCAACGCCAACATTGACCGTCCCGTCTTCCTTTCCCGCGCCGCGCCTCCGATCCATCACCCTCAACCCTCCACGGCCGTCCGTCGCTGTTGAGCGTGCGCTACCACCAGCGCCGCTCCGTCCCAACTTGCGAGCACCTCCCGCCAAGCGTCGTCCGTGCGAGCGCCGCCTCCCGGCCGCCGTGCCATTGGGAGCACTCACGGGACGCCTCCTTCCACTGTCCGCCGAAACCCCCTCGCCACCGTCCTCGACTCAGTCGTGCCCGATCCTCCGTCGCCCGTCACGGATCCGCCACGCCGTGCGGTCTCCTCCACCGCCGGCGTCTTTCCTCCGCCCTCCGACTTTCTGCGCCTCCGGCCACCTGACGCCACCCAGATCGTCGATCGCTCCGCCGCTCCTTCCTCCCTTCAGCGCCACCACCGCCGCCTCGCGGACTCCCCTGCTCGCTGGCCACACGCCGGAGCCACCGTCGGTGAGCACTTCTCTTCCTTCCTCCCTCTCTCGATTTCTCTGTCTCTCTCTCTCGCATGCACTGTAACAATTTGGGGGGTTTAGCTGTATACTTTTAAGAGATTTATTATTATCATTATTATTATTATCATTATTATCATTATGTTTATTATTTCCAAATTAAAACTATAGTTATGATGATTTTATTAGAAATTTCAAGTATTTATATTTTTGGGAATATTCACCTACAAATGATTTGATCAATAAAATATAGTTTCCACTATTATAAATAAGTTAATAATATTTTCTAACATTTACAGTTTGAAGAATTGTAGCGTTTTAAGCCTCAATGATTTTCTTGAAGTTTATATATTATGTAAAATATTTTAAAAAAAATTGATTTTAAACAAATACAAAATATATTTTTCCTAGATAGTTATGACTGTTTTTCTAAACGAATATATATATTTTTTAAATTAAGAATCATCTTTACATAAATCAAATCTCCCTCTTAGAATATATGACATCTGACCATGACTAATCACATACTTATTTCTTTCGGACTTCCTCACGTCGACCATGGCTATTGGACTATTGGAGCCGCCCAGAACACCGCACCACCAGACGACACACCAGGCAAGATACCTTGCCATAATTTACTGTTTATAAATTAGTCTGCATTTTATTATTGCATATCGTTGTGTATTTATTTCCCGTACTTTTAGATGTACCATTATTACAATTCCTGACTTACTGCCTGCTCAGTGATATTAGCTATACCTTGTTATTTAACCTTTGATTGCATATGGACCTAGAGTTAAGGGACTACCACTAGTTTAGTGCATTACATAAACTTTGACACTGATGTGCCACGAGATGTATGAGTTGTCAGTAGCATATAGCCTACGGACTTGCGTGTTGGCTGATCACTGATGCGTGCAGGACGTGCGTTAGGTCTAACTGTCTATAGTTGTATGTTAGAAGAATTGACGGTTAGTAGTGTTACATGGTCGTGGATACGACATGATAGGTACATTGGATGGGGAGAACATTTTTTTGTCGTATGGGCTTCGATTGCACTTCCCTTGTAACCCGGAAGCTCCGCTGGAGATACGGGTATGAGCCTCTCAGGTTGGCCACTATCGTTTTTGAACGTCATGCGCTTAGGTCACCGGTGCCCAAGTGGGGACTATACCAGATCCCATTTACAGTCAGGGCTCATGCAACGAAAGGTTTGTTCTCAATTGCATGTTCACTTTAGTACGGTTAGGTTACCTTATTTATGTCTTGTCACTTTCTTTGATCGTGGCATATTTTATATTCAGTATTTATATGGCATGTTTATTGTATCTTATTACGTCCCTCTGAGGACCTGGTTATCTCGTCAGGTGTGTGCTCTTGTCTTTCGCAGGTGTTCTAGCCGTGGCCATGATCGTCAATATTTTCTCGAGGATGATTGCACTTCGATCGTCTTCGCTTCGCTTGCCAAGCTCATCTCATTTTCTATGTATTTCTTCCTTATTTGTTGGTAGTGGATTTATCTCCGTCCAACATGTTGTACAAAGATTATTTATTATCGTTATATGATATCTTTTATTCATTTATATTTTGTGTGGATGAGATTAGTTATGATTCTACTGCATTTTACAGCTTATGTATATATATACTATACGGCTGGCATGTCTACGTTCCTAATCCTACGTATTTTGGGACTGGGACGTTACATGTTTTTGTGGTGGCCCATGCAGGTCGAGTTTGCCGTTTCGGTTATATGACTGTACCGAACGGGCTTGCAATATAGGATTATAGTCTAGAATCTCATCCACCTACTTGACATCCTTTATTGACTTTAAAATTCCGAACTCTCGTTCAACCTCCTTGAATTGCATCTTGCTTGACTCCTTCTGCCGTAAATTCTTAGTTTCGTGTTTAGTAAGATGACTACACTAGTATATGTCCATAGGTTAAACACATGGCTAGATGGATTGCATTGACAATTAATATGCATTGAGATTTTATTTGAGTTATAATGGCCTTTATTTTTCTAGAAATATGATTTTAAGATTAGTTAATTCTAAGTTGGGTAGTAGCATATTACCACTTCCAAAAGATAGTTGGAATTTTAATTTGATATTATAAGGTGATATACACAAGAAGATAGCTAGATCGAGAAAATAAATTGATTTGATTTTGCGTTTTGATTTTTGAAGGTCTTTGAACATTTATGATTTATTGAGTTATTGCTATACATCTTTTGGAGGGATATAAATTTGATTTGAAAAGGATCATAAAATTTTAAAACTATGATTTACGATTGACCAAAAATTGAGGATGATTGATAAATTTTGGTAAAATATTTTTGAATTAAATTACGTCATATGATCTATGATTTATAAAGTTATTTAGATTTCGAGTTTAAAAACTTGATTATGGATATTTAAATTTTGGTGGAAAAAAAGAAGAAGAATTACTTTTGAATAGTAGTTGTGACTTATTGGAAGCAAGATATACACATTTGAAGGATATATAATTAAATTCGGGAGTTATTTAAATGTTCCATTTTGTAGTATAAAATTTGGCTGATAAACTATTTAAATATTGAGTTTAAGATTTTGGAGAAAAAAATTTAAAAATTATTATTATTCGATTTGCGATATACAAGAATTATTTTGAGATTGATTAGAAATATAAATTTGGATTAAACTTAACAACCTAAGATGATTAGGAAATTTGGTGGAATATCTTGAAAATTTTATTGAGAAAATTTCGAGGATCTTGAAATTTTAGATTAGATCATATATTGGTGAAGGACCAAGAAACAAGTAAGGTCACCCTAGTGAGATAGAAGTATTCCATATTAGATTGCCATACCACCTATCATTATGATATTGCACATACTCAAGTTAGTCATCGACCAAACTGATGAACATATCTTTTGACTTACTCGACTTCCCTCAAATCTAGATCATTATTCGTGACCATTTAATTGCTTGAAACTTAGAAATTAATGATTGGAATCATTCCCTTGAACATACCCTTATCTATGAGACTATCTTTCCTCTAGAAACTGTCTCTAACTTATTTTACCTTGACCTACGAGATTCCTAATTATCTTTATTCGTGCTTTAACCTTTATTTTTTTGGCACTAATTAGTACCTTATGAAAACCCACTTTCTATTTTGATCATTTGGCGTTCTCTATCGTGACTTTGATATTTGGAGCACAACACTAGACTTTTTCTTCCAACAAATTTCACAAGCAAGACCTAGACGAGCTCACCTTCATGTAGGTATATCATGTCCCACTAAAACACGTCCTCTTGTACTCTATTTTTATGGTACGACTTTCGGGTCATAAAGAATAACTATAACCTATACCATGGTACCGATATACTTTTGACTATATATTTGGACTCAATCTCGACTCAAATCTTCGGCCCAATTGCGATCTACTAAATCCGTTAAATGCTTAACCTTGTGTTTTATCTTGACTGCTTAACCCTTGTCATTTTATTTTCTTGTATTATCTTGATTTACTTAGACCCATAACACCTTTTACTCTTCATGCAATATTAGCAACACTTACTTTTCTCCCTTCCAATTAAATTGCTTACTCATATTTCACTATAATTTCTCCATTGTTTATGCAACCTTGTTCTTATGCGAAATGAAATTTGATCATGACAATCTCGGGTTAGTAGAGGTAGATTAGAGAACCCCACAACATGGATAAATAATTACGAGATTTCGAGGTATAGATGGGACATAATTAATTATGCGATAAATCCTAAAGTGAGGAATGTGAGATAGTATTTTTATGATCAAGGGTAAATAGACTCCTCGGCTAACGAAGAGGATATTGAGGTAATCAAATATTGAGTGTGGAATTTCTAAAAGCTTGGGTGGTTAAGAACCAAATTTATATATTAAATTTATGGATGCAAATTTTTGACGATTGTTGAAGAAAGAAACCTTTACATTTCTTATTAAGATGATTATGAATATGCAGTTAAGATGAGTTTCACTTCTACCATCAAAAAGAGGAGATTGTTGGAGTCAAATTTTCGAGAGATACTAATGAATATTTTAGAAAATTTTCAATTACGATGATAAAAATTGAGTTATGAAGGTATACTGCTAGTTTTCGAGATTTATCGAACATTGAAGACGCACTTTATTTTGGTACTTAGGGATGCATTGTGCATTGACCAATAAATACAAATTTGTAGTAAGAAGATTATAACTTTTACTTGGGCCAAATTGGTTGGAGATTTTAGAATTTTAATTTATAGGAAATAATAATTGGGAAGATATATATAAGTGAGCTAGTATAAATGGATATTATGGAATCCAAAATTTGAGACTAATTGAAATTCTACGAGGAGATAGAGGAAGTTAGAGTATATTTATAATCATATTGGGTTTTGTTAAATGTTAAGGGGACGTGCTACGAAAGTAATTTTTTGAAAAGAACGATTTATGATGAGAGATAGTATATGAATATTGACGATATCAAAATACTAAATAGTTTATTACCTGCTTATAAGGTTGCCCTTTTTAAGGTTAATGTTAGGGTTGATCAAGCTTAGTCATTGATTGGTTATCATATTCATGATCGTAAACTAAACTGAAAACATCGAATTTTTGTTCTAGTCGATCAAATGACATGTGGCCATTGAAATGTCGCCCGCCTCCTCGCAGAATATTTTGTTTGCATTCTCGTCCCAAGAAGATCTTGTACATCTATTCAAACATACTGCTTCTACCTCCTTCACCCTACCTACCCTAATTATCCCTAAATTTTGAGGACGAAATTCTTTTAAGTTGGGTAGGATGTAAACCCCCTAGAATTCTACTACATTTTTTAAATTTTGTATTTATTTGTACTTCGCATACGAGTTCGCATTGTTGTATTTACGTATCGTGCGAGATTTGCGTTTCGTAATTTCTCGACGAGTGCGAATATGTATCGAGGTACATATGTTAGAAAAATATTTTATTATAAATTTATTTTATATAGGAAAGTACACGTTCAAATAAATGTGATAAGTATTTTATAAAATAGTTATTTTATTCGTCATTTAAAAATAAGCAGTGGTTTGAAAAAAATTGGTTTATATAAAACATATTTTAGATATTTGCGAAATTTGGAATTTGTATAGTAACATATTTTTCTTATTTATAAAGAGCTATTTTAGGATTATTTATCGTGATTTTCAAAATTAATTATTACTATATTTATTTAATTATAAAAATAATATTTGGAATTTTGTTAATTTTAATATTTGATTAAATATGGTAATTAAAATTGGAAAAGATTTTATTGACTTTATTTAAAAATAGTTTAAATTAAGGATAGAATTTATCTAGATTTGATTTGATTTGGATTGAGTTATTTTTAAATCAGTTTAAATTAATATGAGATTTACCTAATTGGAATTTAAACGAATCATAGTCTTTATCCAACTGGAAATTCCCACCTCCTATATAAGGAAAGGTACTGATCCAAAAATTCCACACAAAATCAATCTCCACAAATTCGTGCAACATGCTGTACATCGCGTCTGTGTCAATCTTATTCCATATCTTTTACAGTTATTCCCGTCGTGTCCGACAATCCCGGACACGACGATTCCCAATAATCAAATCCCGCTTCGTCTTCCCGTTAATCCGGCAGCATCCCTGCCATCACCGTGGCTGTCATGCCCCGAGTCGGCAAACCGTTCGTCCCCGGTGTTATTTTGCCGATTCGATCGTCCTCGCTAAGGCGTGATGTCGTACGAGTCTGGAGTTGCACTCGTACAAGGCAAGAACGTTAAGTTGCATTTGATATTAATACGCCAAGTTGAAACTTCACAATTCACATCAGATTATAAGACGCAGTATAGGAAGATAGAAATGCTTTTCATTCATAGCTTGCAACGAAGTGCAAGTCGTAATTTACATTGGATGCCATTGCGGCTACATTGATTGAAAACAAAAAGAAATACATTCGACAAGCTGCCTAAACTAACACTTGTCGTTTAATACATTCGCTCCTTTATACAAAGCCGTCGATTGAATTGGCTTCAAAATACTTCAGCATAGGAAGAGCTTCAAAACGCCTCTCCGCACTTCAGCTTCTGTTTAGTTGGGAGCGCCCGTTGCACCTGGGGGAAATTTGGGGAATGGGATTAACACACTTGCTAAGTGGACGAGACGAACCCACTCGTCTAAACCGACTCTGATTGATAGGGTAGACATGCTTTAGAGTTGTCTTTCTATTAAAACTAAATGAATTCAGTTCATATTCGATAGCCATCTTTGAATAATAACGCATACAGAGAAACATAGCAGTTTTCATATTTCTTACCACGGCCATGCTCGTCCCTGCATGAAAAATAGTTCTAATATTTACCCATGCATAAGACAATAGGTGAGCATGCTACTATCTTATATGTGGTCATTGATGTTACACATCACGTGGGACTATCTCAATGGCATTTCGGCCCGTCAGTCTAGGTTGCAAGCCTGACTGGCGGTCCCGAAATGCATCAGTGCCGAAGCACGATTAATCATTCCCCCTAGGTCGAGTCGATTTTGATGCCTCGAAAATCGATTCGAGGAAAATATCAACTTGTGCACAAGCTGTCCATGACCATGCCAATGCGTGAACAGTTTATATATGCAAACAGTTTTGTATAGCGCGGACAGTATTGAACGACATTATCATTTCCCCGCAACTCATGCACGTTTCATTTTTCCCAAGCCGTACACCCGATTTAGCGTCCCGTAGGCACCAAATTGTCCGAGGCATCTTAACCCAAACCAATGTTTCATATTATTTTACAGCACTTGAAATAGTCTATCTTTTTATGTAAACCTTAAACTTTTCGGGTTATGTGATAAATCTTGTATTTTTCCAGAGTAGAACACTCTAAATCGATACATTTTCCCGAGTTCTTGACTTAGTAGATTGGCATGCAATTAACTTGGCATCGTTCGATTTGAATGAATTCGAGGCAAGGAATTAGTTTGCAGGACGGAGTAGAAAAGAAGGGGCCGAATCACCCACCGATTACTTTGCTTTCGTGCCGGTCGTCGAAGCGCTACGCAACGTCAATCCTTAGTTATGCGAGCTCCTGTAGTGGCACAAACGCTTGTTAGAATTTCCTTCTTTTCTCCTTGCATCGAAATTGTAATTGCATTCATGAAAACGACGCGAAAGTACTTCAACAAGCCCAGCGGCAAAGCTCCAAGAAAACATACAGCGGTCTGGTCCCGTCGAAGGGACTCTTATAGAGAGCTCACTCGCCGAGACGCAGCCCGCTGCATCTAGGACTTATTCCAACAGAAGTCGTTCCATGAGTTGGATCGATTCTCGTATCTTCCGTCCAAATCGATTTGAATCGATGCCGCAAGGCATTAACGTTTACCAAGCTTAGCGATCGAGTCAGATGGCCATCTAAGTTCCCGGCCGATCTGACTCGGCGCTAGCATATTATGAAGTTCCGTCGCCTATCGAAAGCGGGGCGCTACAGTGGCCGCCACCACCAAAAAACCAAATACAATCCTCGCCACCGCAACCGGCCGCCCCCGCCACGACGGCGGCCAACTCAAAACCCCCAAAGAAAATAAAAACCACAGGCACCACCACCAACCCGCTGCCGCCATCAGCAAACCCCTGACAGCCCCCACGGCATCATCGTCACCACCCCGTCGTCGACACATTGACCATCAGCAAACAACCATGGCAAGGAAAAGGGACAATAGAAAATCTCACCTATCTCTGTCGAGCTGCGCAGAGCCTTCTGCGTGCTCGAGGACTCCAGCATCCAGCCGTCGCTCCGCCAAACTTGCACGCCTTGAACTCCTTCCGCTGACGGAGACCACAACGACCCAACGCCAGCATTGACCGCCCCGTCTTCCTTTCTCGCGTCGTGCCTCCGATCCATCACCCTCAACCCTCCACAGCCGTGCGCCGCTGTTGAGCGTGCGCTACCACCAGCGCCGCTCCGCCCCAACCCGTGAGCACCGCCTGCGCAAGTGCCGACCGCGCGAGACCGGCCGTCGTGCCATCGGGAGCACTCACGGCCGCCGCCTCCTTCCACTGTCCGCCGAAACCCCCTCGCCACCGTCCTCGACTCAGTCGCGCCCGATCCTCCGTCGCCCGTCACGGATCCGCCACGCCGTCGCGCGGTCTCCTCCACCTCCGGCGTCTTTCCTCCGCCCTCCGGCTTCCCGCGCCTCCGGCCACCTGACGCCACCCAAACCGCCGATCGCTCCGCCGCTCCTTCCTCCCTTCAGCGCCACCACCCCCGCTCGTGGACTCCCCTGCTCGCCGGCCATACGCCGGAGCCACCGTCGGTGAGCACTTCTCTTCCTCCCTCCCTCTCTCAATTTATGTGTCTCTCTCTCTCGCACTCACTGTAACAATTTGGGGGGGTTAGCTGTATACTTTTAAGAGATTTATTATTATCATTATTATTATTATTATTATTATTATTATTATTATCATTACTATTCATTATGTTTATTATTTCCAAATTAAAACTATAGTTATGACCTAAATTGATTTTATTAGAAATTTCAAGTATTTATATTTTTGGGAATATTCACCTACAAATGATTTGATCAAAAATATAGTTTCCACTATTATAAATAAGTTAATAATATTTTCTAAAATTTACAGTTTGAAGAATTTTAGCGTTTTAAGCCTCAATGATTTTCTTGAAGTTTATATATTATGTAAAGTATTTTTAAAAAAATGATTTTAAACAAATACAAAATATATTTTTCCTAGATAGTTATGACTGTTTTTCTAAACGAGCATATATATATATTTTAAATTAAGAATCATCTTTTACATAAATCAAATCTTCCTCTTAGAATATATGACATCTGACCATGACTAATCACATACTTATTTCTTTCGGACTTCCTCACGTCGACAATGGCTATTGGACTATTGGAGTCGCCCAGAACACCGCACCACCAGGCAACACACCAGGCAAGATACCTTGCCACAATTTACTATTTATAAATTAGTCTGTATTTTATTATTGCATATCGCTATGTATTTATTTTCCGTACTTTTAGCTGTACCATTATTACAGTTTCTAACTTACTGCCTGCTCAGTGATATTAGTTGTACCTTGTTATTTATCCTTTGATTGCATATATGGACCTAGAGTTAAGGGACTACCACTAGTTTAGTGCATTACATAAACTTTGACACTGATATGCCACATGATGTGTGAGTTGTGAGTAGCATATAGCCTTCGGACTTGCGTGTTGGCTGATCACTAATGCGTGTAGGACGTGCGTTAGGTCTAACTGTCTATAGTTGTATGTTAGAAGACTTGACGGTTATTAGTGTTACATGGTAGTGGATACGACATGATAGGTACATTGGGTGGGGAGAACATTTCCTTGTCGTATGGGCTTCGATTGCACTTCCCTTGTAACCCGAAAGCTCCGCTGGAGATACGGGTATGAGCCTCTCAGGTTGGCCACTGTCGTTTTTGAACGTCATGCGCTTAGGTCACCGGTGCCCAAGTGGGGACTATACCAGATCCCATAGCCAGGGCTCATGCGACGAAAGGTTTGTTCTCAACTGCATGTTCACTTTAGTACGGTTAGGTTACCTTATTTATGTCTTCTCACTTTCTTTGATCGTGGCATATTCTATATTCAGTATTTATATGGCATATTTATTGTATCTTGTTACGTCCCTCTGAGAACCTGGTTATCTCGCCATGTGTGTGCTCTTGTCTTTCGCAAGTGTTCTAGCCGTGGCCATGATCGTCACTATTTCCTCGAGGATGATTGCACTTCAGTCGTCTTCGCTTCGCTCGCCAAGCTCATCTCATTTTCCATGTATTTCTCCCTTATTTGTTGGTAGTGGATTTGTCTCCGCCCAACATGTTGTACCAAGATTATTCATTATCGTTATATGATATCTTTTATTTATTTATATTTTGTGTGGATGAGATTAGTTATGGTTCTACTGCATTTTACAGCTTACGTATATATATACTGTACGGCTGGCATGTCTATGTTCCTAGTCCTACGTATTTTGGGACTGTGGCGTTACCATGTACGTGCGTTGCACGTATAATTATAGCTGTCAAGACGGGCCGGCGGGACGGGCCGACCCGTAACCCACCATAACCCACCATTTGGCGGGACGGGGCTGGCCGACCGACTATTTTGGCGGGCTGAAAAAATTCCAACCCAGCCCAACCCACCGACGGGCCGCGGGCTAGGCGGGACGACCCGCTTAACTTTTTTAAAATTTTTAATTATTGTTTAGTTTCTTAAAAGGGAAAAAAAATCATATATATAATATTTTTCTACTCACTCTCATATGCATCAAATTAAAAGTAAAATACAAGAAACATTATAATAGTAGATATTTCTTTAAAACACCTTTTTTAATGTAAATAAATGACCAAATTTAATATTTTATACGTTATTACTTGCATTAAATGGGAATTTTTATCATTTATAATGCATATCTCATATATATGCTAAATAAAAAAATTAAAAATTTTATAAAAAAAATAGATGGCGGGTCAACCCACTTGGCCCGCGGCTAGCCCACCGCGGGGCGGGCTACTAGCGGGCCAGCCCACCTAGGCCCGTCTGTTTGGCGGGCTCCTAAATGCTCGGCCCAACCCACCTTTTTGGCAGGCGGGGCGGGCCGGCCCAACGTGCTTAGCCTATTTTGACAGCTCTACGTATAATAAGAATATTATCCAATAATAATCAAATAGCTCTTCTTACTCATTTAGTTAAGGTGGAAGGTATTCTTCTTATTTGGTCGAGTTCAATTTTCCATGTTAAACACATATATAACAAATTAAAAAAAAATTTAACAATTTTTTTTTATATAATTTAATTTATTTTAAAAATTAAATGGTTGATAATGTACATACAACTTAGAAGGTTCAATTTTGAACCGTGTTGAAGCTCTATACTAGTAGAGATATATCAATATCACAATTAGAAACTATGATTTATTTGATTAACAATACAATGCTCCTATTTATACAAACGTAGAAACTCATGTTTACAGGTTTTCTAAATAAAATATTAGTAGGTTTAACTTATTTCGTAGCAAAGAAAGTAGAAATTACGCATTTAGAGTCGGCTACGAATTCAAAAGTTGGACATGTTAAATTGTATTCTCAAATATGTCGGTCACTAGTGGGTTTTGGTGTAATTAAAAATATTACCGAAGTGGTGGAACCATGGTTAACAAATAAATATATAGAGAAATATTAGTTGGACAAAATCCAACCAAAGTTGCAAAAAGTCTTCCAAAATGTTTTCTTAATTCCCACCAAACCTTTTAAATATTTACACTATCTAATGCAAAGCTGTCGATTAAGACGGTTGCAAATTTCCTAATCGAAGAATAAATGGGAAAAAAAAAAAAACTAAAACTAATAGATATGGTTGGTAGGCATTTGCTACGAGTGCAGGGGCATAATCGGAAACGCAGTTTGACAGCAGATTGTTTGGTTGTATTTTTTTTTTTTTTTGCTGGCCTGCAACTGCACTGTCATAAAACACAAATAATTGGACGGAAATGACGATGGGGGCATTTTGGTAATTCTGAAGGAAATCGGATTGATGGCGCTTGTTTGTCCATAAATAGATCATCTAACGTAGCGGTGCAGAATCCCACAGGAGGCGTTTTTTGGGAAAAGAAAGCCCATTTGTTTTTGTGACGGCCACGTCGTGACAAAATCAAGGTTATCTAACTATGCACGACATATCATTGCTGCCTGCATGATATTTTGGGGTATACAATCTCATGTGTCTATTCATTCCGTAGACGAGCATCTTCTCCAACTCTATTGGCTTGTCTTGTTTTGTGTTATAATTTCTATGTGGCATGAGGTACAAAATAATATTTTTTTTTACGTAGCAAGATGATATTTACACAAGACAATAAGATAAAAAGTGTTCTTTAATGAAAAAATATTAAAAAAATAATAAAAAATATATTTTTTAGTTTTAACTTCCAAGACAACTCCTCCACTTCTTCATTTTTTATAAATATTTCTATTAATAATTGATGATATGGAGACAAAGTATTGTGAAGTGCATTCTTAAGATCTAGACAACCAACTTTACATTGTCTTTGCCATGTCATTGACATGTCAACTTCATAATTTATTCTACATTTGCATTGGAGAAGGATTTTTGAAACAGAAAATTTTTCGTAGGGATAAAAAGTTATCAGAAATTTGCCAAAAAGATGAAAGTTTAAATTTTTTGAAATACCGATAGATGACGACAAACGGAATGGCGGAATTCGAGCCATGCTCGAATTCCGCCAGACCGTCTGTCGGAAATTGGACAAGGCCGGTATTTGAGCAAGACCGGTCGGTTCCCCGCACGTAGCTGGATCGTTAGCTGTGGGGGGTTGGGTGGGTTCGGGTAGCAAATGGAGAAGATGGTTTAATGGGGAGTAAAAAACAAAACCAACCGGAAAAAAAAAACTAACAAACAAACATAAACCAAACAACTAAAAAAATAAAACTCAAACCAAAATAAAAAAACAACTGAAAAAAACTAACATCACACTCAACTAAAACACAAAACCGAGGCAAAAAAAAAAAATTAAACAAATAAAAACCAATCCAAACCAAACAAACCAACTCAAAGTAAGAAAACCAATAACCCAACCCAACCCCACCCATTCGCTCATTTTCAGCCATACCGTGTGGCTGAAATTGAGGTGCTGCTCATTTTCAGCCACACCGTCTGACAGAATTTGAGCATGCTCATTTTTCGCCAGACAGTCTGGCTGAATGTATCGTTTAATGTAGTTTCTGAAACATCTTATCTTCTAGCAAATTTTTATTAATTTTTTATTCCGACAGCAAATTTTTCGTTTTTGAAATGAAAACTTGTATTCGTATGTGGCAACCATTTTTTTTAACCTCACAATAGGGTTGGAGATGCTTAAAAAAAATTGAATCCATTTCCATGGCTAGCATCATCGTGTACCAAAAGTAGTACCAGTATCGACTTTATTTTCATTTCTGATCATGACTTTATTTTCATTTATTTTGTTATTGCCATGAGTTGGTATAGTAAAGCGGATAAAATGGAAAAAAAAAAAAAAAAAATCTTCTTAAATATAATTTCTAGCCAAAAGAAAAACATAGCTTAAAAATACTCTCAAGTTTATATTTGGTACAATTTACACCTAATTTAATTTATGTCATTAGCGGACATCAAATTAGACATGAAATGACCATTATATAGCGTCTAAAACCTAAGGGTAAAGTGCAAAAACTCCTTTTCCCATTCTCTCTCCCCCCCCTCTCTCTGGTAACCCACCCTTCTCTGATGACGATGGCACAACAGCGGCAACGAAGGTAGGGGCGCGGCCAGCGCGGGGGAAGGGGAGGTCTGTAGAGGGGGGAGGGGGAAGTGGGGTTGCCAGTCACAACAAAAAATATATTTTTGGGACGACATTATTATGAACACTAGTCTAAAACGTCCTAAAAATGTAGTGCTAGGGACGACTATATTTTTGGTAACAAAAAAGTAGTATTTTTTTTTGGAACAGATTGTAAAAATGGGTCTCTATTTGGGACTAATAAAATTTTGTCCCAAATAATTTGCATTACCGTCCCAAATAGCTCGACGGAAATACCAAGGTTTGGCGGCTAATTGTCAATTTTTTAGAGGGGACATTTTCCTTCACATATCCCCATCCTGACCGTTCGATCGGATGACCTAAATCTAGATCGTTCATCACAAAACCGTTGAGACTTTATCAAACCATTTGATCAAAAACCATTTGATCCCTCCCCATCTCTCTCTCTCTTTCCGATAAAAAAGAATGGCTGCTACCTCTCTCACTCCGACCTTTGCTACGTACTAGCTACTCTCTCTCTCTCTCCGACCTTGCAACTAGCCGATTCTTTCAACCCTAGGTGCTCCAGTGCTGCTGCTTGGTATATATTTTTTTTTCAATTTTTAGATTTTTTTACCAAAAAAATTTAGTTTTGCCCTAGTTTTTGGATGCATGTTATTTTGCTCAAAATTTGAGTGTTTTACATTGTTTACACATGCTGCATGTTATGTCCTAGATTATTTACCAATTTTTTGCTCGAAATTAATTACTTGTCCAAAATAAGAATTATTTATCATTTTTTGCTTGAAATTTGCTCGAAGTTAATTACATGTCATTCATTGTTTATACAGGATTATGTACCAAATTGTTATAATTATTTACTAAGAAATTTTTTAGGATTATTTACCATTTTTTTAGAACTATTTACCAAGAAATGTGAGTGTTTACAAATGTTGCATGTTTTTGTCTTAGTTTTTACCCCCAATTTTTGCATGCATGATCTGTTATTTAGGTGATTGTTTTCTTTTGGGAAGATTTGGGTTTATGAAGTATATCAGTTCATTGAAAAAATTATTTGGTGGAAAAATTAAGTATGTTAGGACACCAAAATAGGTGCACATTGTCATTTACTGTGTTGTGTCAAGTCCGTGCCTATGCAACATAGTAGCATATCTTGAAGCACAAGTCCCACAAGCTATCTTGCATGGACAGGAACATGACACAATATGTACACATTTGATTTTGTACACCTTACTTTTTTAGAGTTTTTTTTTGTCATGTCCCAAAGAAGCCAACTGAATTTAGGAACGTCTGCTGTATAAATAATTATAATTTTTTTCTTGAGGAGCTTTCTTTTCTTGAGTGAAACTTTGGAGTTATTAATTATCTTTATAAAATTAAATATATTTGGTAGTGCATGTGCTGGGGTTGCGAACTAGATATATTTTTGGGTTTGTGGTATAATATTCAATGTGCTATATGAGTACGTTATGACATACAATATTGTTTTTGATGCGCTAGTGTATTTTTGAGCGTCCATCCGTTATTTTGATTGAGAGATCTATCAAAAGTTGAGTGTTAGCCATGGGTTTTATGACATGGGTTAGTGGCTAATTGCATTTTAATTGTCGGTAGAATTTAGCAAGTGGGAGATCATATGTCGGTTCATTGCATATGTATGTTAATTGGTTGCATATTTTGGTCGTTTATTGTATGTTTGTTGATATAATAAAATATGTTCAGCTTGGTTTATGTGCTCAAGTTCAGAATAGTTGTACAATTTGTATTTTACTGCTTCCCAGTTTTTCATTATTATCTCTTATATGAGATTTGTCAGTCTATTTTAGATGCTCGTTTAAATAATTTTCCCTTTGAAGTTTGTGTTTTTCTCATTGTATATATTTTGGAATCTTTCTAGTGTTATACATGAGTTCTCGGTTTTCATAGGAATTTGTTTACCTGTTACAGTCTCAAAACATAGCCCGAATTGTACACAGGAGGGCGCATTGGGTTGTAATAGGAGCATGTTGAACTTTTCTATACTGCCTTGTCTCACATAAGTTTTAACATACAAGCACACTTTTGAGTTTTTTTACGCTCATGACGGTATCTTCTAAAGGTTTGACTCACGTAGCTAGTAATGTCTAAGGAAGAGGATGTATGAGAATGCATATGCTAACCATTGGAACCTTTCACATACTAGCAAAGTTGTTTTTCTGCTTTGCAATCATCTGACCTGTAACAAGCAAGGTAATCAATCTAAACTACAATTGGGCCTATTTTCCCAATTCGGTTCCTTACAACCTGTTTGACTTATGATACCAAAGTTACAAGTAATGTCTTCATTTGTTGATTCTTACCAGTCTATAGAAATTGTATAGTTAGATTTAGTTCCACGACTACCCATCTTGAACTAGTGTACAAGAGTTTTTTCTCTGCATAAAATTACATCAGTCAAAAACAAGAGCATGAATCCCTTTTACGTTCTATTAACTTCCAAATGAAATCTCCTTGCCCTTTATAAGCTCCCAGAACCCTTATTATTCTAGAATCAAGAGCTGGGACTGGTTCGAGGAATTAGTTTGTTGACCCTTACCAGTTGAAGAAGTTACCCTACTCTAGTCTTCTTGTTGTTGGGATATCCTATTGGTATTTTTGGTATGTTGGAATATGTGTTGGAATATCCTATTAGTATATTTGGTATATTGGAATATGCCATAGGATATTCCTATAGAGAGTTAATGTAATGAGGAGGTTGTAAGGCTATAAATAGCCAAGAGATTATCAACAAAATATAACAACTATTTCAATATGGTATCAAAGCCACCTTTCCACAAACCCTAACCCTAGCCGCCACCAAACCTTCCCCCTCCTCTTTCCCCTCTTCCACAGCAGACATCTCCCACCTTGCACACAGCAGCCCCACCCCCTCTTTCCTACCGCTACTGCTGCTGCCGCCGCTGCTGCTGCTGTGGCTGCTGCTGTTGTCGCTGTTGCGGCTGCCACTGTCGTGGCACGTGCGCACGTTCCCCCGGCCGCACGCAACGGCGCCATTATTGCCGTGGTTCAGATCATTCTGAAAGAGGACACTGATGCCTAGATCTGATAAAATTAAACATGTTTGGATTTAGGAGCGAACGACGAAGACGAGCATAAGTTGTAGAGCGGGCGTGACGTGATCGGAGAGGAGAAGCATCGATGGAGGAGATCATCAAGAAGCTGGATCCTGTAGAGGTTGCGACGTTGATAAAGTTGATGAAGATGTCGGCTGGTGAGAGCACGACATGAACGTCACCGAAGTTGGAGCTTCCCTCCATCGATCTGAAGCTGGATGGACCAGCCACCTATCTGAGTTGGTTACGTCGGATGAGAAGAACCCTTGTAGAAAAGAACCTGGAGGGTTCATGTCGGGCGAAAAGACAGAGCCGGACGAGGGCTCGGCGAGACACGATGAGTGGAAGTCCATTCATATGGTGATCTACATATGGCTTCTCAACTCCTTAGTCCAGTCTATTGCCGCCACAGTAGACGGCATTGAGATGGTGAAGGACGTATAGGAGAAGTTGAGGAGGACATACAATGGCGTGGGGAACAACTTACGAGTTTTTCAAATCAAGGAGGAGATTAATGACACCATTCAAGGAGAGAAGACGGTGCAAGAATACACTACAGAGTTGGAGCGACTGTGGTTGGATTACGATCACTCCTCAAATCGGGCAAGCTGTGGGGACCCAAAGTGCAAGAAAAGACAGGTATGTCTGCAGGAGAGGACAATAAAGTTCCTTAAAGGGCTGACTGCAACATTTTTTCAGAGGACAACCCTACTTCTAGTCCAACCGAAGATCCCTACCCTTAAGGATGCTATCTCGGCAATGATCCAGAAAGAAACACGCATCAAACTGTAAGCATGGACAAATGACACTACCAGAATAGGTCATATTAGCGATGCCAGAAAACGTCGCTAAAATGACAAAAAACGTCGCTAATCGTGTTTACCGATATTTTTAGCGACGTTTTCCTGTGGTCGCGGAAAGCCATGTCGCTGACAGGCAAAACGTCGGTAATCGTTGCCTTTACCGACGCTTACCGACTCTAAATAAACGTCGCTAATCACCGACGTTCACCGACAACACGTCAGAAAAATGGCGACGTCTTTCTGATGTCGGTTAACGTCGGTGAATTTAGCGACGTATGCTACTTTTTACTGACATTTACCGACTCTGTAGAAGAGGAAAACTGGGTCGGTAAACGTCGTTATACCTAGTAATTTAGCGACGTTTATTGACGTTTAGCGATGCAGGTAGACGTCGGTAAACGTCGCTAAAATGCAAAAAAAAAAATAAAAAAATAAAAAACATAATGTCCACAGAATCATATTTTCTTCCTGCAGTTTAATAAATAACAATAAATACACAGAAGCACATTTTCATCATGGGTTCGCCGACCCCTTCGGTGGAACACTCAACACTAGTACATCACAATATACATATGTATCAACACAAACAAGAGAAAGTCTAAAAGAGTAAAATATCCAAAGTCGGTAATCGTCGATCCAAATATACAACCAATATCCACATGAATCCACAACCAATAATGAAAGTCTACACAAATAAATAATCCACCACCAATACTGAAACAACCTAAATAAACACTAAAAAAATAGTCCTAACTCGGACTACTGCGGATCTGGAGGAGGGGCACCGCTGCGCCTCAAGGATAGGAACATCTCGTACTCCTCCCGTAAAATCGTCACCGATGCAGAAGGTAGTGACGTCGGTGGAGTCGGAGGTACTGACGCCGGCGGAGTCGACGACGATGAAGGCGCACCCGGAGGACAATAACGCTCCAACGCTGCTAGTCGCTGGTGGTAGGAATCCATGGTAGATAACAGCCTCGTACTTCTATCAACCATCGAATCCTGCATCAACGTCATCCTCTCACCCATGGACAACTGTGATGCCTGCAGATCCATCACGCTGTGCTCTGTCGACGCTCTAAGATCAGTGACGCCCCGCTCTGTCCTCTCAGTCACATCCCTGAGCTCCATAATGCTGCGATCGAGCGTATCCAATCGTGCTATGAGCGCAGCATCGTCCGTTTGGTGCTGCTCCTGGATCCGTCGTAGCAGCTCGTCACGGACAAACTCCACCATTTGCTGGACTCGGGCAGACTCCTGGGAGGGCTGTAGGCCATGCACACTAGCATGGGAGGTGTAACACCCAATTTTCTAAATGAGAGTAATTTTGAAATTTTGTGATTTTAATATTTAATTATGATATTTAAATAATAATATGATTTTTGGTGATTTTTAATCATTTTAAAACTATTTAAAAATCATGACTTGTGATTTGATGTGCAGCTAGTGAAACCCTAGAGACTGTCTGCCCTAGAGCCTAACCATGTGATTTGGAATATCTATTTATCCTTTTTAGCCTAGGGATAATTTGGTCATTTTAACTTATTAGAATTATTGATTAATTATTGGATTAATGGTTGTTGATTTTGACTTTTACTAGTTGTGACTTAAGAGACTAACCTAGATGTTGACCCTAGCTATGGTGACTTGATTAGCATGGTGAGACCCTAGTCTAACTTAAGTCGACCTAAGTTAGTCATTTAGAAATCAAGATTTGAATAGGAGGATTAATGAATAGGTTCATAGGCTTGAGACTTGTGAATTGATTTCATGACTAGTGCAACTTGGCCCATAGCCCAATAGACTAAACTCTAACCCTAATTTCCATTCATTATGACCAGCCACTTAGTGTCACGCCCCGCTCCCGTAAGAGCGATCGTCCTCGCTAAGGCGTGATGCCGCACGAGCCTAGATTGCGCTCGTGCAAGGCGGGTTCCATAACGGCCGATTACAGCGGCTGCGACGGGGTCGTCGCACAGAAGTCCCGTGCAGAGACATTGATTTATAGCAGCGGAATTTAAAGTAGAACACATGAACACAAGTTATTCAAAAGAATCTCTTTTATTGATATTGAATACAAGATTACATCTGTGGGCGCAAGGCCAAATTACAATGTCTCTCGTGCTCACTTTTCTCTCATTTACAAGTCACTCTGCTCTCTCTCATCTCTCGATATAATACTTGAATCCAGCGGAAGCTTCGGAAGGCGATGTCCATACATTATGTCCTGTATAAGTCTTCAGATCACGCGACCGCACGCTTCGACTCGCCAAGGAACTCCGTGCCTCGACGCATCCAAGCGAGCTCCGCGCCACGAGCTTCTACCTGTGCCTGCACATGAAACACTGTGTGGGTGTCAGTACCACTGTACTGGTGGAGTGAGCTTCTCGCCCACCCATACAAAACCTACACGTTCATTTACTTTGTGCAGCTTAAATCCCTTTCGATTGTCTTTCTAGTCTTGCCTTAGGATCAGTTTTAGGACCGGCGCCTTAGCGCAACTTGTGTATCAGAACCATCCCGTGCTTGTAATGTCAACGTTAACTCATATTTTGTCGCTAGACCACTTCTCGTGCCGACAACGTTACCTATCAAGTCGTGTTTGCCTTACGGCCATAATCAGAGACGCAGCTACACGAAGGACTCCATTTCCTTGCCTCTAGACCTTTCTCGTGCTTGCATTGTCGACGCACCGGCTTATACTTGTCTTTCTAGCCAAACTTTGGGACGTAACGAATCGGTCGTGCCATAACTCAATTCGTGTTTCAATATCTCCGAGGCAGCGCCTCCTTGTTTAGTCTTGCTTATACTTGTGTTGTGACAACGCGGCCGTGCCTCATAACTCAACGTAACTTCACACAACATGCCCTACGGCCCTTTTTGACTTAACTCGCAACTTAACAGTCGACGCCACATCTCGTGCCGAAGCACGTCGCTTTCGCTGTAGCCAAATCTTAGGCTCCGACATTGTGTCTTTTTAACTTATACATATTCAACCCAATCCAAAGGCACGCACACGGATTGCCGCCCGTGCCGACACAAAACTTACCATATTAGTTGAAAACAACAATTATTATTAAGTGTTTGTTATGGGATTGGCCTAACCAGCCGCCTTGGACGTAGCCTGGCAGTACGGGACCCTTTCAACGCAGGTAGCGAGCCCCGATGAAAGTCCCCGCCTTACCGATCGCCTAACCAGCGTTGCCTATTACCCAGCTCGGCTACAACTTGTTTCTTCCTAGGCCGAGACGGTCCCGTGGCCCCGGAATTCCGCTCGAAGAAACCACCCCTTGTCGACAAGTGTCCAAGTTCATAAGGGTTACATGGAGTGTTTTAGGATACAGTTTGGGCTTGTTATGTGATCAATTCATTTACTTGGTTCTTTTACTCTTTCCATTTTTCATACTTCCTTTGCAGAGCCCCTAACCAGGGTTGCCTCGGCGACTAACCATCGCTTAGACTTAACATTCTTTGAACTCAGGGAACGGCTACTGCATAGCCTTCCAACTTAACTTGAACATAGCGTGTTTCCTTTAAGTGTCGACCGACCGTGGATAACTTTCCACTGAACCAACCGTGGCTCGTGCCTCTAAACCGACTCGTGTTCTACGCGACGCTATCGTCCATGTCATACTCCATATGACGGGCCTTGGAATCGTGGGACTATTTAACTTGACAACCGCAGAATGAGCGGGACAGCACGTAGAATAACTTAGGTCGACCGGCATTACTTTGCGTAACTCACTCAAGCCTACAACTTAACCCAAGGGACGAGCAAAGGCTATGCCAAGCCTTGCGGGACAGGACCGTGCATGCTTTAGCAAGCATTTGTGCGGGCGACGCCTATGACTTAGGCTAACTCTCAACTTTCGCACCGAAGACCAACTTTCCTTCTCCCAAGCCACGGGACGAAGGACCGAGTGTCATTTTCAAAGCATACCGTGCACCAACTCTAAGCCGACCGTGGGACGTTTTCCATGTTCTAACTCGATACCAACTGTCGGGATTATTCCCTTAGCTATGTGGATGCGTAGCTTTTATTATCAAGCCTAACTTGTGCAAGTTGAAAACACGATTTATTATGTGAAGGCAAAGATGAGGAGAGTTCACCGAAACTACCCCACCTGAGCGATGTCTTCGAGCAAGCCGTCGCAAGACTAATGCCGAACGCCGTCGGCATTTCGATTCCTCCGATTGACTTTGCGGGACGGGGCACTACAACATACACCACTCAGAACAAGTCTCGTCCTCGAGACTTTCCTGAAGGCAAGTTATCCTACCATTTCTATGGCCAAGACTTAATCGTACGCACACTGCCTACGCGTTTCTTCGATTGCGAGCCACGCTCGCACTATTATCAATCTTTCCTTTAACACGATTTCAAGATCTCGACACACTCCCATCTTTCAAGCCTTGCTTGAACTCGTCGTATCACTTGGCTGGATCGTGCACGCATTCCAAGCGTCCCCAAAATACATGCATTCAGCCAAGCCGCATGATAAGGAATTTGTCATTCTCACTCGAGTCGCATCGTGCACATACCCAGGCGTCCCTGAAATATATGCATGTCAGCCGAGTCTCGTGAGCAGGGTTTCCTATATTCGTGATTTTCATGCATTCCAATCCTCAAGATCAATCCTTCGGTTTATAACTCATGAAACAGGGCGTCTCGCCTAACCGCTAGGCCATTTCTTTTCGAGGCTAAGTCAATGTCAGGATTGGAATCATAGTTCCCCAACAATAATGCCAACACTGACCCCAATCCTAGGGTCAAACCAAAGTCGGTAGTACGGAATTTTCTACCCAAGCTCGTGTCACTCAGATTTCTAAACATCAAGCACGATCACCTATTCGCCTCAGCGTATTCGTTGCGCGCATTCGAATCCATTCAAATCACCAATTCTAACCAATTCATGTATTCGATCACGAGGTCATCTAGCTCGACAATACGTTGTGCCCCAATCTCACGCGAGTCCGATTATCCACGGTGGTTCGTGAATCACCACGCAACGCTCCCGCGGAATAATCATTCTCATCGGGGCGTAACTCTTGTTTGAGTTTAGACTCATTCATTCTCGATACGCGGATTGGGCCTATTCAATCCTCAAGTTTAATCGACAAGCACACCAATTCAATCTCGAGTCCATCTTCGCGTCAAACCACAAGTCGAAGCACACATTGTCGCACCGTGCAAGTTCGACCACTCCCGCTGTATGAATCACCATACCAGCGCTCACGCAGAGTGATCGCCCTAATCGGCGTGACGCATGTGCGAGGCTGGAGTAGCGCTCGCATAAGACAAGAACGTCAACGTTGTGGTTATCGACGAAGCAATTCCAAACATTCCAGTTTTCATCCAAGCCAAGTTCGATATTTCGATCGTCATTCGTTCAACTTAGGAAATCCTCGAGCCAAGTCTATCCTTTCCTCGACACATTTTAATATCCCGATTATAGCATCCAACGGAACAATGACATTTGCACGACCGTCATTCGCCGAGTCAGAGTGCCCCCGAGTTATCGCATATCGATCTTTGATACGCCTCAATACCATCGATGATATGCGTAACTTGACGATCTTCCTTTGCAACAAATTTCGAGTCGTACGACTGATGTTATTGTCCGAGTTGGATATTCCACAATTTCCTCGATATTCAAGATCAAGTTCGATCGCTTTTCCTCAAGCTCGTTTCAAGATCGTTGTTCAAAACTCAAGTCACATTTCATTTGCATCAATCCGATATCGTACGCGCGATCCTCTAAGTTTCCTCGATCAAGACCATTCAATTTCATTTATCATTCCGAAACGTTTTCTAACTCGCGTTGCTCATTCACAAGTTGTCCGAACGAGATGCTCGTTCGGGACATTGGAAGTCACGACCAACTAAGCGTGACGCGTTCTAAGGCTTTGCGCGATCGCATCGCCTCGCCGACATACTCGTAATCCTCAATCTTCGCTCGAACAATTTCCACGACAAACCATACACTACTCGGATTCGAGCCACTCGACTAGTCGTTGACACACATTCTTATTCTTCTCCGAACCTATCACATACACCACTCGGATTCAAGCCATACGATCTAGTCCTCAATCACATTCGCGTCATTCGCTAAGACATCCTTCAGATTCGTTCGACGAATCGCTAGCGTAGTCGCTCGCGTCGTATCGACGCACTAAGTCGTTTGCACTATTTCCTCGAAATCCAAATCAATCTTCCGTGTACGCCTAAGCGTTAGTCCGATAGCGTTCCTATCGATAGACACTCTAAGTATATCTCCGTTCCCGACTGAGTGATACTTGTTATCGCTCGCAATTCGTTTGTACCAAGGGTCGAGGTGAGCGACGCGAAACACAACTTAGCCAAAAGACCGTGTGCATAGCCATCCTGTGCGGACTATATTCCGAGTTTGCACGCTCAATTGCTAGGGTCGACGTTGGACTAATCGGGCACGCACGCGACTTGCTAAGGTCAACGTAGGACTATTCGGGCATACGTGCGACTTTGCGAACATTAGCACATGTTTTCTATCGAGTCAAGTTTATAACATTCGGCACAAAGGCCCTACCGATGCATTTGGCAACGGCCTACCGATGCGTTAGATTGAACGCTTGTACGAGCTTTCGAAAATATTTAGACTTATTGTATGGACATGCCGAGGGACATTTGAGAGAGAGAGCACCAACGATAACAACTTACGGAAGCAACAGAGTTTTGCGGAAACATCGAAGTTAAAGAATTCAATCGACGGTCCAAGGACGTAAAGCCGTGCTCTGATACCACTATGTCACGCCCCGCTCCCGTAAGAGCGATCGTCCTCGCTAAGGCGTGATGCCGCACGAGCCTAGATTGCGCTCGTGCAAGGCGGGTTCCATAACGGCCGATTACAGCGGCTGCGACGGGGTCGTCGCACAGAAGTCCCGTGCAGAGACATTGATTTATAGCAGCAGAATTTAAAGTAGAACACATGAACACAAGTTATTCAAAAGAATCTCTTTTATTGATATTGAATACAAGATTACATCTGTGGGCGCAAGGCCAAATTACAATGTCTCTCGTGCTCACTTTTCTCTCATTTACAAGTCACTCTGCTCTCTCTCATCTCTCGATATAATACTTGAATCCAGCGGAAGCTTCGGAAGGCGATGTCCATACATTATGTCCTGTATAAGTCTTCAGATCACGCGACCGCACGCTTCGACTCGCCAAGGAACTCCGTCCCTCGACGCATCCAAGCGAGCTCCGCGCCACGAGCTTCTACCTGACACCCACACAGTGTTTCATGTGCAGGCACAGGTAGAAGCTCGTGGCGCGGAGCTCGCTTGGATGCGTCGAGGCACGGAGTTCCTTGGCGAGTCGAAGCGTGCGGTCGCGTGATCTGAAGACTTATACAGGACATAATGTATGGACATCGCCTTCCGAAGCTTCCGCTGGATTCAAGTATTATATCGAGAGATGAGAGAGAGCAGAGTGACTTGTAAATGAGAGAAAAGTGAGCACGAGAGACATTGTAATTTGGCCTTGCGCCCACAGATGTAATCTTGTATTCAATATCAATAAAAGAGATTCTTTTGAATAACTTGTGTTCATGTGTTCTACTTTAAATTCCGCTGCTATAAATCAATGTCTCTGCACGGGACTTCTGTGCGACGACCCCGTCGCAGCCGCTGTAATCGGCCGTTATGGAACCCGCCTTGCACGAGCGCAATCTAGGCTCGTGCGGCATCACGCCTTAGCGAGGACGATCGCTCTTACGGGAGCGGGGCGTGACACTTAGGGTTCCCTTCCCTATAAATAATCTCCTCATTAGTTCTTGCCTCTTTTGTATTGAATGAACACATAGAGAAAAGAAAGGTATGGCTATGCTTCCCCAATCCAAAGATTCTTCATTTTAATCCCTTTTTAGCTTTAGTTTCTTACATTAGAGCCTAATACTCTCCTATTTTCTATTTTTGGAGAGTAATCCCAGCTTTGGGTCAATTTGGAGCATTTGGCTATCAAGAAGAATACCCCCCATTGAAGCTTTTTTTTGCTATTTGTACCTAGAGGTAAAACTCCTCAAATTATGCTAATATTCTGATTTCTTTGCATATTAGGCTAGATCTAGGTGTCTCCTAGCTGTCCCTAGAATTTGGGTAGAATTCGTGCCCGTTTGGTGTCCGTATCGGACACGTGTCATAGTGTATAGGTAAGTGTTTGATAGAATGCCACTTAGGATTTTATTTTCAATTTTTGTAAAACTAATTACATGGAATTGTATATCTATATGTGTACATTAGATTTCGTGAAGACTGAGCACATTTTCATGTCGTTTCCGTGTCGAAAACGGCCGTGGACACGCTGTACGACACAACGCACGGGTGCCCTGATGACACGCACTGATTTCTCACGTATTTAGACACGTGGACTCGTGCCACTTGATACGAGAGTAGGGGCACCCTCTGTCATGACACCCCTCGAGTTTGACACGAATTCATGTCGTGTCGAGGGAGCATGGATACGCGTACGGGTTTTGTACAGCGTGTGTACAGTCGAACAATCTCGACTGATACTCACTTTGTGTCCTTCGTGGACACATCAAAGACACTGTACAGGCACCCTACGACCTACCCCTATCCCTGGCGAGCATGTATGCACGAGCACGAGGACACTGGGATACTGTGTCGTGTCCACGAGCTCGTGTCCTCGCTGCACGAGACAGTGCTCGACCAGTGTCATGTTCTTAGTTCAAATTTTGTTTGGACACCTCGTATCCATTTGTTTGGACACGAGCACCCCCCTGACACGTACTAATGTGGGGAACATTTATGTACACCTGATTTGAACTTTTGATTTGGTTTTTATTTGATTATTGGGCTAGAAAATGGGGTTCACTGATACACTGAAACTGAATTGGGAAATTGTTCTTAATTTTGATTTTTTGTATTTTTACTGTGATGTAGGTTAGATATAGGATTTGGTTTTTAGATTTTATGTATGTAATTGCACTGATTGGAGATTGGATTTCTATTAAACATTTTGAAAAGTTTACTGAAAATTGTTTCCTTTTTTTACTGATACTTCAACCGAGAATTTTTTTCCCAATTCGAACCTGAGATTGAAACATAAAAACTGAGTTGATGGGTTTTTTTTTGAATGTTATATATAACTGGGTTTGCCTTGATTCGATTTTTGGCTTGGTTGACATTGTATCTTGCATTAACTGAACTTTAGTTTGTATTTAATTACCTAGACTGAATTGCATTACTTATACCTGACATTCATTTGTCCTAACCAACATTTCACTAATCTGGACTGAAAATACCTGGGTATTATGCTGTGGCATTGTATGCATATGCAACATTACACTTTGGTATTCTTAGCCTTGACTGAACCAACCCTCTTAACATGCCTACTGAGAACACATATAGCCTATACACACACACACAAAATCTGGAAACTGCTACTATATCACACTCATGCATTTATGAACCTATAAAATCTGAGATTGCCAACTAATTTGAACTGTCACACACGTTCCCCACTAAAAATCTGAGATTGACACTATGCAAAGCTGAGAACACATTGATTCATATGTTGACACACACACATTATTCACTATGTGCACACTACTAAAACTGAGATTGACACTGAGTTCAATCACTCACATACTGATTTGGGTTTACACTATTTTCACACTGATTTTACACACACACACAGGTACACTTTACACACTGTTTTCTCATATTGAAATTCATATGTTACACATCCATTTCACTGCTGAAACCTGATCACTCACCCACCTGAAAACTGTATGCACATTGCACTCATTGAAGACACTCCTACACTCACACATTGATGACATGTCCCCACACATTCAAAACTGAATCTGAGACACCATGTCACACACATACCTATGCATTACACATAACCTGAAAACTGAGATGCACTAATGCCATGTACACACACATTACACATGGGCTATCTATGAACCTGGGACTGAAAATCTGAGAACAAGTTCACACTCATTCACACATTTATACACACACTATTTTCCTGAATATACTCACACTCACCCACAGGACACTATATCCCTATCACTCTAATATATGTGTAATGTATGTATATATATGTGTAATGTATGTGTATATATATATATATATATATATATATATATATATATATATATATATATATATATATATATATATATATATATATATATATTTTATATATATATATATATATATATAAATATATATATATATTTTATATATATATTTTATATATATATATAGGTTGATATATGAAATGGTAGATAATATATTTATGCATATATGTATAAATACAATGATAAAAGCATGTAGGTATGCTAGCATGAATAATGTGTATACATATGCATGAATGAATATATTATATGCAATGTCATGATGTAGACTAACCCCATGGCCTTGTTACACCCATACACATATCACAGAGACACACACCCTTTTACACTGGATATTGACACTAAACCCCCTTGCATGAATACAATGTAACCCCTTAATATTTGTATGCCTATATGTATATATATTGTATGTAATATATATATATATATATATTTTTTTTATATATAATATATATATATATATATATATATATATATATATATATATATATATATATATATATATATATATATATATATATATATATATATATATATATGTAATATGTGTGTATGAATATATATGGGCATATAGCCATAGAAAATATATATATATATATATATATATATATATATATATATATATATATATATATATATATATATATATATATATATATATATATATATATATATATATATATGGGCATATAGCCATAGATGAATTTCCTATATATAAGTATGCCTTATATACAGTGAGTATATATGTATGTATATGTGTAAACATGTATGTTGGATAACTTGTGTGGCCTTGTGATTGTATGTGATGCTAGTCTAGGCTTGGTTAGGTTTAGTGAGACTTGATTGGGTTAGGAGTGGCCTAGTTGATCTAGTTTGACTAGAATGGTTGACTAGAGTTGACCAAGTGTTGACTTTAGTCTAGTTTGATCTAGACAACATGCAGATGCATTGTACATTTTATCTATCATCCCCTGTATATGTCTTGACTTGTGTTGCTCTAAATAGGAGTCCGATACCTCATCTCGGGCAGTATATTCGCACAGATATTCAGATACTAGGCGAGTACATTCTCTTATCATTTCATAACTTGCTTAGGATTATATTCCTGCTCTAGATTACCTTATTTGATGCTATCACGATATTATCACGGATTGGTACAATATGGATCCTTACATTGAGATGTTATCACCCCCGGGAGCATCGAATACTTCATGTCATGTGTTTCAGGTACATCATGTATTCCTCGCTCTCATGTTATTCGTGTTTCTCATGTGCTTCATGCTCGTTCATGCATGCTCGTGTACTCTCATGTGCTCTCATATTCGGTCATATTTTTCATGTATCTCATGTATAACCTATACTTTATGTGTACCCTTCATGGGCCTTCATGTGGAATTCATGTGCACTCAGTTCTGAGCCCTCATGTATACTTCATGTACATCCATCTATGGGCTATCATGTGAACATCATGTACGTAACATAACTTGTCTGGATCCTTGTGTATTGATTGGGGTATCGGAGAGTATAAATAGTCATACGAATAATTCCAAAGTAGTATAACCATGTGCGCCTCTTTAGTATATTCATATGCAAATCCAGTCGTTCACATGTTGACTTTGTACTCTACATCACTAGCCACTGATAGTTCTCTACTTATAGTAGATATTTCTATTACAGTTCTCTCTTTTACATCATGTACATTCTTTCAGTTTCATGTATCGTACTCTCTTGCATGTTTATATTTTCTAACCTGTTATGATCTGCGTGAGATGTATTGTGCTCGCTCCCGTCCTGACTGGACATGTTAAAATTTTTACAGAGGATGATGAGGAACCCTGCACCCCTTACTTTGAAGCTTGCCTAGATGACACTCGCGACCTGGACCCCTGGGAGGTTCAGGCAGTTGCTGAAGATGATACCCATACATAGTGTAGATAGTCTAGACTGTTCTTTCTTTTCATGCTAGTCGTTGTCTTTGATTTCAGAGTTGTATATTTATGGAGATGTTGAGACTGGTAGTTGTTAACTTTGATGTATTTCTCTTCTGTTTGTACCTCAATTTTGAGGATTTCCTTATCTATTCTATCGTACTATATTCTACCTCTAGATTGTGATTGAGTTGTACCTTATGTGACTTGGCCTCAAGTTGGAGAGTATTCATATTATGTTACTTATAGTTCATGACCTAGAACAGCGTTCTACCGTCGACACTGCGGCGTAGGCTGGGCACTGTTACGTAGTCGTACCCTCACAGTGGGTACGGGTCGTGACAGGAGGCCCTAGAGGACTGTGACGCAACTAGGGCACCATATGATCCCGTACTGTAGTACGTACTCCTCTGGAGACCACCAGTGGCGGTCACCCACAGCTCGTCCTCCGACGGAGCTGGAGCGAGCTGCGAGGAAGTACCGGCCTCTCCCACAGCATGTGCACTAGCAGCCGTCCGCTCCTTAAGCCGTTCAAACTCGGCCTAGAAAGCATGGATACTCTGTAACTTCTAATGTCTAATGTACTTATTATTACTAACTAGCATGAATATCTATTTGCATGCATATTTACTAAGTTATATCAAAACTAACACGAAGTATTAAAATTAATAAATAGAATTGTAATACTTACATAGGCCTGCTCCGCCCTCTCGTCAATAAGCTTTCCGCCCTTCCGATGTGTGGCCAGGAAGACAGTTACCATATTGGCATCATCACCCCTCCTTACCTGTAATTAAATATACACCTTTTACTAATTTATCGGAGTTGCATTAAAATAATTTTTCTAAAATAAAAAAAATATACCAAACGACGAAAATGTTTCGTTATCGGAATTGACCCACTGCACCACTTTGACCCCTGCTTCCTAGCCGCCTTGGCCTTCTCAGACTTTTCCTTGTACCTTGGCTCGTCGAATTTAGCCTTCATGGTAGTTCACTGCTCAGGGGTGATCCAACCTTGGATCGGCTTTCCGGCACGATCCTGAGTCTTTTGATCATTAATAGCGTCGCGAATCAGCTTAGCAGCGACGACAGAAAACATCTCCTCGATCATCTCGGCCCGGTACGGTGGATAGAAAAACATATCCTAGAAGAGTGCAGACCAAATATTTATCAGTTATATATGTAAAAATTATATGATTCATGTTAAAAAAAATATATTTTAACCATGAAGCACGCAAACCAGTAGGCCTTCCTCTCGTCCGGAGCATCGGAGTAGTTTATTCAAGGACCACCATAATTAGTTCTCAAGAAGTGGCCTAGGCATCTCTGTACCGACGGGAGACGATATCTATACAGACATATTATATTCATGAGAAATGTTCATTTATGATAAACACAGGAAAAAATGATAAACCAAAATACTTACTTTGTACCGTCGGCCCAAATCTCCGTCCTCGTCTCCTCCGGAGGTGCGCATGCATCATCTGCCTGATACTGGTCGGTCGTCGACTCAGCCTCCTCCATCTGCTCATCTGTCACCATCGTCGTATTAGCAGGAGAAACGCTAGACGTTGGAGCAGTCTCAGGCCTGGAACTACTCGTTCCAGAAGATATGCTACATAGCGTCGTGGCAGACGGAGTACTGTCCGATACACATGAGTACTGGGCGACGAGGATCCAGAGTCGGTACCAGTAGGTGGTACCGAAGGAGTACCCTGTCCTCTGCCAGTAGTACCCCGTACCCCATGTCGGGACACACAGAACGATCCGCAACAACCTGTCATACCTGATAACAACATATGATGAGATACAACAAATAATAGTATATTAGAAATATGAAAGTACAACAATGATAAGATAATAACCAAGACAACATATGATGATACATTTTACAAGAAACATCTAAGTCCATATAGTATATTCTACAAGAATCATCTAAGTTCAGATAGTACATTCTACAAGAAACATCCAAATCCAGATAGTATATTCTAAAAGAAATATCTAAAAAATGAAGGTACATCTCTCTCAATCATCTTCAGAATATTCATCTTGTTCGTCTTCCTCAACCCCATCTTCCTCTTCCTCCTCCTTCTCATCTTCAGTTTCATCTTCGTCGACTTCGCCTTCCTCTTCGGATAATTCTACATCTTCTACATTAGTCGTGTAATGCATAACTTTCGTAGAGTCCACATCAACAATATTGGTTACAAGAGGTAGCTCGTCCTCCTGATAAGCTTTTTCGTCAACATCAAAAGTATCTCTAGCTTTAGTCTTGCATACTGCCCACCAGTCAGACTTCGTTGCTCCCCGTCTCGGATAAGCTGTGAAGTACACGAGCTGAGTCTGAGTTGATAGGACAAATGGTTCGTAGCCTTGATATCTACGCTTGTAGTTTATATCCACAAGACCATGCTTGTCAATTTTCCAACCTTGATTTTTAATCGGATCAAACCATTCACACTTGAACAACACGATCTATGCTGGTTCTCTGCCATAATTATATATCAACTCCACAATCTCTCGCAAGATGCCAAAGAAATACTTTTCTGGATCGACGTCATTGTATTTCGAAGATTTGATACACAAACAACTGTTTTTCGTGGAATCAAGATCCAGGAAGCTGTCTCTGATCGGAGCATTTGTCGACTTGAACCTAAAACCATTGACACAGTAACTTGGCCATATTTTAACAAAAGTAATTGGTCCCTTGGCAAGAGTTCTAATTAATTCAATCTCTGGTGAAATTAGACGATCGATCTGAATACTAAAGAAGAGATAGTAAGTTTTTTTATTGCGCAGTTGCATTAGAAAAGGCCAGTAATTACCGAGTTGCTTACATATTCGCTCAACCAAGAAGGAAAATGACATCTCATTTCTTGTTCTAATGCTTCGTCTGTTAGGTAGGGTCTAACCGACCTCAACTCATCATTATATGTGCTAAAAAACAACGAAGCAACCGCCGATTAGTACAATAATATTAGATTATACTATTACACTGAGATGACGTAAACTCATCATTAATTACTTACCCCTCTAGCTTCTCCACTTCATCCTCGTCGCAATTGAGTAATATATACAACTGAGCAGCCCTTAGCTCTTCGTCATTCAAATATCTCTTCTTCATTTTTTCTGAAGGCTTTCCGGACGCATTGAATACTTTCAGTATTCCATCATTAGATTCTTGATATGATCCGTCATCATTTTTCGGAGCCTTTGTTCTATTCGTAGCAACATGAGGTTTAAATACGTCGAGCAGAAGTTTGTAATCTCCTCGAGAATATAGGCTTCATAAATTTTTACCTTCCTCTTTAGGTGGTTCAAATGTCGCTCAAATGGGTACATCTATCGATAACCGACGGGCTCACCAACACGTGCCTCGTAGGAAAGATGAATTGGCAAATGCTCCATGGAGTCGAAGAATCCAGGAGAAAATACCTTCTCGAGCTTGCACAGTGTTACCGCAATATCGTTCTCCTACTTTTCTAGACGATCGACGAGCAACTTAGTAGAACAAAGATCTCTGAAGAATATGCTAAGCTCGGTCAATGGATCCCAAACAACCTGGGGTAAGAATTCCTGAAATGCAATCAGAATTAACCTCTTCATGAATACGTGACAATCATGGCTCTTCATACCTGTCAGTTTGTTCTCCTTGAGGTCGACACATCTTCTCAAGTTTGAAACATACCCGTCTGAAAATTTCAGACCTTGAATCCACCTACAAAGTCTGACTTTATCCTCCTTCTCCAGTGAGAAAATTGTCTTAGGCTGCTTCAACTTCCTATTCCCCTCCTCTATCAAATGCAATGCAGGACGTCTACATATTTCTTCCAAGTCCAATCTAGCCTTTGGATTGTCTTTCGTCTTCCCCTTTACATTCATTACAGTATTAATTATGTTATCAAACACATTCTCCTCGATATGCATGACATCAAGGTTATGTCTAATCAGATTGGTGCTCCAATATGGCAGATCCCAGAATATACTCTTCTTCGTCCAGTTATGAGTGTGACCAAATCCGTCATACTTGTAGCCCGTAGCAGGCTCTTCAATAGCCCTTGGTAAATCTTTTACCTCTTCCCATATCGTATATCCGGGCCACCTTGGCGGAGGATTAGCCTTCTCCATAATGCCAGCACGAAAAGCATTCCTGTTCCTCCGGTACGGATGATCCTTCGACAGGAATTGTCGATGGCAATCGAAGAAGCACGGTGTCACGCCCCAGAACCAGAATACTGGAGAGCGGGGGCAGACACAGCCAGCTACGTATATTGAAATAGAATACATCTCAACTATACGGTCACGGCTGTCTAGATATGAGGGTTTACTACAAGCCAGCAGTCTCTTAAGGTCAAGCCTATTGTCTCAATCTCAAGCAATTAACAGAGTTACAAGATGTTAGAGCATCAAATATATATATATAAGGCGTCCCAAATATTACATATTGGATGATCACGAAGCTAGTCGTACAAAATGATAGGACTAGCAAGAGTTCAGTCATACATGATCAACCCTAGGATTTGTTAATCATGTTTACAGCCCGTAGGCAGACAGTAAGTAAATGTGCATCGAGCTAACAGGTGCTCGTCGGCTAAACGCCTCAAAAGAATAAATTTACATATAAGTGGGTGAAACAAAAGGAAAACCCACTCTTGGCCCGGGTTCCGTCTAGTTGTCACCATTGGGCTGGAAGCTTGGTAGATCCTCGGGAGCTGCTCCGAAATCTGGCCACACAAAACCAGCTGGGTCAAACCCCAGAAAGAACAAGTGCCACAAAGGAGGCCACAAATAAGAACAAAAGCCAGCATATCAGAACATAAAGAATAAAAGAAAGTACAAGTAGTAAAGTACACAGGGCGATAAACGACTAGGGGCGTGGAACCATTCCGGGAGCCAGGTTACAATCCTTAAACCAGACAAGGACCGGGTTGTAACCCTTCGCCTGAATAGCTCACTGTCTCTACTCATTTATCGTTAAGATAAGTAAAACAAACATGCTCAGGAGATAGCAGATACTGGAGCTAGACAAGGCTTAGACAAGGTTGGACACCATCCATTCGCAATCGGCCAAACAAATACTACGGCTTACTACTTTAACTAACTAGGGTTATCACAAACCTAATTACTAACAAGATGTAAGTGAGAATTTCCAGTCCCAAGCCCTGCAGACTATCCAGTTATCCTTCCGCGGGTTGAGAGTTATAGGTGGATACATTGCCCGGAAGACAAATGTACCCTTAGGTGACTTAGAGGGTGCAACACATGACAGTGTGCTGGAAATGTGCTCTACTCGTCGGCAAGCTACAAGTCCATTAAAGCGCCCAGATAACGAGATTGCCTGTGACTGGGAATTCTCCATGTTCTAGTTTGATCTAATAATTAGCCTAATCCAATTTAGCGTGAGTCCCTGGCCGTGGTACCCAGGAAGTCACGTCCTAGACATGATGCAAGACAAGACAAGTGGATTGTGCAAACAAGCAAGCAGGAACACCCACGGTGTCAAGGCAAGTCAAGTTAAGTTACAGGTTACAAGTCAAGTCAGGAGTGCGCCGCCACGGGCCACTATCAAGTTATCAAGATAAATCATGTCAGGGTACTTGTCAGGGGTGCGCCACGACGGGCCACTATCAAGTCAGGTTGGTCGTGTCAGGAGTGCACCACTACGGGTCACTGTCATGCTATACTAGTTCCTTGTCATACCATGCTGTGTACAATAGTTATTCCAAACATATTAAGCAAAATCAAGTTCATGCCAAAAGGCGTAAGGATATAAAATGGGCGTAAAATACCTAATAAAATACTAATATAAAATAGGACTATAGAAGAGCCAAGATCAAGAAATAACAAATTCATTACAGACAAGTAGGTTGTGCAGGGTATGTACTGCGCAGGGTACCAAGTGCGCAGGGTGAGCTGCGCAGGGTACCAACTGCGCAGGGTGCCAAGTGCGCAGGGGCAGATGGCGCATGGATGGATTGCGCAGAAGGTAGACTGCGCAGGAGTGAACTGCGCAGGAGTTGGTTGCGCAGAGATGGATTGCGCAGGAAATGGGTTGCGCAGGAATGGTTAGCGCAGGAATGAACTGCGCAGGAATGGTTAGCGCAGGAATGGTTAGCGCAGAATCAGATTGCGCAGCGGCCAATGGCGCAGGGACGCGCGCGCAATCGGACAGCGGCCAGGGCTGCGCGGTTCAGCACTGCGCTAAAGAGCGCAGGCTGGAGTCTTCTTCTCCAGGCCGAGAACAAGTCCAAGAACACAAAAACTTCAAATCTTCATAACTTGACCAAATCAAAACCAAATCTGGATTTTCAAAGTTCTAACTTGAGTAAAATTGAATTCTCTTCCACATGGAAGTATCAAAACAAGCACAAATCAAAGTTTAATAGATCAAAACCAAGGAATTCCGAAAATAATCAAAACTCAGATCTAGAACAATGGAGACTCCAAATCACAAAATGTCAAGTTCTAAAGTTGATCTACATGTCCTAATCTATCAAATGGACAAATAAAATTGGGTGCTTATTTGTTGGCAAGGTGCACTTGCCTAAGTGTTTGTGTGGAGGAAGAAGAAGAAGATGGAGGAAATAAATGGAAATTATGGAGGAGAGAGAAAGGTTGGTGGGTTTTAATGGTGGTGGGTTGTGGTGTGTTGAGGGAGGAGTGTAGGTTAAAGTGTACCAATACATTATGAACCAAACTAAACCAACTTTCATAAAATAAAACCAAGCCATGGTCCAAGCCCATTTACGAGAAACCAGAATCCGCAAGTCGAAAAAATTAAAATACATGCCAAAAATCAAATACGAGCATAAATACGAAATACAGGAAATGGGGGTGACACACGGTTTGCCTCCGTGTTTCAAACGGAAAGTCTTACTGCCCATCTGTCTGCGGATGATACGCTGAGCTGAACTTGAGGCGAGTCCCCAAACTTTGATGAAGACTGCGCCAGAAGTGCGATGTGAATCTCGTATCCCTGTCTGATACTATGTTGACTGGCACTCCGTGAAGTCTGACGATCTGCCTGAGATACATCTCTGCTAGCTGCGCCGTCGACTGTCCAACTCTAAATGGAAGAAAGTGTGCCACCTTGGTAAGCCTGTCCACAATGACCCAAATAGCATCTCTGCCAGCCGGAGATCTGGGTAACCCAGTCACGAAATCCATGGTTATGTGCTCCCACTTCCATTCTGGGATCGGTAAAGGTTGAAGAAGTCCAGCTGGTCTCTGATGTTCAGCCTTGACTTGTTGGCAAACCAAACATCGAGAGACATACCGGGCTATCTCCCTCTTCATACCATTCCACCAAAAGTGTTGACGAATATCTCTGTACATCTTCGTGCTGCCTGGGTGGATGGAATACTGCGAACTGTGAGCCTCTGCCATGACTTCCTGTCTGATATCTCCACTGGGTACACAAAGATGCGTGCCGTGTCGAAGTGTACCATCCTCATGAATATATAACTCTGGCCTTCTTCCTGCTTCATACTCTGCTCTGAGCCGCTGAATCTTGGAATCTGTTAACTGTGCTGTCCGGATCCTCTCAACTATGGTGGACTGAATCTGTAGGCTGGCCATCAAGGCCACATTGGAAGGAAGAATCACTTCAATTCCCATCTTCTGAAGATCCGATAATAACTCTGGTCGCGCCGTCAGGAAATAAACTCCGGCTCTCCGGCTCAACGCATCCGCTACGACGTTGGCCTTCCCTGGATGATACTGCAAGTCCACATCATAGTCCACCAGTAGCTCGAGCCATCTTCTCTGCCGCATATTAAGATCCTTCTGGGTGAAAACATACTTCAGGCTCTTATGATCAGTAAAGATCTCCACTCTATCTTCGTACAAGTAGTGTCTCCACAACTTAAGTGCAAACACTACTGCTGCTAGCTCCAAGTCGTGGGTCGGGTAATTCTTCTCATGATCACGGAGTTGACGTGACGCATAAGCAATTACCTTCCCATGCTGCATCAAAACACATCCTAATCCTCTGCCTGAAGCGTCGCAATAAACTGTGAATCCTCCGGTCCCATCTGGAAGGGTGAGAATGGGAGCCGTTATCAAACCTCGCTTCAACTTCTCAAATGATTCCTGATATTCTGCTGTCCAAACGAACGGCACATCCTTGCGGGTCAACTGGGTCATCGGCGCTGAAATCCTTGCAAAATCAGAGACGAACCGCCGGTAGTAGCCGGCCAATCCAAGAAAGCTGCGAACTTCTGCCACTGAGCTGGGTACTGGCCATGCCTCGATAGCCACAATCTTCTGGGGATCCACTTCCACTCCTCCTCTGGTAATGATGTGACCCAAGTAAGAAATGCGATCGAGCCAGAACTCACATTTACTGAACTTGGCGTACAACTGGTGCTCTCTGAGAATCTGGAGGACAACTCTGAGATGCTGCTCATGCTCTGCTTCACCCTTGCTTTAGACCAGGATGTCATCAAGGAACACTATCACAAACTGATCCAAGTAAGGCATGAAAATACGGTTCATGAGATCCATGAACACTGCCGGCGCATTGGTCGCTCCAAAGGGCATAACTAGAAACTCCCAATGCCCGTACCTAGATCTGAACGCCGTCTTCGGGATGTCTTGCTCCCTGACTCTGATCTGGTGGTATCTTGACCGCAAGTCTATCTTCGAGAAAACTGAAGCCCCCTTGAGTTGATCAAACAAGTCATCTATCCTCGGGAGAGGGTATCTGTTCTTGATTGTCACTGAGTTCAAGGTACGATAATCAACACATAGCCTGGACGTACCATCCTTCTTTTTCACAAGAAGCATCGGGGCTCCCCAAGGCGATCCACTAGCACGAATGAATCCCTTGGTTCTAAGTTCTTCAATCATCTTGTACAAAATCTCCAACTCTGAAGGCGCCATTCTGTAGACTCGCTCTGATACTGGTGCTGTCCCGGGAATCAAGTCTATGGTGAACTCAATCTTCCGTTCTGGTGGCATCCCTGGAAGTTCCTCTGGGAAGACATCTGGAAACTCTTCAACTATCCGGGGCAACTGCACTGCTGCTACTGCCATCCGCAATACTGGAGGAGATGGCTCTGCTGTGCCTCTGGAAAATGAAAACTCTGGCTCTCCGGGAATACTAAAGACAACTCTGCCAACATGGCAGTCTATCCTAGCATAATGGTTCCTCAACCAATCCATGCCTAGGACTACATCATAGTCTGCCATAGGGAACTCTATGAATCTAGCGGGGAACTCCCTACCGCTAACTACGATCCGACACGAGGAAAACACTCGATCTACTCCCACAAGACCATTACCAGTAAGTATATTGAGCCTCACTGATAATGACTCGGGCTCCAATCCTATCCGTGTCGCGAATCGTGCAGACATGAATGAATATGATGCACCAGAATCAAATAATACAGATGCTGGAAAGGTGTTGACGAGAATAGTACCTGCCACTACCTCACCTGGTGCAACTTCTTCTTCCATGGTTATCATCATAGCCTGACCTCTAGCTGCGGGTCCCCTCTGCTGGAATCCCCTCTGTCGGTTCTGGGCTGGAGCCTGGGTGAACTGCTGCTGGTTCTGCTGATGAAAGGCCTGGGCCTGAGGCAACAATGGCCTCGGGTACTGCTGCTAGACTGGAACTGGAGCTGGTCCTCTCACCGAAGAACTAGAAAGATTGGATGATGATGGACCTCCCCTATTCGGGCAGGTCCCTATCTGGTGGTCTGCTCCTCCACAAGCCAGGCACAATCCCTGTGCCCTACGACACTCTGCCACTATATGGCCCGGCTTCCCGCAATGAGAACATCCCACCGCGAAAGACTGCTTCTGCTTCTGCTGCTGCTGCTGTGGGTACGTCGGGGTCGAATGCTGAACTGACGTCACCGAGGCCGCTCGCCTCGGAGTTCCAATGGTTATACCCCTAGCTGCCGGGGCTGGAGCTGAAGATTGGTACATCTGGTTGTGGGACCACTTCCTGCCTCCGGTCCTGTCCACAATTCTCCGGGAGGTATACTCATGCCTCCTTGCTGCCTTCAACACTGCATCGAACGTCTGGTGCTCGAACTGCTCCACAGCCAATAATATCTCTAAGTGCAGCCCTTGCTGGAACCGCTGAGCCCTATCGAATTCGGTTGCCACCAAGGTGGGGGCGAACCTACTCAGCCTGGAAAACTCGGTCGCATAGCCATCGACCGTCCTGCCTCCTTGCTTCAAGTTGGTGAACCGGGTCTGCAGGTCGTACCGTGCCACCGCATCGAAGTACTTTGTCTGGAACCTCTCTCTGAACGTCGCCCAAGTGACTGGTGCCGCTAACCCCATGGCCTGAGCTGTCCACCAATCGCGAGCCAAGTCTAACAACTGTAGGCGTACCACCGCTACCTTCTCATTCTCAGGTGTCCTAGCTGCTTCTAGAACCACCTCGGTATCCTGAAGCCAAGCGTCCGCGGCAATCGCATCTTCACTGCCGTCAAAGAAGGGAGGGTTCAAGCGCTTGAAACTGTTGGCCGCCTGATTCCCTTGGGGACCTCCTCGGTTTAGTGCATCATGAACTTCCTGGTGCAAGGCGTCGCCTCGACGATCTTGGGATGCAAGCAGTTCTCTGATAAGCCCTACCAAAGGTCCCTCATCCTGTCTAGTGGGTTGAACGGGCGGAGCTGCCTGAACTGGAGGTTCTGAGCCTCCGGAAAGCATAACTCGGGAGGCTACTCCAGAGTGCTGAGCTTGATCTTCCTGGCGCTGGGGTGCTTGTCGAGCTTCCTCGGGCGGGTTGGCAGGTCCGGGAGTAATGCCGCTGAAGAAGACGACATAGGGAACAATAAGGAAAGGACCAGGACAGATCAATGATACAAGCATGTGATCAGGTCGAGATTCTCAGGGATTTGAAGATACGAGTAGAGATCAAGGACGAATATTGATTGAGACATCTATTCGGTAAACCCTCACATTTCTTGAATGCCAAGACCTGCATGGGCCACCACTTAAACCGTGTCACGCCCCAGAACCAGAATACTGGAGAGCGGGGGCAGACACAGCCAGCTACGTATATTGAAATAGAATACATCTCAACTATACGGTCACGGCTGTCTAGATATGAGGGTTTACTACAAGCCAGCAGTCTCTTAAGGTCAAGCCTATTGTCTCAATCTCAAGCAATTAACAGAGTTACAAGATGTTAGAGCATCAAATATATATATATAAGGCGTCCCAAATATTACATATTGGATGATCACGAAGCTAGTCGTACAAAATGATAGGACTAGCAAGAGTTCAGTCATACATGATCAACCCTAGGATTTGTTAATCATGTTTACAGCCCGTAGGCAGACAGTAAGTAAATGTGCATCGAGCTAACAGGTGCTCGTCGGCTAAACGCCTCAAAAGAATAAATTTACATATAAGTGGGTGAAACAAAAGGAAAACCCACTCTTGGCCCGGGTTCCGTCTAGTTGTCACCATTGGGCTGGAAGCTTGGTAGATCCTCGGGAGCTGCTCCGAAATCTGGCCACACAAAACCAGCTGGGTCAAACCCCAGAAAGAGCAAGTGCCACAAAGGAGGCCACAAATAAGAACAAAAGCCAGCATATCAGAACATAAAGAATAAAAGAAAGTACAAGTAGTAAAGTACACAGGGCGATAAACGACTAGGGGCGTGGAACCATTCCGGGAGCCAGGTTACAATCCTTAAACCAGACAAGGACCGGGTTGTAACCCTTCGCCTGAATAGCTCACTGTCTCTACTCATTTATCGTTAAGATAAGTAAAACAAACATGCTCAGGAGATAGCAGATACTGGAGCTAGACAAGGCTTAGACAAGGTTGGACACCATCCATTCGCAATCGGCCAAACAAATACTACGGCTTACTACTTTAACTAACTAGGGTTATCACAAACCTAATTACTAACAAGATGTAAGTGAGAATTTCCAGTCCCAAGCCCTGCAGACTATCCAGTTATCCTTCCGCGGGTTGAGAGTTATAGGTGGATACATTGCCCGGAAGACAAATGTACCCTTAGGTGACTTAGAGGGTGCAACACATGACAGTGTGCTGGAAATGTGCTCTACTCGTCGGCAAGCTACAAGTCCATTAAAGCGCCCAGATAACGAGATTGCCTGTGACTGGGAATTCTCCATGTTCTAGTTTGATCTAATAATTAGCCTAATCCAATTTAGCGTGAGTCCCTGGCCGTGGTACCCAGGAAGTCACGTCCTAGACATGATGCAAGACAAGACAAGTGGATTGTGCAAACAAGCAAGCAGGAACACCCACGGTGTCAAGGCAAGTCAAGTTAAGTTACAGGTTACAAGTCAAGTCAGGAGTGCGCCGCCACGGGCCACTATCAAGTTATCAAGATAAATCATGTCAGGGTACTTGTCAGGGGTGCGCCACGACGGGCCACTATCAAGTCAGGTTGGTCGTGTCAGGAGTGCACCACTACGGGTCACTGTCATGCTATACTAGTTCCTTGTCATACCATGCTGTGTACAATAGTTATTCCAAACATATTAAGCAAAATCAAGTTCATGCCAAAAGGCGTAAGGATATAAAATGGGCGTAAAATACCTAATAAAATACTAATATAAAATAGGACTATAGAAGAGCCAAGATCAAGAAATAACAAATTCATTACAGACAAGTAGGTTGTGCAGGGTATGTACTGCGCAGGGTACCAAGTGCGCAGGGTGAGCTGCGCAGGGTACCAACTGCGCAGGGTGCCAAGTGCGCAGGGGCAGATGGCGCATGGATGGATTGCGCAGAAGGTAGACTGCGCAGGAGTGAACTGCGCAGGAGTTGGTTGCGCAGAGATGGATTGCGCAGGAAATGGGTTGCGCAGGAATGGTTAGCGCAGGAATGAACTGCGCAGGAATGGTTAGCGCAGGAATGGTTAGCGCAGAATCAGATTGCGCAGCGGCCAATGGCGCAGGGGCGCGCGCGCAATCGGACAGCGGCCAGGGCTGCGCGGTTCAGCACTGCGCTAAAGAGCGCAGGCTGGAGTCTTCTTCTCCAGGCCGAGAACAAGTCCAAGAACACAAAAACTTCAAATCTTCATAACTTGACCAAATCAAAACCAAATCTGGATTTTCAAAGTTCTAACTTGAGTAAAATTGAATTCTCTTCCACATGGAAGCATCAAAACAAGCAAAAATCAAAGTTTAATAGATCAAAACCAAGGAATTCCGAAAATAATCAAAACTCAGATCTAGAACAATGAAGACTCCAAATCACAAAATGTCAAGTTCTAAAGTTGATCTACATGTCCTAATCTATCAAATGGACAAATAAAATTGGGTGCTTATTTGTTGGCAAGGTGCACTTGCCTAAGTGTTTGTGTGGAGGAAGAAGAAGAAGATGGAGGAAATAAATGGAAATTATGGAGGAGAGAGAAAGGTTGGTAGGTTTTAATGGTGGTGGGTTGTGGTGTGTTGAGGGAGGAGTGTAGGTTAAAGTGTACCAATACATTATGAACCAAACTAAACCAACTTTCATAAAATAAAACCAAGCCATGGTCCAAGCCCATTTACGAGAAACCAGAATCCGCAAGTCGAGAAAATTAAAATACATGCCAAAAATCAAATACGAGCATAAATACGAAATACAGGAAATGGGGGTGACACACGGTTTGCCTCCGTGTTTCAAACGGAAAGTCTTAGTACGGTCCATGCAATACGGACATGAAAGACGATCATGCGTGTTCCATCCAGATAACATACCATAGGCCAGAAAGTCGTTGATGGTCCACATAAGTGCTGCCCGCATCTAAAAATTTTGTTTTCTAGATACATCGTACGTGTTGTAATCTACTTCCCACAACTAATTCAACTCATCAATCAATGGCTGTAAATACACATCGATATTCCTTTTCGGATTGTTCGGACCTGAGATAATAACGGTGAGGAACATATACGGAGTCTTCATGCACATCCAAGGCGGTAGATTGTACGGAGTGACGATCACAGGCCAACACGAATACTGGGATCTCGAAAGTCTGAATGGGGTAAAATCGCCGGAGCAGAGACCCAATCTGACATTACGCGGATCAGAATCAAAATCTGGATACTCTCGATCAAAGTGCTTCCATTCTTCTCCATCAGATGAGTGATCCAACACTCCTTCGATTTGTTCTCGCTTATGCCAACTCATATTTTTTACAGTTTTCTTCACCATAAACAACCGCTACAACTGCGGCATCAACGACAAGTAGTACATCGAATCGGTAGGCTTCCTTGCACCGACAGACTTTCCTCTACCACTGCCCTTGTAGCGATCAGCACCACAAAATCTACAGGCATCTTCATCCTTATCGTCTTTGTAGTACAACATGTACCCGTTGCGACATGCATCGATTTTCTCATATTCCATCCAGAGCGATCTCACCATCCTCTTAGACCGGTAAAAGTTTTTAGGCAACTTAGCACCCTCAGGCAATATTTCTATAATCAACTCCATAAGTCGGTTGTAGCAATCTTGTGACATATTAAAATCGGACTTGATGCTCAACAATCTTGTAACCACCTCCAACGGTGAATGATCCTCACAATCAGGATATAATGTAGTCCTTGCATTCTCCAGCAACTCCATGAACTTTACAGCATCGGCGTTCAGTGCCTCCTCAGGTGCATCATGATTGTTCGAATTAAAACTAGGCCCCGTCGCATCAAAAACCATGTTCACCAATCCATCGTCGTAAGCAGCGTGGTTGTAGACATCAACATAAGGCTCATACTCCGATGCTAAGGATACAAGTTCTCCGTGTGCGCTCCACTGATAGTAATTCGACGTGAAATCCTTCGAGTATAAATGATACGTGACTTCCACTTCTGGATGATATTTCAAGTTGCAACATCTCACACACGGGCACTTAATTTTGGTACCGTCCATGTACTGAGGGAACGCCTTGGCAAACTACAGAAACTGCTGTACACCCTCTATAAATTCATCCCGCATACCGCACATGTCATCAGGATGACGGTTGTACATCCACGATCGATTCCGCAGATAGTAATTCAGCTCCATATCCATTTGAGGATAATTCTGTAAGATAGATACAAGCACATCGTTGAAACACTTGTAAAAGTAATCATAATACAACAAGTGGTAATAGATATGATGTATCATATATAGTTTCTTTCCCTCTCTTTACTGTGAACCTTGGTTAACATTAATATTTTTACACTTCTCTAGGGTGAGGTTGAGGTAGATATCCTATGATATAGAATAGTTGTCACGACCCGCACCCTGATTAGGGGCACGAGAACGTGGGTACGTCCAGCCTACGCCGCAGTATCGGCGGTAGAACGCTGTATAGGTCATCTATAACATCTAACATCTAACAACAAGATATACAAACCTGTCATCTCCGTACGGAGGTATAACATAACAACTCAACTCTATATCTCAAACACAAGTCTAGGAAAGATAGAGCATGATATGGAATCAGACGAAAGGAAGAAACTGAATATATATATATATAGAGTTACCACACCACACAAAGTAGATGTCCAACACAAATAAGTACAAGACCTGAAATATAACTAAGTCACAACTAACAATCGGAACAGTCCGATACAAAATGAAAACTGTAAACACTAGACTAGACTAGGCACCCTCTACTAAGCTAGATGCTCCTCAGGCTCCTGAAGGTCACCCTCATGTGTCCCATAGAAGGTAGGACAGTCACCATCATCATCTGTAATATTTTCAACAGGCCCAGTCAGGACAGGAACGAGCACAATACATCTCACGCAGTTCATATCATGTTGGGAAATGTAAAGCATGCATAGAGTAAGATACATGGACTGTAAAGAAATATATATAAAATGAGAGAGATTTGATAACTGGAAATATCTATATATATACGATAAGTAAGAACTGTAGGTAACCTGTGATTTAGAGCATGAGATGGTTATATAAACAGGCTTAGGACATATACAAGATTTCACAAGATTTCACAAGAATTTGTACAAGATGGGATTTGATCACATAACCATTTCCTACTCACCCTCCCCAATCAATACACAAGGATCCAGTCAAGTTACGTTACCTTATACAAGAGGTTTTTATCATGTTAGCTCACGTGATCATGAGAGTACAAGATTGCACAAGAGTATACATGAAAGCGGTGTACATGAAATACAAGATGTTCGCAAAAAGCACATGACAACTGTATCTGATGCACCCTGAGGGAGATAACATCGCATGACAAGATCCATATAGTACCAATCCGTGATAATGACGTGACAGCATCATGTAAGGTATTCTAGAGCAAGAATATAAATCCTAACAAGTATGAAAAGATCAAAGAATGTACTCGCCTGTCACCCTGTATGACTGATATGAATAGATGTCCGAACTGGTGTCACAGAGTCCTATTTAGAGTAAAACAGGTCACAACATATCCACAATGGTAAAAATAGAGTATACAATGCATACTACATGATTCTAGGTCAATCTGGTCAAAAGTCAACTCTTGGTCAACTCTGGTAAACTCTAAAGTCAAACTAGTCAAAGTTAGGTCAAAACTAGTCAAAGTTAGGTCAACACTAGTCAAACTAGTTAGGGTTTTAGTCAAACTAGTTAAACTAGTTGTTTTAGGTCATTCCTAGTCAATTCCAGGTTAACTAGGTCAAATTTGACCTAAGGTTGACTTTGGTCAACCCTTAGTCAACAAGGGTCAACTAGTAGTGTTTTAGGTCATTAGGGTTAGCCCCAAGCCATAGGCTAGTACTCTTGGCCATAGGCTAGTCATAGGGTTTCCATATAACCTATAACTAGAAGTCATACATATAAACATATATCTACATATATGGATATACCCAAGTATCCACTACCTATATACCAATATATGAATACTAAATATACTACAAACCCCCCACTCACATATATCTATATATTGACATAAAGAGACCTAATACAAATGTATATATATCATTTATATATACATACACACACACACATATATATATATATATATATATATATATATATATATATATATATATATATATCAACCTATCAACCTATATATATATATATATATATATATCACCTATATATAGAGATAAGAGAGAGAGACTTAGAGTAAGAGAGAGAGAATGAGAGAGAGAGTGAAGAGAGAAGTGCAGGACAGTGAGAGAGGGCTGGACAGAGAAGGCTGGACAGGGGGGAAAGGGTTCCAGAATTTCTGGAACCAAGTTGGCTCCCCAACACACACATACAATGACATATATACTTACATATGTATATATATACATAACTCCACCTATACACTACCATTTATTCCCAAATCTCACCCACACTCACATATACATATATACTACGTATATACATACTAAAATACACTCATACAATGCATTAAACATATCAAATTTGGTTTTGAAATCCACTTTTGAAAACTGGGAAAATCCTAAAAATAGGAACTGTGGACTGTTTATCTCGAAACAGGGTAACTCGAAATACACACTCTGAAACGAGCTAAGACTCGAATCAATTGGTTGGTAACTGACACCCCATAGATACCCTAGTGTCCTAGGTGCCTGACATGACACCCTGACACGGTTTTACGTGTCCAAACTCACAAAAACACTACACGGGTAAATTCCTGACACTCAACGCGTGCACAGCATCGTGCACGCGTTCCACGTGTTCGTAGACACACCACGAGACACGACACGTCTCGTGGTCGTGCACATGTGTAGCCCACACATAGGGCTACACGTTGCATACCCTGACACGTGTCCACGACACTCATGGACACAAAATGAATCCCGTATCAGTCGTGAAAACACGACTGATACACGCGTGTTTCGACAGCGTCGTGCACGCTGTCACACGCCTCGTGCTCGCGACACAGGACACGATACGTCTCGTGTTCGTATCCTCGTGTACGCCACGAATAGGGCTACATGCCCGTGTCATCACGAGACACCCAAGTGTCGTGTCCATGCGACACGACACGCTCAAAGTCGTCCCCGCGCGCGTGTGCGCTGACAGCCCGTGTCCAATACGAGTGAGATTTCTCACTCGACACGACACGAGGCGACACCAAATTTTGGGGGCATGTGCGCAGACACTGCCCCCTCGTGTCCACCAATTTTGGTGTGTCCTAGTGGTCTGTGCAGTGCGCACGAAGGGGGGGGTAGCAGGGCATGCACGAGGGTCTCGTGCAGTGGGTTCGTGTCCAATTTGGACACGGACACAGCACGAAAACGTGCTCAGTCTAGGAGTTTTGTGATCAGCAAGTCTAGGGCTACTAGGTTATGTAATTTGTTTTACATTTTAACAAAATCCATTTCTCAGTGGCATTTCATCAAACATGGTTTCCTAGTTTAGGATACGTGTCCGATACGGACACCAAACCAACTCAAACTTTCACCAAATTTGTCCTACAGTACCCTAGTACCTAGCTGCATGCAAATATGAAGAGAAAACACAAAATTAACAAAGTTTATGGGCATTTACCTATTTGTGCAAATCCAATAAAAATCAAAGAAAGGGGGGGGGGGGAGGGTGTGTATCCTTCAACTTTGTGATGCCAAAAGCTTCCAAATCCTCAATAGCAGGCCCTAACTAGTACCCTCTAGTGTAGGGGAGTCCAATGCAAGAAACTAGAGGTAATTTGGATCAAAATTGATCAAGTTGTGGTATTGTGAAGAAAATGGGATTTTCTAGGATTTAAATTCATGTAAAATTTTCATGAATGAAAGAAATGGGATTAAATAGAAATGTGGGCTGCTAGGGGGATGCCCTTGGCTGCCATGGGGGTAGGGGAGGTGTCCTTGGCTTTCTTCTAGGCTAAGGCAAGACTTTGTGTAAAGGGGTTGGGATATTTTGACAGGGTATATCAAAACTATAATGAGATAAGGCAAGAGAACAGTGTATAACATGTACAAAAATCTGGAACTGCTATCTATGTGAGTTTAGCACTAGTTTCAACATGTGATCGGCTTAGAACTTGATACAATGTTTGGCCTAGCTAATCATACGTGAGTATATGATTAACACTATACAGTGAGGATACAATGGTGATACAATGATAATACAATCTGGTACCGTGGGGTATTGATCACATATCTACGCTAACACTCCCATCCCTGACTAATATAGTGGATCCAGTCATGACACGTCATGACACACATTTTCTGTGAAGTAGCTCTCATTCACAGGAATCGTGTCTATACAATAAACAAGAAAACAAGGAAGACTTGCACAAGGCATACCATATATAAGAGAATAACATCTTATGGCGGGATCCAAACAAATATAAATCCGTGTGAACAATGTGTCAAGAGAACAAGGATATCTATACTAAATACTAGAAACAAAGACGATATCATAAAATAGAAATATTATCAGAGAATGTACTCGCCTGGTACTCTGAATGACTGATGAAAACAGATGTCTGAATTGGAGTCTCAAAATCCTAGTTAAGGCAATACAGGTTATAATGTATTCAAATATAAGGTAAATAAAATATACGACATGATTCTAAGTCAAATCTAGGTCAAAGTCAACTCTAAGTCAAACCTGGTCAACTGTTTAGGTCAAACAAGGTCAAACGAAGCTAAACTAAGTCATATTAGGTCATAACAAGTCAAAGTAAGTCAAACTAGGTCAATCTAGGTTAAGGGTTGACTTATAGTTGACTTTTGGTCAACTGGTCAACTCTAGGTCAACCAAGGTTAATGTTGACTAAAAGTTGACTTTTGGTCAACTGGTCAAGTTAGGTCAAGTTCTGGACCTTTCTAGTCAAGGTGTTGACTTTCGGTTGACTTTTGGTCAAAAAAGTCAACTGAAACCGAGGTCGAAACTAGACTAAGTCCACTATTGCTAACTATTACCAACCATAATATCCTAAATATATCTATATATTAAAGTAGAAAACTCATATCTTAGAAAATAGGCATTACCTTAACTTACCCTTTCTTACCTTTCTAAGGTAATCTCATTACCTTAGCCTCTATCTCAACTCTAGCCTTCTCTACCCTCATTCTAAGTATTCCCCAACTCCCTACTAGTATTCTAACCATTCTCCTAATATATCGATACCGTACCATGGTATCTTGACACTCAACTCCGTATCTTGAAGTATCAAGATACCTTACCCTTCACATAAGGTAAAACCCATTTACCTTGTGATACCATCTTGGCATCACAAGATACCACTCGATTCTAACCCTCACTCTAGTCCATGACCAATATATATCTCCATATCTAATCCTAACTCAAATCCTAATATCATATATATGCATCTTACCCTCTAATATAAATACCTTAACATATGACATACCTCAACATGTCACTTACTAACATGTGACAAGCTTATTTTCTACCATTCTAACCACTAACTTTTCCACCAACCTACACTCTTCTAATACTCACAAATATAGGGGTTTTATAGTAGATATTTTGGTGGATATAGGGGAGTACACTTGGGGACTTGTTGGGGGTGTATTGGGGGGTCAAACTAGGGTTGCTGCTGCTGTGTGGGCTGAAATTTCAGCAGCATATGGCTGCTGTGCAGTCCCCCTTTGGAAATTGCTAGCTGCTGCTGTGGGGGGGGGGGGGGGGGGGGGGAGAGGGGTTTGGTTGCCCTATAACTCCCCCTCAATACCCCTTTACTTCCTTTACAAAACCCCCTTTGTTTCCACTCCAAAAACACTCTAAAAATCCACTCAAAAACCACACAAAACCACTCAAAACCACTCACAAAAAAACCACTCTACAACTCACTTCTCACCACCACTCACCACACTCTCAACCAAACACTCAACCATAACCTCCAACATGATAGATATGATCCCCTCCACTCTCTCTACACATAGTATACACCACCACACACCCACACACATATCAATATATAACAATATAGCTCAAAACAGTCCATTTTGCAATATATCACAAAAGTGGCTTAAACACATTGATTCTCCCAAAACACTATGTATGAAACTTCACCCTAATGTTGATACCATGTTAGATCTACCCTCTAAACATTATAAAACTGAAATTAGAGATTAAAATAGGCCATTGGCATAAAAACAAATACATGTGATGTCCTATATTGGGATCTACCAAGTAGGACACAAGACACACCTATAACATCCTCAAATGGACTCCAAATGGTCTCAACATTGAATCTAAAGGAGACACATGAATGGGGGTGGATCCTATGTGTAACACCCAGTTTCTGAAATGAGGGTAATTTTGAAATTTTGTATTTAAATTATTTAATTATGGTTTTTAAATTTAATAATATGATTTTTGGTGATTTTTAATAATTTTAAAATTATTTAAATCATGACTTGTGATTTGGTGTGCAGCTAGTGAAGCCGTAGTGAACTGCCTGCCCTAGAGCCTAACCATGTGGGTAGAGATTTTGTTTATTACATTTAGCTTGAGGATATTGGTTATCTTGAATTTATTTGAAATTATTATAATTATTTGGAATTAATATATACTATATTAAATGGTGTGATTTAATATTATTTAATTAATTGTCATGTGATTGTTAGTAGTCCCAACCTAGAATTGACCTAACCTAGGTTAGTCCTAGTTAGTCATGGTTAGACTAAGTTAGAAATTGAGTTGGTCATGGTTAGTCATGACTAGTTAGAATGACTAGGTTGCAACTTGATTAAAGGGGGACCTTGTTTTTGACCATTGAATATGCTAGATGGGATGAGAGCCCTTAGATTGAATCCCAAAACCCTAACCCTAACATTATGACCAGCCTAGGGACTCTCCCTCCTTGCTATAAAATCCCTCTCAAAGTTTGTGCCTCCTCTTTATTCATCCCTCCATTTTTTCTAAGGAAAGGTTTGCTCTCTATTGAAAATCCTTCATAGTTTATTCAATATTAATCCATTTTCATTGAAACTTCTTCTATTGTAACCTAATTAGTGTCCCCCTACTGTTGGTGGAGGCTATTCTCAGGATTGATACAATTTGGAGCCATTGGCTAGCTTGAGGAGATCTCATTTTTGGGGCTTTTCCTTATGAAGGAACACACCTAGGTAACTTTCCATTCCCTCTACCAAATCTCGATTTCCTTGCATGGTTAGGAAGTCCTAGGTTCCCTCTCTCTGTTGGTATAGGCATTGCTAGGGTTCGTGTCCAGTACGTGTCCATATCGGACACGTATCAGACCATGGTCGCAAGTGTTCGACCTAATACCTCAATAGGATTTTCTTCACTGTTTTTGAATTGTGTTTGAATGAAAATTCTTATTTTGTTGTCGCTTACGCGACTGTGCTTGACTGAGTTGGATTTGAGTCGTGTCCGAGTCGAAATGGACTCGCGGACACGGTCGCGTGCGCCTGGGCGCACTGTCCTGCTACCCGCAGGGTCGTACGACTCATACTGGACACTTGGGCACGTGCCATTGGACGTGGAGCTTGGGGCAGTGTCTGACACGACACTCCCCAAGTCTCGTGTCACTTGGTGGCGTGTCGGGCGCGTGCGGACACGCGCACTGGTCACACACTGAGACTGTGCGCACAGGAAACACGCATCTGATACGCACGTGTAGCTATGACACGACACTACTTGGACACGTTTCAGTCACTTGGACACGTACCTAAACCCTAGGTGTACACGGCCACGTGTCCCAACGTGGCCTGTATCGTGCGTTTGACATGTGTGCACGCGTGCACGATACTGTTCTGTGCACAGATTTGTGTCTGTGATATATGTTTGACTTGGACACGTTTGTGTCCATTTTGGTAGACACAAACACACCACAAAATACGCACACATTGTGTTTATGTATTACCAACCTTAAATTTATTGTTTTAATTTAAATTGCATTGTTGTTTCTCAAATTCCCTACAAATTTCTGATACCTATATTCAGTTCTATTTTATGTTGATCCCAGGTTTTTAAATTCGTTTTTGGTCATCAATTTAACCTTTCTAAACTGTAGAGTAGGGTGGTTTAGGGCCATGTATGGGCTCACCTATATGTTAGCTAGATGTGTGTCGATTTTGACATGTTTTGGGTTTGAATTGGTGTTGTGTGATTCAAATCTAGGATTTCAATTTTTGAGGACTGCTAAAATGGTTTAACTGTTGGTTGATGTTTAAATTTCTTCATGTGATATCTGAGATTTATGTGCCTTCACAGATTTTGAAATCATTCCTGAGGTTTCATTTTGATTAGTTATGTTAATGCTAAAATCATGTCCTAATATATCCTGTTTTTCAGATTTTGAAATCTGAGTGTTAGCATCATTTTAACCCATTAATCACTGCTATTTGCATGTAATTCAAGCCTAACATGTACTCCTATGTATTATCTAAGTGTATGAGCAAATTTGGGTTGTAGTGATATAGTTTTGAGTTCTAAAACTGAGAATGTGTTTGAGGCATAAAACTGAGATTGTTCTTCTATTTTGCTGAAATATTAGACAATGGGGTTGGTTTCTAATTTGATATCTGAGAATGAAGTGTTGATATCAAGAGATTGATGAGTGTTTATTCTTGTTAAACTGATTTCCCTTCTTTTTTTCAATGGCAATAGTTCCTTTAACTGATATGGTTCCCTGTTCCATGCCACTGTTATATTCCTGTTTTACACAAACACCTGAGTTCAATACTTGAGAGTGATTTCCTTTTCCTGTGCACTATTTAACCCTCACACTCTCAAGCCTAACCTAAACACACACATGGCTACACATACTCAATGCACACACACAACCCTCTGAAAACCTGGGACTGATTCTAGGTTTTCCTCACATCCCCCCCTTGACACACTGGTTCACTCTAATATCCCACACATTCACAAATCTGAGACTGACACACTGGACACTGGAATTCAATTCCTGAGATTTTGTACACAGGTTCCTAATCAATGTTTCCCTATTTTATCTATACTGTTAGCTATCACTTGACACTACCCTTGCCTAAACTGAAACCTTAACCTTACCATGGCTTATACCTGTCCATACAAGTTCCCATATCTGTCCTACACAAGCCCCTAAACCTGCCCATTTGCCCCCTATTTCAGTCCTTAGTACCACCCTAAACCAGTCCATAGGACAGCATACATTTCAGCCCCTTAGCCTTGTTGGCAGTCCCCAGACCAGTCCCCTTCATTGTCTTCCTCTTTAGGATACCACATTTGTTCACTCACCTACCTACATTGCTGTCTTAATACCTGTACCAAAATCCCCCCTACATGACTGTCCAACAGGCCCTTAACCAACTCATGGCTATCCTAAACTAGTCCTTATCACCCCACCACCTGTCACACATGTGCAAGCCTCACTTCATACACTCACACACATACACATGACACCATAGGACACCCCCTTAGTTCCCCGTCAAACAAGTTTTCCTGTTTTACACTCTACACACACCAATATTTCTTATCACACACCATCTAATCTAGTACACACACACATATGCCTTGACGCCCTCACATGTTTGCACACCCACACTCTTTCCTCCCCTCTCTACATCTATATATATATATGTGCATAATAAATCAACTTGTATATATATGTTAAGTCTATATAAATGTAGTGTGATGTTTCCTAATGTGTATAACTATAACATTGTAATATTAGAAGTTTATAATGTGAATGTGCCCCTTTTCTATATATATGTATATAAGGTGTAGGAGCAATGTTTTTACCAATATAGGTTGTATTGGCTCATATAGATTCCTATATTATAGCCTATGTATATATGATATTATACACATGTGATTTGTGTGTCATAGACTTGTAAAGCTTGTGATGTGATGTGTGCTGCTAGGATAGGCTGATTAGACTTGTTAGACCTAGATAGTTGAGTCTAGACTATCTTGACCATAGTTGACCTAGTTGACTGGTATAGTTGACTGAAGTTGACCAAGAGTTGACTTTGGTCTAGATCGACCTAGATTCATGTAGAACTCATAGTAGTGCATCTTATTACCATTCTGGACTTGTTGTGACTTGTGTTGCTCTAACTAGGAGTCAGGTACCTCATCTCGGACAGTACATTTTCACAGCTATTCAGATACCAGGCGAGTACATTCTCTGATCATTTCATAACTTGCTTAGAATTATATTCCTGCTCTAGTTTACCTTATTTGATGCTGTCACGATATTATCACGGATTGGTACTATATGGATCCTTGCTTGAGATGTTATCCCCCTCGGGAGCATCGGATACATTGTGCCATGTGTTTCATGTACATCGTGTATTCCTCGCTCTCTTGTTATCCATGTTTATCATGTACTTCATGCTCGTTCGTGCTTGCTTGTGTACTCTCATGTGCTATCATGATCGGTCGTGTTTCCCATGAATCTCATGTATAACCTATACTTCATGTGCACCCTTCGTGGGCCTTCGTGTGGAATTCATGTGCACTCAGTTCTCTGAGCCTCGTGAATACTTCATGTATACCCATCTATGGGCTTCATGTGAAAATCATGTGCGTAACATAACTTGTCTGGATCCTTGTGTATTAATTGGGGGCTTGGGGGAGTATAAATAGTCATGTGAACAATTCCAAAGTAGAATAGCCATGTACACCTCTTTAGTATAGCCATGTGCAAATCAAGCCGTTCACATGTCGACTTTGTACTCTAAATCACTAGTCACTGGTAGCTCTCTACTTATAGTAGATATTTCTATTACAGTTCTCTTCCTGTTTACATCATGTATTTCTTTCAGTTTCATGTATCGTACTCTCTTGCATGTTTATATTTTTCTAACCTGTTATGATCTGCGTGAGATGTATTGTGCTCGCTCCCGTCCTGACTGGACCTGTTAAAAATTTTACAGATGATGATGAGGAACCCTGCACCCCTTACTTTGGAGCTTGCCTAGATGACACTCGCGACCTGGACCCCTGGGGAGGTTCAGGCAGCTACTGAGGATGGCACCCTTGCTTAGTGTAGATAGCTCAGTTTATTCTCTTTTCATGTTTAGCTGTTGTCTTATTTTCAGAGTTGTATATTCTTAGAGATTTTGAGACTGATAGATGTTGAGATTTGTATTCTTCTGTTGTGCCTCAGTTGAGGAGTTTCTTATCTATTTCCATTCGTGCTACATTCTACCTTAGTTTGTGATTGAGTTGTACCTCTGTGTTGGACTCCTTCTGGAGAGTATTACATGTTAGCTAGTTATAGTTCATAACCTAGAACAGCGTTCTACCGCCGACACTACGGCGTAGGCTGGGCGCTGTTACGTACTCGTACCCTCACGGCGGGTGCGGGTCGTGACACTATGGATTCAAAACTAATTAATATACAAAGAAAATCAAGTTAGAGGATAGATTTTACCTATTGGGAGTTGAATCCCAATAAAAATCTTTAGGACACGGCTCCGATACGAAGATCTATCCAAAAGGATACCTCCCTTTGCACCTTGCCCAAATTCTTGGATAGAATCCTTCCTTGATGGTGTGTGACGGATTAGAAGAAGTTTGGATGGAGGAATGTGAGGGAAAGGAGATCAAATCAAAGAGGGGAGCTCTCTAATTTGGGGAAGAACACAAGTAGAAATAAAAAGAGGCAAGATAAATGAGAAGGAAAGAGACCTAATGTCTCCTATATGGCCAGCCATTGGGAGGGTATTGGGCCTTGGGTGAAACCCCAATAAGGCTTCTACATGTCTCTTTAGGTCAAGTCTAGGTTTGGTTCAAGTTTGGAGTCAAAAGGGCTAAGTTTGGATCTCTAACTTAACTATTCTAACTAGTGGTAACTAATCTAACTTCTAACTTAAATGGTGGATTTTGTGGGCCATGTCTAACTTAAGTTTAGGTCCCATCTAGAGTCTAAGCTACCCGGGTCACTAACACAAGTCGGAACGAGGCGAAACTTAAACCCGACTAAAAAAATCCTATAAGAACGATATTAAAAATATAAAATTTCCAAAATGTGAAAATATGAAAAATGACCAAAATACCGTTAGCCTAAAAAGTGGAAATTTGCTAATCAAAACACTCGATTCGGTCTCCGTGGTCATGGTTAGTCTCTAGACTAAATAGTTTCTAGGGTTGTACTAACAAAACAGCAAAATTATGTCAAAGCACACGACTTAGAAAATTATGACATGTTGGTCTTCCGACACCGCGATAACGTAAAATTCATATTAAGGGTCTTTGACAAGGTGACATGTTGTGAAAAGATATATCCTTATAGTTCTCCTACGGATGTTGAAGAAAACCTATGTACTTCCTCCAGGTCATGCCGCCGGCTGTGCTGCTTCCCCGGCCTCCTAATCCTGCCCACTTCTTCTCCCTTGCCTCTACTCTGGAGCTGGATATCATATGTGGCTGAGAGAGTCAAATAAGAAGAAGGAAAGTAGGGAGGAGCAGATGGGTCCAGAGCTATGGTGGATTAGAGGAGAAAGGAAGAGGCTTGATCAGAATGGAGGAATGGATGGATGGAAGAGAACTAAAAAGCACCGATCCTTCCTGTTGTGAGAACGGATGGCTCAGAACACAACCCAAAATTCATTCTAGCATACATTAGTATGAATCATCTATGTTCTGTACATATGGTGTAGTATACGTTCTTATCGAATCTAGTATGTAGTATCTGAAGAATGTAACAGAATCAAGATGAACTCACATAATGTAATACTAAAACGTCATCTACTACTATATAAGATATAGTGATAGGTTATCGTATCATCATTGTCGAGGGATGAGGGTCGAAGGACAGTCAACTTTATCTACGGCTACATAGTTTCTGCCTCGCCAGTCGAATGGCTGCAGGGACTATGTCCTGATCACCATGTCGTACCGTAGATTTATGCAAATAGAGCTGGAGCCAAAATACAGAAACCAAAATACAAAATACAGAATCTAATCCCTGGCTTCGCCGAAAATATAAAAACAAAGATTGACACACAGTTCTAATTCATATGTGTTTTAAGTGTGAGAACAGATGGCTCAGAACACAACACAAAATTCATTATAGCATACATTAGTGTGAATCATCTATGTTCTGTACATATGGTGTAGTATACGTTCTTATCGAATCTAGTATGTAGTATCTGAAGAATGTAACAGAATCAAGAATGAACTCACATAATGTAATACTAAAACATCATCTACTACTATATAAGATATAGTGATAGGTTGTCGTATCATCATTGCCGAGGGATGAGGGTCGAAGGACAATCAACTTTATCTACGGCTACATAGTTTCTGCCTCGCCAGTCGAATGGTGCAGTGACTATGTCCTGATCACCATGTCGTAGTCCAATACAATTCAGAGATTGACACAATATTAATTCATATATGTAGTCCAATACAAATAGTCTAATACAAAAACAACCCACAATACAAATAGTCCAATACAAATAAGTACTAATAGCTAATAAGAACCACGCAGCTCAAGCAAACGCTCAGTGATACGATCAAGCAACCACCTCAAAAAAGTGGGATCGACGGCATTTGGAGAGATGTAGTCCCTTGCAAGTGCTACATCAATAGAACTCCCGGTCTCACTAGCTACCGGTGCTGGATGAATAGAACTCCCGGTCTCACTAGCTACCGGTGCCACTTTCTCCTTAACAGTAGGAGGAGCCACCTTAGCATTCACTGTTTTCCTCAAACGACGTGCCGTTCCTCGGGTCATGGGTGCCATCTGGTAAAATCAATATTCACAGGGAAGAGCGGTTGAAAATGAATGAGAGAACTATCAGAGAATCACATAAAACTAACTAGAACTGAAATACAGTAATTGACAAATAAATGAGAGAACTATCAGATGTGATACTTAAGTATCAATGCGATACTCGAGTATCGGTATTGTGATTGCGATACTGATACACATAGGAATGGTCTGATACTCAGAGTATCGGTATCGGACCATTCCGTATTACTCAGAGTATCAGTAATACAAAATAAAAAAATATAATATGTATAAAGAATTAGAAAACATACATAAGCTTTGGCAGCCATCTTCTTCGTCATCTCTGTCCAGAAATCTGCTCTGAGTCAATCCTTTGCTCCAGAGCTCGAGTGGACATCCTTGAGTAGGACGTATACTCAGAGAGATCACCTTTACAAGAATAATATCAGTAGTGGGATTGAGTGTTGGAGGAGATATTATCAGAGTGTACGTCCTACTCAGATGGGTCTCCACCGTTACTATTTTTTTTTGACAGCATGGTAGATGTGCTCCATCAACAGATTCTTGTTCTGAGCCAAAACTTTGTCCCGGAGCTCAATTGGACATCCTTCGTGTAGAGCTCGAGTGAAAGGTTCCTGACAGCATGGTGGTCTCCTTTGTCAAAGGATTCGTGCTCATCCCACAAAGGTTGTAGGACGAGCAAGAATCCTTTGACAAAGGAGACCACCATGCTGTTAGGAACCTTTCACTCGAGCTCTACACAAAGGATGTCCAATTGAGCTCCGGGACAAAGTTTTGGCTCAGAGCAAAAATCTGTTGACGGAGCACATCTACCATGCTGTCAGAAAAAAATAGTAACGATGAGAGACCCATCTGAGTAGGACGTACACTCTGATAATATCTCCTCCAACACTCAATTCCACTACTGATATCATTCTTGTAAAGATGATCTCTCAGAGTATACGTCCTACTCAGATGGATCTCTCAGAGTATCCTCTCCGGTTGGTTGTCCTAATTCATGTGTTTTAAGTGTGGGAACGGATGGCTCAGAACGCAACCCAAAATTCATTCTAGCATACATTAGTGTGAATCATCTATGTTATGTACATATGGTGTAGTATACGTTCTTATCGAATTTAGTATGTAGTATCTGAAGAATGTAACAGAATCAAGATGAACTCACATAATGTAATACTAAAACGTCATCTACTACTATATAAGATATAGTGATAGGTTGTCGTATCATCATTGCCGAGGGATGAGGGTCGAAGGACAGTCAACTTTATCTACGGCTACATAGTTTTTGCCTCGCCAGTCGAATGGCTGCAGGGACTATGTCCTGATCACCATGTCGTACCATAGTTTCTGTCTCGCCAGTCGAATGGCTACAGGAACTATATGTCCCGATCACCATGTTACCAATTAACCAACCAACAAAACTACTTGTTACAAATATCGACACTATCGGTGCGTTCGAATCGTAGTATCACATTTTTTGGTGTCGAAAAACAAATAATTATTACTAAATTATCAGATTTTTCGGCACTATCGGTGCCCCTGACCAAGCCACCCCCTACACCACCCCTAGCCCTAACCCGAACCCTACTCCTAGCTCCCCTCCCCCAGCCGCCCTCGTCCCCCCTGCGCCGGAGAGAGTGAGAGCGCCGGAGAGAGTGAGAGAGAGGGTGGGGAAGAGTACCACGTACCGGAGAGAGAGGAGAGTCGTCGGAGAGAGTGACAGCGCCGGAGAGAGTGAGAGCGTCGGATGGGGGGAGGAAAGAGAGTGAGAGCGCCGGAGGGGAGGAGGAGAGTCGCCGGAGAGAGTGACAGCGTCGGAGAGAGTGAGAGCGCCGAATGGAAATGAACCCTAACCCGAACCCTAACCCTAGCTCCCCTCCCCCAGCCACCCTCGTCCCTCCTGCCCCACCCCTCCAGCCACCCCCACTCACCCCAACCACCCGTATTCCCCCTGTACCTCCCTCCGAGCCACCCGCATCCCCCCTGAACCTCCCTCCGAGCCACCCGTACCCCCCAAACTGTAGGACCGTTGAGCACCTCTAGAGGGGGGGGGGTGAATAGAGTGCGTGTGTACAGCGGAATATAATCACCAATTAAAAATTTAAACTATGGTAGATATGTAAGAGACAGTAAATAGAGATAGAAAATTTAAACTCAGTGACACGGCGATATATACTGGTATCCCTCTGAGAGGACTAATCCAGTCTCGAGTACTCTTGCTCGATGTTAATCCACTATGGCACAAGCTTTAACTGAGAGCTTGCAGTCTCTTACAACACCGTGCTTGGTGACGAGCGCACGACCAGCTCCACACACACACCGTGCTTGGTGACGAGCGCACGACCAGCTCCACAACAAGAAAAGTTATTGAAACTTGGAACGACCTCTTTACAACTCTTGAGTAACCAAAAGACTCTAAATCAACTCTGATAGTACTGGCTTTTGGCTAAGAGATGTATAGGTGAGATTTGAAAATCTTGGATCGTTTGAAAACACTTGAGTAATAGAAAAGAGAGAATGAAGAATGAATTGATGATTTGAAATGAAAAGTTCTTCTCTATTTATAGGTGTTTTCTCCAACCGAACTCGGGCATAACTCGGACAGAGTTCGGATGCAAATATCTCGCAAAGAGACGTTGCTCGCATATTTGGAGGCAACAGAAATTTGAATAACTTATGACCGAACTCGGTCAGAGTTCGGACCGAACTCGGGCCGAACTCGGTTAGGAGTTCTGTCAGGAGATATTTGAAAATCTTTTGCAAAAATAGTTTTCAAATTTGTTTTTGGTTTATTTGTAAAATCATTTTGAAAGACTATTTGCGAAATATGTTTTTGAAATATTTGTAAACGAAAATACGAATGGTAAATAGGTAGGCTTTTTGAAATGTGGACAGTTTTAACCCTAAGCCAGTATTACCATAATTGATTTTACAGAATAAATCCTAGACTCAATAAAATATAAAATACAGAATAAAATGAGAAATGAGTCGCCAGTAGATTTGATGATGTTGACGCTTTGATTGATGCAGTACATCGTCCGTTGAATATGATTTCATGAATCCTGAAATGATTAGCAGTATTTCCTATATTTTGTGTATTGACTAAAGTGTATGTTGATTATCGAAATCGGGTGTGACCATGGAATGGGCCAACAATCTCCCCCATTTTGATAATTGACAAACTTGAGTCTATACCAAAATATATTTATATAAAATAGAACAAAATACAAAGTACCTGAAAAAAATATTTGGATTTTTGGATTTTGTTTTTGGATTGTTGTATATGCGCGCTTTGGTATACTCTTTTATGCGCGCTTTGGTATACTCTTTTTCTCCCCCTTTGTCAAGTAGTAAAATGAATAGGCTCCCCCGTAAATCGTGAAGCCAACAATAGACAAACACAAGACAAAGTGAAGCAAAAAGAAATAATCACAGCATAGACATATATGGAACAACTAATATAGAATAAACCAACTCATAATAAACTGAAATAACATAGAAGTTTCCACTAGAAATCCAAAGAGTACAACTGATAATGTCTAACTAAACAGTTTAGACATAAAAAAAAACTACTACATCAACTAATCAAATCAATATCCACTAGTCCAAGGCTGAATCCACGTCACATCGTGGGGTCGTCCGCACCGGGAGGATCATGAGGGAAGTATGCTGCAGTCGGGTCGAAGAACTGAAAGGTAACCTCATCAGTGAAACGAGGACCCGAAAAAGCAGGGTAAGGAAGGATGGTGACCGGATGGACTGGATTCTGAGCCAGGCTATAGTGGAGGTCAGCAATACTATTTCTCAGCACCTGGGCCTGAGAAATATGCCGGAACTCTGAGTCCTGATGACGTTGCGTAGAGACCGCAACAAAATCATCGAAGCGCTGGTAGAAAGTCGGATCGAATCCTGGGGCAGGGGCCGGAGCAGGAGGAGCATCAGCTGGAGGGACCTCAGCATCAGCAGCTGAAGCAGGAGCAGTTCCAGGTGGTGCAGGAAATCGACGAGAACGAGTCAGCTCAACAGGAGGAGAAGAGATGGCACACGTCTCAAGATCAATCTCGAAACGTCGAAATATAGAAGCAAGGTGCATAGGATATACTAGATTCCTACCTGCATTTTTGCAGTTAAGCATCCAGGACATCATAGTTTTAGAAACGGAAAATGGGATGCCAAAGTGGATGTGATATAGAGCAGATAGTTCCAAAAAGGTAACTTCATCAGTGGAGCCTTTCTTCGGAAGAAGAGCAGAAAATATCTTACGATGAAGCTCATAGAATGTTTGGTTCAGATGTTTGGCAAAAATTCTCCTGGGAGGAGGGTTAGGATGACAAATTAATTCCCTAAAAGAAGCCAGAATGACATCAGCAGGGAACTGAATGTGGTAGATGTCAACTAATGCATCACCAAGATCAGGAATATAAAAGAATTCACTGATGTCGGCAGCACTAAATTCTAATTCTTGCCCAGCAATAAAAGAATAGAAATTGCCGTTTGGTTTTACCTGCAGATTGCAGTAAAACATACGGACTACATTGTCATAAATGCTCTCTTGGACCTCGAAGAAATTGCGGTATCCAAGTTGGTCAAAAATGTGAGCATATTCAAAGAAAGTGGTAAAATTAACGAAAGCTCCAGAGCAAATACGACGACTAGAGAAAGAATCGAACCAGAGATCTGAGAAGTCTTTATCGGGGAACAAAGTAGCATTGTACTCTTCGGGATCTCTAGGTCGTGCTGGACTAAAGAGACTAGCAGGGGTATAGTCAGAGGAAGAGGAAGCACCTTGAGAAGAGGTTCCTCTTTGACGTTTGGGGGCCATGAGGAGATGGAAAGAAAAAGAATACCTTTAAGGAAAAAGGAAGGAGAAGGAAGATGACCGCCCACTGGAACTCGTCGAACCCTTGCTAAGAAGGAGGAGGAGCGGCTTCTAGGAGGAGAGGAAGGCTTTCCACGTTTTGTTGTGAAGAAAAAGTGGAAGGAAAGTTGGATTATATAGGCACTAGGGCCGGCTGTTCGGTTCTGGAAGTTACCACAGCGCCGACCGAACTCGGTCCGAATTCGGTCCGAACTCGGTCAAAGTTCGGGCCGAGTTCGGCCACTTGTATTCCCGAGATAAACAGTGCAGGCTGGTAAGTTTAAAAGTTAAATTTAATAACTTTGACTAATTTATTAAATAACGATTATTATTTCTGAGTTAACTGTAGGGGTTGTCCCAGCTAACGGAGGTTCACCGGGGAACACTTAAATACCGCTTCGCTTCGACCGTAGCCGTGGTGACAGGCATACCCTTTTTAAGTTTGTACCCAAAAATAATTTTCGTTAAAATAAAATATCAAGTCATAAATTCAATTTTAATTACCATATGCACTATGAGTCCGAGAATTCAAGAATGCCGAGCTCACGCCTCAAAATGTTAAAACGGTCTTCAGCCAATGGTTTAGTGAATATATCTGCTAGTTGATGAACAGTGTCAATAAATTCTAGGAAAATATCCCCGTGTTGTTGATGATCACGAAGAAAATGATGTCTAATTTCTATGTGTTTTGTGCGTAAATGACAAACAGGGTTCTTAGTCAGATTTATTGCACTAGTGTTGTCACAATAAATAGGAACATTTATATAGTGCAGATTGTAGTCCTCTAGGGTTTGCTTCATCCACAAAATCTGAGCACAACAACGTCCTGCGGCGATATACTCAGCCTCAGTTGTTGATAATGCTACTGAATTTTGTTTCTTGCTAAACCAAGAGACTAAGGCCTTTCCTAAGAAATGACATGTGCCACTGGTACTTTTACGGTCCACTTTGCATCCAGCAAAATCCGCATCCGAGTAACCTATAAGGTCAAAGGATTTTGTTTTGGGATACCATAAGCCAACTGTAGAAGTTCCTTTAAGGTATCGGAAGATACGCTTAACGACACTAAGATGTGATTCCTTAGGGTTTGCCTGATAACGTGCACATATGCAAACGCTAAACATAATATCAGGGCGACTAGCAGTTAAGTATAATAAACTACCAATCATACCTCGATACTTACGTTGATCGACAGATTTGCCACTTTTATCAGCATCAAGCTTTGTAGATGTGGCCATAGGCGTCCTGATTGGCTTTACATTCTCGAAGTCGTACTTTTTCAGTATGTCCTTCGTGTACTTAGCTTGGTTGATGAATGTTCCAGTCGAGTGTTGTTTGATTTGCAGTCCTAGGAAGAAGTTTAGTTCTCCCATCATACTCATCTCAAATTCACTCTGCATACACTTGGCAAAATCTTGACAGAGTTTTTCATTAGTAGAACCAAATATAATGTCATCCACATAGATTTGCACTAGAAGTATATCATCATTCATGGATTTTATAAATAAAGTAGTATCAATCTTTCCTTTCGAAAAACCATTATCAAGTAAGAAGGCACTTAGGCGTTCATACCAAGCACGAGGTGCTTGTTTGAGTCCATAAAGTGCTTTCTTAAGCTTGAAGACGTGATCAGGTTTTTGAAATCTTCAAAACCAGGGGGTTGTTTCACAAAAATCTATTCTTTCAAAAATCTATTTAAAAATGCGCTTTTCACGTCCATTTGAAAAAGTTTAAAATCATTAAAATATGCAAATGCGCAAAACATGCGGATGGCTTCTAGTCTAGCAACAGGAGCATAGGTCTCATCATAATCAATTCCTTCTTCTTGATTATAACCTTGTGCCACTAGACGTACTTTGTTGCGTAGAACTTGTCCATCTTCACTGAGTTTATTTCGGAACACCCATTTGGTACCAATTATCGATTGACCAATTGGTTTAGGAACAAGTTCCCAAACTTGGTTTCTCTCAAATTGATTAAGTTCTTCTTGCATGGCAGAAATCCAAAACTCATCAGAAAAAGCTTCATCAACATTCTTAGGTTCTATTTGTGAAATAAATGCTACATTTGCTGCTAATTCAGAATCTTTAAGAGATGAACGTGTACTTACACCTTTGGATACATCACCTATAATGAGAGTTTCTGGATGATCTGGCTTGAATCTCAATGATTCAAATCTTTGGGCCATACCCTTCACAAGGCTTTTTTCAGTTCCTGCATCTTCGGAACTTTTATCAGTCCTTACATCTTGGGTCAGATCTTCCTCAGAATTCTTCTTAGTCTTTTTAGGTGCATCTTCATCATCACTGTCGCTAGATCTGTGACTATTCAACTCATCAAAAGTAACATTAATACTTTCTTCAATAATCATAGATCTTTTATTAAAAATTCTATATCCCTTACTCTTAGCAGCATATCCGAGAAATATCCCGTCATCTGCTTTGGAGTCGAACTTTCCCAAGTTATCCTTGGTGTTCAGGATAAAACAGCGACAACCAAAAACTTTAAAATAAGAAATGTTTGGAATTCTTCCAAACCAAAGCTCATATGGTGTTTTCTTCGAGATTGGTCGAATTAACACCCTGTTTAAAACATGATAGGCTGTACTAACAGCTTCTGCCCAAAAGTATTTAGGAAGATTATACTAATTCAGCATGACTCTAGCCATTTTGCTTAGAGTACGGTTCTTCCGCTCCACAACACCATTCTGTTGGGGAGTTCTAGGACAAGAAAATTCGTGGTAATATCCACTATCATCACAAAACTTTTTGAAGTCAGAATTTTCGAATTCGCCACCATGATCACTTCGGATACGAGTAATCATGAAGCCTTTTTCGTTTTGTACCTTTTTACAAAATATCTGAAATTTAAAAATAACATCACTTTTGTTTAATAAAAAGTAAACCCAAGTAAATCGAGAGAAATCATCAACAATAACAAAAGCATAGAGCTTACCGCCAAGACTAGCGACTCTACTAGGACCAAATAAATCCATATGAATCAACTGCAAAGGTCTCGAAGTACTTACAGCGTTGATGGATTTAAAAGTAGACCTATGTGCTTTGTTCTTTTCACAGTCTGCACATACCAGATCTCTCTTGAATGAAATTTCAGGGAGTCCTTTTACCAACTTCTTTGTATTCAGACGTGAGATAGTATCCATGTTTGCATGTCCTAGTCTCATGTGCCATAGCCAGCTTTCATCTTGATTGGCTACTAGGCACCTTCCTGCATTATTAGTATTCTCCAAAAAGAAAACATAAATGTTGTCTTCTCTAATCCCTTTATATACGGGATCACCAGATGACATATCATATATGGTACATTTATCTTTCACAAAATTGATACCATAACCATTATCTGCCAAATGGCTTATGCTCTATAGGTTATGTTTTAATTCAGTTACTAGACAAACATCCTTTATTATTGGATAAGGAGAAATACCTACAGTACTATTACCTATTATATCACCTCTCAAGTTGTTTTCGAAGGAGACGTATCCTTCTTTCTTCATCGATAGCGTAGCAAATAAGGATGCATCACCAGTCATGTGTCGCGAACATCCGCTATCGAGAATCCATTTACTTTTAGCATGAGAGGGTTGAGGGTCCACCTACAAGACAAGTAGATGAATCCTTTGGTACCCATTTTCTGAAGGGTCCACACAGATTAGCTTTAGGTCTCCAGACTAAAGTATGGTTGTTAACAAGCTTTCTTGCAAGACAATATTGTGATATGTGTCCGTGCGTACCACAATATGTGCAAGTCAGTTTAGTGGTAGAAACTGTATTTGCAAGCTTGTTTTGTTTGGAGAACCTTTAAGTGAAAGCATGATGGTGTTCGTGTTTCTTCTGTGCTTTCTTGTGTTTAGTCCTTTTAGGTGTATGCTTTGCATTAGGACTAATCTTAGGCTGTGTCACAGGTATTGCCTGTTTGCCTAACTTGATTTCCAACTTTTTAGAAATTGCAATAGACTCTTCGTATCTAGCAGTCATATCAAGGAGTCTTTGTTCAGTTACTAGGTGCATCTTCTTCTCTATGTCATAAAGCTTTTGTACTTTAACATAGTCCCTTTCTTTCTTTTCAATATTGAGGATAGCCTCATGATAGTCTGCTTTAAGTTTGGCTATCTCTTCCGTGTTACCGGTAGTAGATGTCTCTTTAATATCTTCAATTAGATTAGACAGTCTAGCTATCTCGGTTGTATGTGCCTTTATCTCTTTTCGAGATTGCTTATACTTGTCGAGCACAATTTTGTGATCTTCAAGTAGTTCGCTAAAGGCGTTCTCTAGTTCATCGAAAGTAAATCATCAAACAGAGGGTTAGATGATACCTTTTCAAAAGCCATAAGACAAACATTTGCATTGCTGCAGGGTCTGTCTTCTTCTTCTGAGTCACTGGCATCGCTTTCGTGCCAGATGCTTGTGTTCGCATACTTTCGACCAGATGTAGCTTTTCTGCTTGATCTTGATCTATCGTATGGACTGCTTTTCTTGGTGGTTGGACAGTCCTTCTTTATATGCCCTGATTTCTTGCATCCAAAGGATATAGTTTCATCTTCGTTGCTTTCTTGGACGTCTTTCTTCTTTCTGCTTTTGAACTTTAGATATTTCTTGAAGTTTCTCACAAGTAGGGCTCTTTCATCACCACTTGACGATTCTTCATCGGAATCGCTGTATGTTGATTTTCTTGCTTGGGCTTTGAAGGCAATAGTTTTCTCCTTTGGTGTTGCTTCTTCAAAATCTTGCAAGTCGAGTTCATGGGTCATGAGTTTGCCCATCAGCGTTTCCAGAGTCATAGTGGTGAGATCGTTTCCTTCAATAATTGCTGTGGCTTTTGGATTCCAGTTCTTTGTTAGAGCCTGCAGCACTTTTCTGATCTTCTCGTGATTGCTGTAATCCTTGCCAAGAGATTGTAAAGGATTAGTTATATCAAGGAAACGAGTAAACATCTGTGTAATTGACTCACCGGGTTTCATCTTAAAAGATTCATACTCCTGTGTCAGTCTACTAATTTTGGATTCCTTTACTTGGGAAGTCCCTTCATGGGTTACCTCAAGGAGTTTCCAAATTTCGTGAGACGTCTTACAGGTTGAAACTCTGTTGAACTCGGTTTTATCAATTGCACAGAATAGTGCATTGATGGCTCGAGCATCAAGACTAGCCTTTGCTTTTTCAGCATCGGTGTACTTGTCATGAGGCTTTTCCATAAGAATGCCTTCAACCACTGTGGGTGCTGGCTTCTTATATCCATCAATGACTATTGACCAAAGATCAAAGTCAAGAGACTTTAGAAAGAAAGTCATCCGTGTTTTCCAGTATGTGTAATTTGTTCCATCAAATAGGGGAGGTCTATTTGTGGATTGCCCTTCACCGTTGAATATAGATTTCACGGCTGCCATATATACTCTCTAAGGTATGTTATATAAGAATATAACTTGCTCTGATACCAATTGTAGGACCGTTGAGCACCTCTAGAGGGGGGGGGGTGAATAGAGTGCGTGTGTGCAGCAGAATATAATCACCAATTAAAAATTTAAACTATGGCAGATATGTAAGAGACAGTAAATAGAGATAGAAAATTCAGACTCAGTGACACGGCGATATATACTGGTATCCCTCTGAGAGGACTAATCCAGTCTCGAGTACTCTTGCTCGATGTTAATCCACTATGGCACAAGCTTTAACTGAGAGCTTGCAGTCTCTTACAACACCGTGCTTGGTGACGAGCGCACGACCAGCGCCACACACACACCGTGCTTGGTGACGAGCACACGACCAGCTCCACAACAAGAAAAGTTATTAAAACTTGGAACGACCTCTTTACAACTCTTGAGTAACCAAAAGACTCTAAATCAACTCTGATAGTACTGGCTTTTGGTTAAGAGATGTATAGGTAAGATTTGAAAATCTTGGATCGTTTGAAAAAACTTGAGTAATAGAGAAGAGAGAATGAAGAATGAATTGATGATTTGAAATAAAAAGTTCTTCTCTATTTATAGGTGTTTTCTCCAACCGAACTCGGGCAGAACTCGGACAGAGTTCGGATGCAAATATCTCGCAAAGAGACATTGCTCGCATATTTGGAGGCAACAGAAATTTGAATAACTTATGACCGAACTCGGTCAGAGTTCGGACCGAACTCGGGCCGAACTCGGTTAGGAGTTCTGTCAGGAGATATTTGAAAATCTTTTGCAAAAATAGTTTTCAAATTTGTTTTTGGTTTATTTGTAAAATCATTTTGAAAGACTATTTTCGAAATATGTTTTTGAAATATTTGTAAACGAAAATACGAATGGTAAATAGGTAGGCTTTTTGAAATGTGGACAGTTTTAACTCTAAGCCAGTATTACCATAATTGATTTTACAGAATAAATCCTAGACTCAATAAAATATAAAATACAGAATAAAATGAGAAATGAGTCTCCAGTAGATTTGATGATGTTGACGCTTTGATTGATGCGGTACATCGTCCGTTGAATATGATTTCATGAATCCTGAAATGATTAGCAGTATTTTCTATATTTTGTGTATTGACTAAAGTGTATGTTGATTATCGAAATCGGGTGTGACCATGGAATGGGCCAACACAAACCACGTACAACCAAAACAGACGGAGAGAGAGAGAGAGGAAGGGAGAGAGTTACGTACCAGAGAGGGAGGAGAGTCGCCGGAGAGAGTGAGAGTCGCCGCCGGAGAGAGTGAGAGTCGCCGCCGGAGAGAATGAGAGCGTCGGGGAGGAGAGAGAGTGGAAGAGGAAAATGGAGGGAAATGAAACGTTGGGGCAGGGATATAATTAGAATTTAGCGACGCTTAAACTACCGTCGCTAAATGCGTCGCTACTAGCGACGTCCCAGCGACGTTTCGCGACGACTGGGTCATGTGCTTAATGTACGTCGTTGTTACGTCGCTTAGGTCGTCGCTAGTAGCGACTATGAGCGATATTTATATAAAATGTCGCTAATGTACACAATTTAGCGACGTTAATCTAACGTCGCTAAATATACGTCGCCAATTGAGCAGATTTTAGTAGTGCTTAAAGTAGTAAACTCATATCTTAGAAAATATGCATTACCTTAACTTACCCTTTCTTACCTTTCTAAGGTAATCTCATTACCTTAGCCTCTATCTCAACTCTAGCCTTCTCTACCCTCATTCTAAGTATACCCCAACTCCCTACTAGTATTCTAACCATTCTCCTAGTATCTCGATACCGTACCATGGTATCTTGACACTCAACTCCGTATCTTGAAGTATCAAAATACCTTACCCTTCACATAGGGTAAAACCCATTTAACTTGTGATACTATCTTGGTATCACAAGATACCACTCAATTCTAACCCTCACTCTAGTCCATGACCAATCTATCACCATATCTAATCCTAACTCAAATCCTAATATCATATATATGCATCTTACCCTCTAATGTAAATACCTTAACATATGACATACCTCAACATGTCACTTACTAACATGTGACAAGCTTATTTTAGTGGATATAGGGGAGTACACTTGGGGACTTATTGTGGGTGTATTGGGGGATCAAAGGGGGTTCAAACTAGGGTTGCTGCTGCTGAAATCTGCTGCTGTGTGGGCTGAAATTTCAGAAGCATATGGCTGTTGTGCAGTCCCCCTTTGGGAACTGCTAGCTGCTGCTGTGAGGGGGAGGGGGGGGGGGTTGGCTGCCCTATAACTCCCCCTCAATACCCCTTTACTTTCTCTACAAAATCCCCTTTGTTTCCACTCCAAAAACACTCTAAAAATCCACTCAAAAACCACACATAACTACTGAAAACCACTCACAAAACAACCACAAAATAACTCACTTCTCACCACCACTCTCCACACTCTCAACCATAACCTCCAGCATGATAGATATGATCCCCCCACTCTCTCTACACATAGTATACCCCACCACACACCCACACACATATCAATATATAACAATATAGCTCAAAACAATCCACTTTGCAGTATATCACAAAAGTGGCTTAAACACATTAATTCTTCCAAAACACTCTATATGAAACATCACCCTAATATTGATACCATGTTAGATCTACCCTCTAAACATTATAAAACTAAAATTAGAGATTAAAATAGGCCATTGGCATAAAAACAAATACATGGGGTGTCCTATATTGGGATCTACCAAGTAGGACACAAGACACACCTATAACATCCTCAAATGGACTCCAAATGGTCTCAAAATTGAATCTAAAGGGGACATATGCATGGAGGTGGATCCTATGGATTCAAAACTAATTAATATACAAAGAAAATCAAGTTAGAGGATAGATTTTGCCTATTGGGAGTGGAATCCCAATGAAAATATTTAGGACACGGCTCCGATACGAAGATCTATCCAAAAGGACACCTCCCTTTGCATCTTGCTCAAATTCTTGGATAGAATCCTTCCTTTATAGTGTGGGATGGATTAGAAGAAGTTTGGATGGAGGAATGTGAGGGAAAGGAGATCAAATCAAAGAGGGGAGCTCTCTAATTTGGGGAAGAACACATGTAGAAATAAAAAGAGGCAAGATGAATAAGAAAAAAAAGAGACCTAATGTCTCCTATATGGCCAACCATTGGAGGGGTATTGGGCCTTGGGTGAAAGCCCAATAAGGCTTCTACATGTCTCTTTAGGTCAAGTCTAGGTTTGGTTCAAGTTTGGAGTCAAAAGGGCTAAGTTTGGATCTCTAACTTAACTATTCTAACTAGTGGTAACTAATCTAACTTCTAACTTAAATGGTGGATTTTGTGGGCCATGTCTAACTTAAGTTTGGGTCCCATCTAGAGTCTAAGCTACCCGGGTCACGAACACAAGTCGGAACGAGGTGAAACTTAAACCCGACTAAACAAATCCTATAAGAACAATATTAAAAATATAAAATTTCCAAAATGTGAAAATATGAAAAATGACCAAAATACCGTTAGCCTAAAAAGTGGAAATTTGCTAATCTATACACTCGGTTAGGTCTCCGTGGTCATGGTTAGTCTCTAGGCTAAATAGTTTCTAGGGTTGTACTAACAAAACAGCAAAATCATAATACACCAATTTAAATAGTATTATATTGATTAAAATTCACCAAAATTATAGAAAACTAAGAAATGACAAAATTACCCTTGATTTTGAAAATAGGCAGTTACAAATGCTATATTCTAGAGCGGGTGAATAGAGTAGGCATCAGAAAATTAGCTATTAAAAAATTGTTCGCAGCAAGATCACAGAATATATCACAGATATGTAAATGTAAAAGTAGAGAATAGAGAAAATGCAAACACAAGGATGTATATTGGTTTTCCACTAGTGAGGACTAGTCCAGTCGGAAGAACTCTAGCTTCCAGTTAAAATCTACTATAGAAAAACGTCGCAAGTTTTCATGCGAAGTTCTTGCAACTTCTACAACGCGAGCTTTGATCCGAAGTACTCGACCAACTTCAATTGTGAAGTATCTTTCTTTAATCAAGCCTCTGATTACAATTACTCTGAAACTTCTAGACCGTACCACACTAGCAAATCGACTAGAGGATTTTACCTGGCTTGGGATTTGAAAATGAAAGAGCTTAGAATACTTTGGACTAGAGTAGTAGGCTTAGAGAGAAGAGAAGAGAGGGCGTGTTGAAATGGTAGAAATTCTTCTCTATTTATAGGTTTTTCAAAAGATTGAATTCGGGCAGAATGCAGGCAGAATTCTTTGAGAGAATCTCGACAGATAGTTGTTGCATCTGTAACTGCGGAAAGACTGAGTTTAAAATCCAATGTCCACTAACCGAACTCGGGGAAAATTCGGGCCGAACTTGGGCCGAATTCTTTTGGTGTCCAGAGTTGATTTGTTAGTGTTTTGTAAATCGGGTTTTGGGCTTTTTAAAAAGTCAAGCAGTTAGGAGCTTTTGTAAATGGGTTTATTTTTAAAACAAAGGAATATTTTGAAATCATTTTCGGGTGGCCTATTTGCCAGTATGACTCAGTGTATATTGTATTCCTAGACTCAATAAATTATGAAAATTATATTGAAAGTAAAAATACAGACTCAATGGCAAAACGACTTCATGCCTTGAATGGTAGCAGTAACAGTTCTCAGCAGTCGTCCAAGTAGCCCTTATATCGAGACAGGGTTAGATCAATTATTAAAATTATGTTTGACTATGACCAATGGACCAACACTATATACTGTATTTTACAGCTTACGTATATTTATTATACAGCTAGCATGTTTACGTACCTAGTCCTATGTATTTTGGGACTGGGGTGTCACAAAAGCTATAAATAGAGGAAAATATCTTTCCCGTAGGCAATAACAAGGTTGAGTATGCTACATATGCTACGAACCCCCGGAGAGAGCATTCAGTAATAGAGCTTTTTTGCTGCTAAGATTCTGCTAGTGAACCAGAGTTAGCAAGTTTCTCCAATCTTTGCATCGGATCGTCAATGGCGTAAAGAAGTCGACCGTAGACTTAACTTCCATCGCCCCAATTCTCGAATCTTTTGTAATCAAAATTCTTACTTAAGATTCTTCTTGTACTTGTCTAGCTCCTTAATACAAAAAGTTTTATTACAGACTTTTTGTAAGCTCTCTGAATTTTAATTAGCATTTATCTAGATTAATTAGAGTTTAAATATGATTAATTATGAATTTTTAGTTTTTATTAAATTCCCACTTTTATTTTTGATCATCATATGTACCTTGCCGTGACTTTTAATTTAGGAGCACAAGACTAGTTGTTTTTCTCAAAACTAACTTCACAGGCATGATCTAGTTGAGACACTCTACGCTCATGAACTTTGTGTCCTACTCAAACCCAAATTCTTGTGCTTCATTTTTATCACACAACTTTTCTGACACAAGACCCGATCTTGATTCATACTACGGAGTCACATTTACTTCCAACTTGATTTTGAGACACAATTCCAACCCGAACTTCTTGACCCAGAATATGGACATGGCCCATTTAAGTTTTCTACACACATGCCACTTGTGTCCCAATCATTTGAGTCCCTACATGATATTTATTTATCCATGATCATCGATGACTTAAATTAGAGTCATGGTGACACCAAACCCAACTTGACCCAATCTAAACCAAACCAATCTAACCCAATTGCATATGACCACTCTCATGACAAACCCTATACACACAACACCATTCTTCCTTTCTACAATATGCCAAACACCAATTTTCCCTCGTCCAAACCACTCCTAAACCTAATAAACAACTCATTAACCATGAAGATTAGAAAGTAATTCCTATTTAAATCCATTCAAACCCTCACCATCCAATTATCCTATTTTGGCCAAGACAATAGATGACTTGGAAAGCCATCTATGACACACCCTCTCTTTTGTCCAATCACATATCAACAACATATTGCTTTTTGGAGAGATTTCAAACACTCCCTCTCTCTATCTCTATTACCTACCCACAACCACCTTTCTCCTTTAACACATCAACTCATCATCCCCTCCTCTTCATATCAAACCAATAGCCCACTTCACCTTCTCCCCCTAGCCGACCAAATTTTTATCTTCTCCATCCCCTTCTCCATGGCCGAGCTCATCTCCCCCTAACTCTTTCATCACTTTATCCCTTTCCTCCACCCTCCTTTCCTAGCCAAACCTCCATTCTCCTCATCCTCATCTTCTTCCTCACATCTCCACTATGGCCGACCCCTTATAACAGCAGCCATCAGAAACTTCATCTTCTCCATGCCCTTCTCCTAGCCGACAACTCCCATAACTCCTTCATCACTCCTTCACCTCCTTCTCTTTTCTCATCATATTCTTCGTCATAACTCCACCATGGCCGAACCACCCTCACCTTCACTATAGCCTCCTTCTTCACCAACTCCTTCTTCTGCTTTCTAAGCTCCTCTCATCTTCCTCTCCTTCCTTTCTACCTTATTTCCTCTGGCAGTAGCTATTGCTGTTGCTCGAGCTACTGCCGTGCAGCCGAGTCTTAGCCATTGATGCCGTGACTTAAGCTGCTGCTGTCGTTCATTCTTGCTGCTATGGTCACTGCCACCACTTGGGCCGACTACAGCAGGAATTCCCCCATCCAGGGTGGCCACTAGAAGGGGTCCCAAAGGTCGACCACCATCCCCGGGGCAGCCGACGATGAGAACAGCAGCCGCCACTTGCGGTTGTTGCTGTTGCAACTATTATCGCTACTGTCGCATCTTCCTTGCTGCCGTCGAGGCACCCCCGCCGACCGTAGGCTCGTCCACTTCCTCCTCTTGAGACCGTGGAGCCCTACGACAGCGAGGTATAATCCTATCCTCCTCCTCTTTCGATATCCATGTTTGTGTCGCTCATTAGTTGAACTAGAACTCTTATATGAACTTGGTTTTGAATGAACTTGGGATATACATTTATTTTGCAGCAAGCTTCCTTTCATTTTTGGATGTAGCTGTAGGTTCCCAAGATTCCCATTATCCTATTTCCACTTATTTCCCTAGATATAGATAATATATATATATAATATATATAATTAATATATAATATATAAATATATATATTACAAATGCAAACACATAAATATTATATACAATGTATGGATATGTGACAGTAGGTTCTTAGGCAAACTATTGTCAAATCTATATTATATAATGTTGAGCACAATAGGGGCATTAGCCATTGTCTCTTGATTTCCTATATGAGGTGACACACAATAGGTTCCATAGTCCCATTGTCACTTGGTTTACTATATACATGCTATGTAACAACA